>VZRQ01001827.1:1769810-1790661 GCA_013397975.1 Machaerirhynchus nigripectus | reverse complement strand
ATTACGTTCAGCCTAAGTTTCTTCAGTTTCTGGAGAAGCCAGTCTCTGTGTGCTCTTTTCTATATCTGCGATCTATGCAGTTTTTTGGTTTTTTGGTTTTTTTTTTTTGCCACTGTGCTGGGATTTGATCAGACAGAGAACACAGGGGAGAAGAGGGGATTACTGTAAGAGCCTTCCGTGCCTCTGTCTCTTCTTCCGCTCCAACTGTTTTTCATTTTCAGTACCGTATCTTTCCCACCAGCAGCTCTCAGTTCTTTCTCGTTTGGCAGCCTCTTTCTTGGATCATCCTAGTCCGAGTACTTTTCTTTTTAGAACACCCTTCCAAAAAAGGTGTACCCTGGATGACAATGCCTGATTTTTATTCCTCATCTCCCCTCCCAAGCCAGTATGCTGGTTGTTAGCTTTGCTCCACTGTGAACTCAACTGTCAGGAATGGACACTGGAAACATTTCTGGTCTTTTCCTATTCCTCAGACCACTGTGGTTATGGAAAGAAGATAGAGTTTTATTGTATTTTTGTAAGGAGTGGATTAGCCTCTAAAGATTCTTGACTTTCTGTCTTCTAACCCCTCACAACATTTTTGTATGCCCAGCTTCTTTCCCAGGATTCCCCCACTGCCTGTAGGAATGGCTGCCCTCAGCTGGAGGTCAACAGATGGGAGAGTGAAAATGTGATCAGTGCAAGGCCCGGGCTTCCAGATGAGTTCCAAGAATTTAATTTTTGTCACAAAATACATCCATGCAGCTTAGATATGGGTTAACTACCCTTATCTATTAAAAGTGGCTAGAGGCTCAATTTGTTTCATGCTCTTCATTGAGCAATACTAATAGCAGTGTAATTTATGTAGGAGGAAGCAGATGATGTGTAAGTCAAAGGACCTTGCAAAGATCCTTAACACATTTGGTTTGTTTTCTAAGAGCTAAACTATCACGGGAACTTTGAGGTTATCCCACAAATGTGGGAATGTCCGGTCTTAATCCTGTACTCTGATGCAAGGGATTATGATGGGCTATAAGGAGCTGTTAGCATTTTCTGAGCAGGACCATGCAAATCCTCTTCTGCCTCTCTTCTTTCTCCTCATCTATTGACTTCAGCTATTATGTCTGTTTTGTTATTTACACCCCAAAATCTGTCCCTCTGTTTTCAGGAACAGCACGAGAACTCGCTGTTATCTGAAAATAGATAACAAAAGGGGTTGTTTGTTGAGAAATTATCCTGCCTTGGCATGTTGTTGTTGCTGTTTGGAATTTTTATCTGCTGAAGTCTGGATTACACTAGAGGAAACATCTTTGCCTGGAGGCCCCTCACAGCGCTTTGGGGAGGCCATGGAGTACAGCAGGGATGCTGTGGCTTGCAGACTAAGGCTGAGTCCAAAAGAGACCAATGTTTACCCTATTTGTAGGACAACACCAGAAGCTTGCTAGCTGATGAACTGACTTGAAAAAACATTGGGAAAGCAGACAAATTACTGGCAGCGAGACCCTTTTATCAGGAGAATATGTGACAAAGTGTTCACTTGCAGAAGCCCTGCAGGGCAAAGTGCATTGCCCAGGATGCCACGTTGGCAGAGGACCTTGGGAATAGGGAGATGTGCTCCTATTCACCTTAAAAAGCAGTGCTGTCCTTCCAAACCTGGCTAGGAAAAAAAGAAATGTTTGTTACAAACACTTGCTTCTCCAGACTAGGGACAGGCCCAGCTTATTATGCTGTGTTTTAACTACTATACCACTCTGGCAAAATAAATGAAGAAGGAAACCTGATAGTCCCTAAGTAATCATTAGCTGGTTGTCATGTCCCTCTGAAGACTCTAAATGCTATTTTCCTCTCTCCAGCTTCTCTATCATGCCAGCGCTGCAGTTTCTGAACTGTCTTATTGCTCCAGTAAATATTGATCACAGTGTATGAAAGCCAAAGTTGCCTCATTAGTACTTATAACCTCAGAAAGCCGCTCATGCCTGCCAGCTACTGGTGGTAGACAAGATGGGAGAGGAGGGGCAAAGCCATCACACCCTGCTTCTTGTGGGCCTTGTGGGTGGTATCTTTGTGTGCAATCCCTCTGCAAGCTCACATGCACGAGTTTGCAAGGGGAAAAACTGATCTATTTATTTTTTATAAACACTGTACATTAATGAGTGTAGGAGGATCAAGGGTGGAAGACTGGAGCAAGGTAGTACCTATGTTCCCAAAAATCAACCGGATATAAGTCTGTGGGGACAAAGTCTGGAGAAACTGGCTGCTTTGTCATTTAGAGACACTGGTTTGGCAGAGAACAAGGGTAGAGCCCCCCAGATGTCTTTGCCGTGACTGGAAAGTGAAGGAAAGAGAGAAAAGGAGAAGGGGGTGTTGTGGGTGCTGAGAGTGGAGCCATGGTTGCCTGCAGAGCTGAGCAGCCAAGTGGGACACATGGCCTGGGAAGACTGGCTTGGTGCTGCTGCCCCAAACGTGTATCGGGTCATTGAGCTGAATGCTTCCACTCTGGCATGCTCCCACCAGCCTGTTTTGGGAAGGCAACCCTGGCTGTTACAGTGGCTACAGCTTGGATTGTTTCCCATGGGGTCAGGTTGCTATCAGTGTGAGAAATGTGGGCTTTTAGGGCACGTTCAAAGGAGCAGTGGGGCTGCGCCTCTGCTGATGGAGAGGCTCTTCCCAGGCAGGTCTCTTCCAGGTGTGCTGAGGAAGAGGGTGTGAGGACCAGGACCAAATCCCAGGTAAATCTGTGAAAATGTTTCTGAATGACTAATAGTAAGGGACAGGGATCTAGCTGCTACTATTCAGTTTTCTGAGTGTATTCACAGTTTGAACTGCATCCATTTGGTTGGTGGGGAGTGTGGGAGACACAGGGACATGCATGGCCCGGTTAAAAAACACTGAGCTTTTGGCACATTTTCATTACAAATGTGTTACTGAAGTGACTCATCTGCCTTTTTTCCAGATAAATGTAATTATCTGTACTATGTAGCAGCCTTTCATATCAGAGGACCCAGATGCCCTTTGTATTTAGATCACAAGTGAATGATTTGAGTGTCTGCAGCATCGTCCTGAGGGGACATTTATTCACATCAGTAAACCATCACAGAACTAGGAACAATTAGGCATGACTGGTTGTCTTAATTGAGGAAAAGCTGAAGGGACTATAGTAACAAGTTGACAGAGCTCTGTGAGGTCCTTGGGACAAACAATGGGATAAAATTGAGAGGCAGGGGCAAAGCTGGTATGGAATCCCCAAGATGTGTGGGGGCTGCAGGGCAAGAGCCAGTGACTGAACAGGGGTTTGTAATACTGTGTGAAGAATTAGCTCCTTTGGTGTGGTGTCAGAGGAATTGGAAGGTGGACTGATTTGCCTAGAGGGGAAATGCGCATGGATCTTGACTGCTCTATGTTTAATTCCCATTTTATGCTATAAACCCAACTAAAATCTGAGAAAGAATCCCATTGCCATAAAATGTGTGCATATGTATATTTAATGAGCAAATCTGAACTCTTCAATCTAAAGTGAAAGCCGTGGCAAATATACAGCCTGGGTGACAGCAGGCAAAGCCTCTCCTTGCCCTGGAAGCTTTCTGAAGGAAACATCAAAGGTGTCCTTCGTGGGCCCAGGTAGTGCCACTCCCTGTGTTACAAGTTTTGCCATGACCCTTGGTTGCATTGTCTTATGTTTTTCGTGTAACGAGCACAAAACTGTCCAGCTCCTCTCTGGGTAATTTCTGCCTGAAATGGAAAAAGAACAAATATGAGCCTTTCAGAGTAAAAGGCAAGTGTAAACTGCCCAGAGATGTGGGTTTCGCATAAATTTCTGGAGTCATGCTCTCTCACCCCGCTCCACAAGCTGATTTAACTGAGCCTCGCCATGGCCAGTGATGTGGGTCCCACCTGCCCCAAGTGGAACACTTACCAATTCCAGTTCTGCAGGTGCTTTGCTCCATTAGGGCCAAGGGCAACCCACAAATATTTTGTCAGGAGCTGAGGTGTGCATGCTGAAGTGGAAATGCAATTACGTGGGCAGTAGTGGGAAGGCTTGTGCTCTTAGTTACAAGAGTTTCCTAAACTTTTAAAAGTGAGTTCAGAGTTGTGGAGTAGCTAATGTTCAAGTGAGCTTTCCCTGTGTTATTCCTCTGAGGGAAAAGGCTTTGCTTTTCCAGCTGCCAGCTTTTTAAAGACGATGGTGCAGGAGGTTAGGTTCAGCCCTGGCAGGTAAAGTGCATCCCCCATGGATTTTCCCAGGTGGTGTTTTTTCAAGCTTGCTGCTTGCAGTTTTTCCCTCTGTCCTGAACTCCCATTAATTTCCCTGGGATGTGTTAGGTACCGAAGGCTGCTGACATTTCAGACTCATCTTCAGGAAATGTCTGCTGCAGTGTTGTGGTCAGGGCTCAGGTGTCTCACTGGGGCACTGCAGGAAAAAGGGCAGGGCTGCTGCTGGCCACTTGCCAATCTCAACAGCATTGAAACAGGCAAATGCAGTCTAGTGTGAGGGCTGAGAAAATGCATAGGAGGAGGCATGGGTCAAGGAGAAGGGTGGATTTGCATTCCTCTGGGATTGGGAATGTCTGTCTGTACATGGGTGTTGTAAGTGCCATGCAGGAGTTCTTGAAAAAGGTCTTTCTGCCTGGTGTTTTCCTTTGTTGTCCATGATTCTGGTACCTGAGTGCTTTGGGAAAAAAACCAAAAACAACAGGTTTCAGGCATTTGCTGCATTTTGAGGCTGCTCTTATTTGTGTGGGCACAGTGCTTCCCTTGGCCACAGGCATGCATTTGCATGGGGAAGAAAACAAACAGAAATGTGTCCTGGGCACACACATGTCATGCAGTAATTTGGTACTCATGAGCACTGGTCACACTCAGAGAGTAGGCAAGGAAGGGAGGAGAAATGATGGAGGTCAGCTTCCACCACCCATACCCGCATTAAGAATCAGCTTCTTTTAAAACACTTGCCGCTAATGGGACTGCTCTGTATCAGCAAAGGTGACAGAAACAGGGTCAGCATTAATATGTAAGTGACCTCCTGAATTAATGTTTACAGTAAGGAGCTGCAGGGGGGGGTGATCTTTATTTCATTTGGAGAAGAGCTCAGAGAAGATGGGGAATGGCGAGGGCCACAGCAAAGATGCTCATTAAATAGAAGGCTTTCTAAGGCACTGCTTTCGTTTTCAGCTTATTTGCAGGATAAGGATTAGTTTTAATTGTGAGGTTCTGCAGAATGGAAGTGCTTAATAGGCAGAAGGGGCTTTGTATGAGTGTGCGACTGGGACCGGGGGGGAAGGGCAGCACAGTGTGCGAGGAAAGAGACGGCAGCACACGGAGAGTGCTGGGCAGAGGTGGCAAGCAGGAGTGTGATGCTGGGCATGCACAGAAGGCAGGGTCCTGGATCAGTTATAGGAGGCAGGGAGAGTAAATCATTGAGTCTGAGGACTGCAGAGGGGTAATGAGGGAATGAGATTGGCGTGTGGGAACCAGCAGAGGAATTGCAGGGAATGGACGTGCTCTGTGAATTGAAGTGTATGAAATGTGGAAAAAATGTTTGATTGCGTATTTTCTACAGGGCAGTGGGTAAAGCAGATGGAATGTACTGTGAGTGTTGCTCTTTTTTGGAAGATCCCCTTTGGAAGAAATAAGCACACTTACAGGTTTTCAGTAGATTTTTCCCCCTTTTGCACATGTGTGCATGCATGCTCATTTTGGGGGTTGCTCCCTTTCCCAGTTTTATCTGAGAGCTGTGAAGTTATGATTTGTCACACAGCACATCACTGGCTGAGCAGGAAGGAGGAACCAGGTCTCCCAGCTTCTAATTCTCCCTGGAAGATCTTGGGCAAAGCTGCTTTCTATGAGGACCTTATCACAGTCCTCCTCAGGAACACTGGCCTCAGTCTCCACCATTTCTAAATTATGACCTCTGTCTACCTAAATTCTTCTTTTCCCTGCTGCACCACCCCCTCACAGACAGCATCCTGGGAGGTGGGTCACAGCATCTGCAGTCACTGTCAGAATGAGGTGAGGGAGCCTGGGATTTTGCTGCCAGTCTGTCAGCGAAGGAAGAGAAATTCCCATGGCCAAGAACTTAAAATAGAAGCAGCCAAAATAGGCCAGGAGACTGCACTGCCCAGCCCTTGAAATCATCTGTTCTGCACCTTTCCCATTACCTTTCACTCCTCTGCAAAAATACAGCTTACAAAGCAGGGACAGCAGCAGCAGCAGCAAGAATAAGTGCTTTGGCTTTCTGTCTGACTTTACTGCACAGTACCAGTGCATGCTGTACGCACACAGTTGACACACACAGTAAGTTTTGTTCCCATCTGCTGCAAATGACTGGGGAAAAAAGAAAATTATAGATGAACTGTACCTGTCTGTGCGTGCTGGAATTTGGTCTAAAGAGAGACAGCTGGAGAGAGGCGTGTCCTATGCAAAGCCGATACAGTTGCTTATCACTACACTGCCTAACATTTTTCATTACCCAAAGTAACTTTACGTTGCTTATCAGTTTGCCAAACTGCATCTGTTTGGTTTGAAGTAGTTTGTGCTGAGTATTAGCCAAGGGCTGAATATTTGCGAAAATTTCAGCTAAAAAGTCCAGAGATTAGGAAAACATATGTTGTCTTGCTCATTAAAAACAAAAAGTTCACGTTTCTGTTTTGAATGAAAATTCAGCATTTATGTGGTTTGGAGGAGAGATTGGAATTTGGCAGGTAAAGTAACCTCGGTGTCAGGGATTTACCTTTTGCCGCCTCAGTTCATATCTACCTAGATGTGGCCAAATTGCAAGCTTCTGAAAAATCTCAGTGCATACATACTCAGCAGAGACTTGTTAGAGTTTGGCCACTAAATCTTCCATCTGTGTCAGTCATGCTCCATCCAGTTTTGCCAACTGCTGAATTATTTGTAATTCTCGTAACATTTGGTGTTTTACTTAACTTTACGGTTTCTGGAGAAAAGAGAATTTTTTGTCCCTTTTGAAAATGAAATAATTTTGTGGTCCTCAAAGCTGCACAGGCAAGCAGGGAAGTACATTCTCTCAAAAAGCATATCTTCTTCCCCACTCAGCATTTACTTCTCATTTCATAAAAACACCTCTCGTGTTTTTAAGGCTAAATGTGTGCTGTTGATGGAGAATATAGACAGAGGCATGAGCTGACCTGTAAATTCAAGACTTGGAAGTTTTTAAGAGAGTGTACTTATTTGCAATAAAAGGGGTTTTGTGTAATGTGTTCTTTACAGTTTACTTCTATTTTAATATTCATGCCTATATGGAGGGGCCGAAGTAAGGCTGGCCAATGGGCTGGGTGTGAAATTTTCTAGTCAGTGAGACTGACTCTGGAAAAAGCCGTGTCATTTGCTTTGTGGTACGTAGACAGATTTTCAGATTGATGCATTAGAGTGTGTCAGATGTAACTTGAGATAATTGTGAGTGGGAAGTAACCCAGATAAGCCTCTTGCCATTTTTTCAGGGGGCACAAATACTTTAAAAACTTTTAATTGCTTGTTTAACAAACAAGGAGGAAAGACAAGTGGGTTTTGAAAATCATATCCCGAGGATGGCCTCAGTGAGGTCTAGCACAAGGTTGGAAACAGATGGTCACACATCAAAAATGTAGAAAATTGTTAGACTTCATTTGAGGAGCTGGAGAGTGGAACATGGCAGAGTTAGCTCATCGTTTTGTTAGCCAGACAGCACTGGGCCACAAAATCTTCCTGATTTCTGAGGAAATTTACTTGTCTGTGAGACAAGGGAGGAGCAACTCTAGGCTACCTCTTACACTGAAATGGTGTTGCCCTTCTTGTGCCTCATGTAATGCCTGTTATTACCCAAGACCTTGCCTTGCCACTCCCCAAGACACACCATCCCTGCTTCTCACTCCTAGAGCCCGAGTGAGCAGTTTAAGGCAGAGCACTGCTTGCAGAGCTAACAGCAAGGTTCACCTCTTCTGCACGTGGTTACATTGCCCTTTTGGTCCTCCTGCTCACTGCTCAGCCAGCCACACCTGCCTCCTTTTCCTGCCGTTCAAAATGCTTATTCCTGGCCTCCTGTGCTAACAAGTAAGTGCCTAATGCAGCCAAGAATACCTGCCTGTGGACCAGGTTTAGGGCCCGTGATCAACCCTCGCTGCTGTGTCACTAATACTGGGGTTAATGTTTGACTTGCCAGGTAACGGTTTTATTTCAAGCTGTAGTTTATTTTCAGTTCAAATCAAGTTTTGCTTCCTCTTGGGAACCTCTCCCAAAATAGTGAAGAATTTGCTGTGTTTCCCATGCCATGGAGCCTGCAGTGATTTACATCCACTGATTTTGCTCTTTTAGAGAGGTTGCACAGATGTGTGTGGGCTTCTCATGAAGAGCTGCTTCTGCAAACCTGCTTTAGGAAGAGTGTAGGTGAGCTGGTCTAGAGAAGTAGTTGTTTACTACCTTGCTCGTATAATTCATGAGAAAGAAACAAGACAGTTGCTTTTCTCCAGCTCAGCTTCAAAAAACATGACCTCACGAGTGAAACAGGGCAGTCCAACAGTTGGAAACTTGTTTACATCATTAGCTTTCCTGTAGGTTTTTTCAGGGATGTTTGGTGACTCACAGCTGTCAGAGGTCACCTCTCATCTTAGCTTCCATACCTCTGTGCCTGTTTCTCCTCTCCCAAAGAATGAAAAGTACCTTGAGACTTCAAGGCATGCATTACAAAGGAAGTCGGCTATGGTTATGAAATAGGACCTCTGTGCCCCTTTCATATTTTGAAGGGGTTTGGGAGATACTGGGTGAGTTTGGGTTCCTGCATGGGGTGGAAGTTGAGGCGTTGTAGCCCCAGTGGGGCTGGAGCAGCAGGTTTGGGTGAGGGTGTCATTGCATCTTTGTTATGCAGGGAGCAAAAGTGGGAAGTCAAACTAAATCTGGAGAATGACCCATCCTCCTGACATAAGCGCTGAAGACTAATTTAAAAACTTTACAAAGTATCTTTGTCCTCTGTGTGAGTCTCCGGGGTCATCTTGGTCGCTGTGCTTCTCTTCAGCTTTTTAAGGAATGGTATCAAACATGACTATTTTGGAGGGAGAGACAGTTTTACATTGGCTTGAAAAGCCAGTTATGTTTGTTTTGATTAAAAAAGAAAACCAACCCTGATTTTCTGTAGGGGTCCAGTGTTCGTCCTTCAGCATTCTAGACGTATTTGAGACAGATCAGCGTTAGGGAGGCTGGAGCCATTTTGGTCTGTAACTTAAAAATTATAATGGCAGTTCATTCATTGCTGGAAGGACATCCACCATAAAAGAGTTGTGATGTTCATGGCCCCGGGCTGGCCCCATGGCCCCAGCCAAAGCCTGCTCTCTCATTACCTCTTCGGGTAGCCTGCGGAGGAAGCCTCGTCCAGCCCTGTGCTGTTGTTGTTTTCAGTGTAATGTTGCTAAATTAATCTGGGCTCACTGTGATTCAGAACTCTCTCTTGATGAGACTCTTGTTCTTAAATGAACAATTATGTGTGCAGACTCCTGTGTTGCTTGTTCAGCCACACCACCACTGAGACTGATACCTCAGCTGATTTCCAAGAGACTCAAAGTGGTGGCTGTCAGGGTTAGAAAGGCCTTCACACCTTGGCCACATGGAAGTGAATTCAGGTTTCTTTAAGAAATGGTGAAGGGTTGAGTTAAACATCGTTTTTAATTAGTACAAGATTTGACTACATATCATCAAACCTATCTTTTTCACTTCTTTGTTCCCAACTTTGGGATATGAAGAAAATAACAGTTAATATTCAGTTTTGCAATGATCATTAAGATGATGGAGAGCTGTTGGAGAGAAATGAGTTCTGAAATACTTATGCTCCCTTGTTTAGGTTTGATAGTTAGGAGCTGGGAGGGGAGGGAATAAAAAATCTTTGTTTTCCTTGTCAGTGTGCATCTTTTTAGTTCCAGGGAACCAGAGACAAAGCAGGGGCTACTTTTAAGGATCTTAGAGAACCTTAGAAACCTTAGAAAAGCTGAAAATTTTCCTTGTGATTAGATTATAAACCCTACAATTGTTACACCTGGCCTTCTCCTAGGAATTTCATACAGGGAACTTCTCCAGTGTCTGTCAGCTGAGTGTAGCATGCCTATAATAGAATATGTATATCTTTAAAAGCAAGGAAATTAAAAGTTAGAGCAGTCATAACACTCCATTCGCTATTGTTTGTAATCCTTAGAAATCTTCCAAGCATCCTAGATAGTGCTTTTAACTCCTCCTGGGACAGACAGCCCTCCAAAATTCTATCTCCCACAAGGAAAAGAAATATGACAGACCCATCTAGAACTGCTCATTTCAGGGAGTAGGGCAGCATGGTAACTAGGGAAAGGGGATGATGGTAAGGTCTGTCATGGTTTTTGGAAAAGAAGGGGGCACTTTATTTAACGCATTTTCTCACTTTGGACTTGGCTGGGAGGCTACAAACAGCCGTGGTATGCAGGATGTGTATGACTGAACTGGTTCCTGAGATGCAGCGGTAGAAAATGATGGGATGGCTGTGAGTCATCAGATTGTAGTAGATGCTGTTTTCAGCTAAGGTGCTGCATCTCACTCAAACCTTCAGTGCCCGGGAATAAAGTTATCTTCACTAAGCTGCCTTTAGCAAACAAATCCGTATTGTGTGGCCATAGGCCTGAGAAGGTAAGCAGCACTGAGCCTAGGCTTCTCTTTTTGGAAACAGCAGATTAGGAGACAGCCTTTTGGTTCCTAAATATACTTATTTGCTGCACTGAGTGAAATACTTACCTTAGAAGATCTCTACACGTAAAACTGAAATTTTTATTTAAAAATTGAAATTTAAATAGCTTTTCAATGATATGTGCTGTTAGTGAGATGTTGACAAAAACAGTTTCCATTTTAAAAGCAAGACTTTTGAAGATTTTATGTGCCAAAGAAAACATATCTTGCCTTAACAAAAAGAAGATTAACAGGGAAAAAAAAGATATTTTGTTTGTGATTGCTCTATTATTTTCCTGTGCTCTGTATTTAATTCATTCAGATACCACTCTTTACCAGCTTTCAAATAAGAGAGATTAAAGTAATGCTTTATTGATAATTTCCTGATTAGTTTCAGGAAAACTTTCTGAAAACTTCTTCCCAATAGCTTTGAAACTGTTTGCATGATAGGAAGTATTGATGCTTTTGGGGACTAGTGATGTGTCATGGGATGCAAAGTATATATTTGATATAGTTAAAATTGCTACAAAATTCACTAAAAAAGAGAGCAAGTTGCCTCTATGCTGAGTGCCTTGAGCAGCAAGGTGCTGGCTGAGTGTGCTGGCTCTGCTGCAAATGACTGAGTTGGGTCAAGTAATTAAAACCAGTCTTAAGTCTGTAATTGAATTCTGTCCCGGAAAGTACCTCTTCATTTGGAGCTTTTGTCATGGCTGCAGTATTGAGATCCTGCTGTTACTTTTGTTTATCAGGAAGGATTTAAGGGATCAGTTGGTACAAGTCTTTGGCTATTTTTCCAAATGCCACAGCTTCCTACTGAGCAGGACAAAAGCGTTCCTCTGACTTTACTGCAAACAAATGTGCTTAGGAGCCTGATGTATAAGGGGCTAAGAGCAAGAGACAAGTCCTGGTGGTATTTGAGTTCGTGGGATTTTTGTCAGTGGCTTCCCCAGACCCTGCCCAGCATTTATGTAGCTTGGTATTGCCTTGCACCAAGCCCAGGTCTTCTTTTCTTCAGCCTCTGTTGGGGCTGAGTCTAATTACTCTACAGGACTGGCCAACAAGGAGGCATTGCACCAGTTGGGCAGCCATCCCTGCCTGACCCTCTCCGTGCAGTTAAATGAAGACCCTTGGGGAAATCTGCTGGAGGCAGCAACAGCTGTAGATGGGGATGACTTTGAGTGGTGCCTTGTTGTTTAATGGGACTCCCTTTGCCTTGGGACGTACTGTTTGCCCCCGAGGCAAAGATGCTCCCTCGGGGAGTAGAACTAGATCCTTTCCCTTCTCTCAGAAATAGCTTTCTATAAGGAAATGTAAAGCTAACAGGACTTGTTTCCTTTGACCATCTGCAGAATGGCATCCCAGGTGGCAGTGAGAGGTTGTGCAGCAAGGGAGGGCAGTTGTCTGGTCACAGACAGCAAAGTGCCTTCACAGAGGAAGGAAACAGAATAGAAAGAACAAGCCAGTCATTGAGAGAAGGAAGGCAAAAGCATTCATACAGTGCCAGGAAGTTTTTCACCAACATTACCAAAGCCCATAAATACACAGGCAATTAAGACAGCGAGAAAAACAGAAGGTTCTTCTCTCTCCATTACGGCACATCCACTGCCTGATGCACTCTAATTGCCAGAGATTTAAAAAAGAGCTGTTCGTGAACAAAGATCTGCTCATATCCTTTCCAGTAGGAGCAAATGTGATGAATGGGAGCAGCCAAGGGATCAGCTAAGATCTACCTCTCATCCTGCATTCACCTTCCTCAGCTGCTGGCCTCCGGCTTAATGTTTAGCATCAAAATCAGCTCGGTTAAGTCAGTGTGGCGGTCACTCTTTCTGTTGCATTACAGGCACAGGCAAATGGAATAACAATACCACAGGTCCGTAGGGATAAAACTACACATGGATCATTTGTGCACATGGGTAGTTCAGCATTCATCCAGGCGTTAAGGCCCTGGATAGTATATGCAAGCCCCAGAAGGCTGCTGTATAGGCAGAAGTGTTTGTGAGTGCAGCTGAAAACATCTGTTCCAGTAAGGGAGTTCGGTCTGGTTTAAATTTTCTTATTGGGATGGCTGTTGCCTCCATGGTTGTGGCTGTGCACATCTTTTAGGACATGTTGCACCGAAAACAGAGGGAATACACAAGGACACGCCTATTCCAAATGGTGGGGGGGTTGTGCACAACTCCAGTTCAACTCTTGTTTTTGTAGAGATGGCAAGTTTAACCAGCATTGACTGAAGTGAATAAACACAGCTCATCTCGAGGCTGTGTTAGAGGCAGGTAGGGTTTGCCCAGGGAAGGGACTGGTAATGGGTTTGAAGCCTTGAGTCATTTCATAAGCACAATGATTGTAATTTGAGTTGGCAGCAGTGCCAATTCCAGATGTAGTGACAATCAGCTAAACAATGCAGTGCAGGAATAGCTCAGGAAGATAAAGAGCTGCTTCCAAAATAGTAAATTGAGAGAAAACATATCTACCTCCGTTGAGATGTCAGATTAGCATTCAGAGGCAGTACAAAAGATGAAGACCTAACAGTTAATTGGGAAACAGGACAACCAGGCGCAAAGGAACGTGTATGTCTGTCACTGCAAATCTGTGACCAGTCTACAAACAACAAACCAAACACTGTTTTGGTGCCCATCTAAAAGAGATGAAGAGAGGCAAGAGGCACTGGCACTGATAGGCATGGAGAGACTTCCCTGGGAAAAGACAGTGCGTTGCCTTTGGCTCTTGAGAGAAGGCCCAGGTCTGCAAAATCACCAGTGGAATGGAGAAGGTGATCACAGAGCTGCTGTTACCTGCTGCTGGCAGTGTGAGAGCAGGTCATCAAAGGATGTTTTCTGGCAGTAGGTTTAAAATAAGGAGGTATGCAATGTATAGTTATTTCAGGGAATTCACTGCCACAGAACAGTGAGGTGATTAGAAATAAAACTCTTTCAGCAAGTAATTTGACTGACTCACAGAAGGACAAACCCTGGGGCTGTACACAGAAGGATGCAGGTGCAGTGCCTGCCAGAGGAGCTCCCAGAGCCACAAATTACTGCGGGCTGGGAGAGCAGGTTGGGCAAAGTCCTTTGGGTACAGGCTTCTTGCTCTTTCCTCCATGTCATCCATGGCATCCTGGAGGCAAGGTGCCAAAACAGATGGCTCCTGAATCAATACAGCCATTCTTAAGGCCAGTTAGAAAATGCGGGTAATATGTCTACAAAAGTTTCAGACATGACCCGGGTGCATTCCACACAGCTTGACATTTGTTTTGAAGTGCCAGAAGTCTGGGAAAAATGCTTGTGTTTAAATACGATTTCGAATTTAAAGGTTTGCATGGGACAACCTAAGATAATTATAGTCCTGTCATTCTGATACTGTTTTGAGGTGAAATAATAGAAAAACTGATATGGGATTAGATTAATAAAAAATTAAAGAAGGGAAATATAATTAATGCCAATCAAAATGGATTTATGGGAAATAAATCCTGTCAAACAAATCTGATATCTTTTTGATGAGATTATAAAATTTGTTGCTAAAGGTAGTAGTGCAGATGTGGTTAGACTTTTGAAAGCACTTGTTGTTATACCTCATAGGATCTTGATCAAGAATAATATAAAATAAGTCTCTGTGTATTAGATTAAAAACTGGTTAAATGGCACTCTGAAAATATGGACACAAACAGGGAATTATTACCACGAACATGTCATATCAGAATGCTGTGCACACTGCTCCTTGCTCCTTGTCATATTTATTATTTTTATCAATACTGGGGGAATAAGATGTAAAACCACCTGAAGGAAAGTTTATTGGTGACAAAAATGATAAAATTCTGCAGACAAGCCATGAAAAAGGACAAGGTCACAGATGCAAGGCAATTGCAGATTCCTTGTTAAACTTGGCTTAGGAAAGCAGCATGTGTTTTAATATGGTCAATTATGAAGCACTATCTAAAGGCATGCAAAAATATATTAGTAGTTAGCCATGCTTTTAACCTAAAGGAACATTTTCTGAGAAGCAGCAGTTTTGGAAAAAAGTATGCTAGTAGTTAGCTGAAAGTAAATCCTTATTCAAAATTTTGCTGGAAGACATAATTTGGAGGCTTCAAAGAGTTAACCGTGCCATCTCAGGTGTGACCTAGGAAGTAATATTTGATGTCTGGACTTGAGAGTTGCTCAGCTCCTGTGAGTGGTGTTCCCAGTTAAAGAAAGTTACTGCTGAACTGAAGAGTCTCAGACACCAGACATGCAAATGATGGTAATGTGAGTGTCCATGCTCCACAGGCTGAGGTTCCTGGAGAAGAGCCTCTTTAGTTTATCAGTGGGAAGCCTAAGGGGTTGCAGTTTGTAAATACCTACTTAGAGAACTAAACTTTAATAAGAGGGCACTTCAAGCTAGCAAACAACATATAAAAAGACCTAGTGGCTGGAACCTGAAGCCAGGCAATTTCACACTAGAAATGAGGCACAAGTTTTTTCAACAGTAAAAGTAATTAAACATTGGAACAATTTACCATGGGAATGTGGTGGATTCCCTATCACTGGCAATTTTAAAATCAATACTAGCTGTTTCTTCAGAACATATGTTCTATCCAAGCATGAATTAATTTAGGGTAGTCCTATAAGCTGCGTTATTCAAGAGGTTGGCAATGAAGTTCACTTTTCCTTCTGGCATTACAATCTCTATTTTCCCAGCTGTTGAGTTGTGTCTCCCTCCCCCTCCCCTCCACCACATTTTTTTTCTTTTAGATCTTTTAACTTTTCCATATAAATGACCAAAAGTTTTTCTCATCCTGCTTCTGTTTTAAACAGAAGAATAAGATTTCGTTTCCCCTTGGAAAATGTTATGTTTTCCACCGCCAAGTTTTGAATATGAGTTTATTCTCGTTGATCTTGGGTTTGGCCACAGTTTACTGTGTATTCTCACATCACAGTGATAACTGCAGTTCTCCAAAAGAGGTCTGTGTGGCTTCAGTGGTGCTCCTAAAGAGAACAGTCCAGGGAAGGTTTGCATGCCCTGCAGCCAGCTGGCACAGCACCACTTACATCCACAGGGGAAAATTCCCTTACCGTTCAGAGCAGTGAGGCCACATACAAGGAACCTGTGGGGAGGAGAAACTTTGAAAATTTTATCTTTCAGCTTGCTTTGAAATGAAAGTGATTAATTTGCAGAACTTCCTTTAAAGAAGGTGGCTTTTTTTTGGAGGGAGCGAGGAATGTACTAGGTCTCACACCCATGCTTTAAGTGTGTCTCTGACCTCTCAAAACAAGTTTGTTCTACTTGCCTACAATCAAGACTGGAGTTCAGCTTCAAAGTGTAGACCACTAAATGCAGACATCTATATGTTATCCAAGTATCTGTGCTCTCATAACCTACTTTTCTGCCGATGTGTTCAGTTGAGTCTGCTGCCAAGATAGATTAGACATCTGCATTTGGTTGGCAAAATTGCTCTCCAGACTGCTGAATCAGGGCAGTGATTCAGTTGCCTAAATGTAGGTTTTTGGAGCCATTTTAGTTGCCTCCAGTTGTGAAGAGCTTCACGGATGACATGGATAACAAGGTCATGGGATTTTTGAGATACCTGTGCTGTACTCTCTGCAAGTGATTCCCTTCTCTTATTAAGTGTAAAAAGACATGAAAAAGTGTCTTCCACAAAATTTAATTAGCTTTGGTACTTTTAGCTCTTTCAGCTCTCTCTCATCTGCCCTGACAGAACATGAGGGACCTCTTGGTGAAATGAGAAGAGTTGCTTATTTATGCTACTGTCTTTTATTTTCAGTGCTATATTTTGTCAGTGCTACATACTTAGGGACAATCACAAAAATATTCTGAGCTGCTGCTAAGCTCACAACAACACTGCTAGACTCAGAATCTGGAGGAAGGAAACACCTGTGGTGTCTGTGCTAGTCCAGATCTGTCCTGGGGTTGATGATAAGTTCCCTGAAGACGGACACCTGAGAGAATAAACCCCAAAGTTGCATATTTGAATGAAACAGCAATAAAGAAAATTCCAACCTGAATTTCTTGCTACTGAATACGAAGTCACCTATCAGCAACTATAAGACATTAATTTCTTCATACCCATTGTTGCATGAGCGGTACCCATTTTATCAGCTGTACTTACACCATTGTAGTACCATACACAGTTTTCAAGGAAATCTTAGTTTAAAGAAACCTCTAGCTTCCAAGGAAGGCAACCAGCCCCAGCTGGAATTGTGAACTCAGGAAAGGACAAATGCCAGCAATTTTGTACCTTCATGTATCATAACAACCAAATGTGCTCTGGCCTGTATCCTGGCACTGAGGCCAACTGAGATGAAATAGCCCACACTGAGTCTGTTAAAATCTCTTACTCTCCCGAGCAGATTGACTGTGTCTGATTTGCCTGTTGGGAATGGGTCTGTTGGGAGTCCTAACCCATAGATGTAAAAGGGAACTGTTTGGCATAGTGTTGGTTGACACAGGCCAAAACTATGTCAGGAGCCCCTCTAGCAGTTCAGAAATGCTGGTGGCCTCCACCATTGTGGAATGTTTCCAGGTGCTGTTTAATTTCCTAGCAGGGCCAGCTCAGAACTTTGTTATTGCTGTTGATCTATCATGAAAAGGGTTATCTCAGTGATGAGCAGCAACATAAAATGAATAAATGGAAAGATATAGAAATAGGTCATGTCTTCATATGGATTCAATTTCGGGTCCTCTGGCGCTATGTGGTGGTGCTTGTATTCTCTCGGTTGGTTGAACTGGCATCAGGACTGACTGCTGTTTTCTGTAGATCTATTGGCAAGGGAGATCAGGCCAGTTCTGTTCTGCAGCTGTTGTTGCTGAAGCTCATGGCATGTCTGCCATTTGTTTGCAAAACTTGAGATGAGGGGGTTTCCACGCTGGAGTTGTAATATAATTAGTCCATTCAGCTGTCAAAGTTGGGCCCTAGCCTTTGCTTCCGTATAGTTGGCCAAGAAGGATTATGCTAGCAAGTATTTGGGAGGATTTTCTTTTTGCAGGGTTGTGTTTACCTACTGGATTCTTTATGTCAAGCTTTCATTTTTAGACTGAAGCTCAGTCATTAATTAATTATGAGGCCTCCCTATACATAATTTAAAAGATGTTCAGTGTCTCTTCTCTGTAATAGAATTTTACTCTGTTTTGATAGTTTGGATTTATTTTTTCCAAGTTTGATCATCAGTTTCTATGTAGTGGACAATGAAAACCATCCTAACATGACAGGAACATCAGCATACAGTAGCAGCACCTTTTTCTGAGTTGATTTTGTGAAACTTGGGGTTTGAAGAGTGTCCAGGAAGTCCAATAAGTCAAAGGTGTCCATGATGCTGAGTGTTGCACTGACTCTACTGGAGTGTTTTGCTCCCCATGCTTGTTTGCATGGATCTTACTTTAAGCCTTCATGTTTGAATTGTTGTATTAATTTAATGAGAGACTCTGTTTTTCGATCTGTTTAATTCTGAGTGCCAACCTGAGTCAAAACCCTTTATTTAAGCCTGTGCCTCAGAAAAATACCTTTGCAGCTTTTGTCTGATACAAGCTTGTTAATGAGCATCTGCACGGTAATGTGGTTAGCACTTAGTTTCCTAGGGAAGAATCCCGTTTGAATTCTCCGGATTATGTTATTGTTGGCTAGATATGGTAATGCGTCTTTCTTGAGGATGCTGCTGACTAGATGGCTTACAAAATACCTCTGTGGCGCACAGGGCTAAGTGTATTTTGGCTTGTGTGCATTTGGGGCACGTAGTTCATCTGATGTGAGTGCTCCTGAAGGCAGCTGGGTGGTCACCGCACCCCTCTCCCTGTGTTTATCTTAGAGGAGGCTTCAGATAAACACATGAGAAAGGGAAGAGTGCATGATATGGAAAGCCAGAAGGGCTGAGATGAGCCAGAGCCACAGCAAGTGCATGGAAGGGGGGGGAGCGATGTATTTAAACATTTAGCCACAGTTGCAGGGAGGAAATCGCAGACAGGCTAGAGCGGAACGCTTGTTAATTGCTGATTTTCTGGGCATTCTAGCATACAGGCACCCGCTCCTGTCTTGTTACTTTGTTGAAGAGGAAAAGGGGTTGAGAAGGAAAAGCCATTTATTTTTCTGTGTGTGTTTTTAATTGTCCCTCCTGAGACAGGCTTTTGCATGGTGGTGTGTTCAATCTGTTGCTTGCAGTTTGTTTTTTGTGACAGCTGAGGCTCTTATGAGAGTGTACCACCTACCAAAAGGGGTAAGGTGAGGGGACCAGCACTGCCCACCACAGGGTGGTCTTGGGGTGGATGGTCTCTGTCACACAGGCTTGGGTGACCTGTAAGGTTACTGTTAGTCTCTGAGGCTGGAGGAGGAGACTCCGGTATCATTTGTGAAGTGTGACTCCCATCCCGGTGGGTTTCCATGGTTTTATGTGCTGTCTCTCCCACAGACAAGCTTATGGCTGTTGTGGCTTTTCCTTGCAAAGGTCACACTGGTCAAAAATACTGTCTTGACAGTTTAGGAGATGACATTCTCTTTTCTCTCATGGAGAAGAAAAATGATAAGGCCTGTTGTACCGATCTGTTGCTGTTGACCTATCTCCTCTTGGTGATGGAGGACAGCTAGGTCTCCACTGTCCGTTTACTTTTTAGGTTCTCCTGACAGTCCTGCTTTCATTTTTAAACTTCCTGCCACTGCTGTTACCTCAGTGACCATGGAGCACAGGGTGCTGAGACGAACGTGACCCCCTCAAAAGCTTTGGGACTACTTGTACTGTTGTTTCTAGCAGTGATGGCCGCAATGCGGAGATATCCAGGCTCTGTTTAAATTGCCTTGTTTGCATTTCGGTGGCTGCAGCAGGAGGAATGCACTGGGAATTAAATCACTGTGTTCTTCCATTGCACTTCACAGGCCTTGCTGAGTTCTGTGCTGGGGTTAGACTTCCCTTAGACCAAAACGTGCAGAGTCAGTGCGAGGTTGGACCTGCCAGCAGTGCCCCGCTGTGGGCAGGTGGCAGCTGGCCATGTGTGTTACTCTGCTCAAAGCAGAGCTCAGGGAGGCAGCAGGGAAGGCTGGCAGCTGTTTTCATTTGCCATCCCTGCAATGTCATGCACAAGCTTGAGCCACAGAGAGTAGGAGTGGGAGCATGGGAAAGAAAAGGATAGATGAAACTTCCTCAATCCCACAGGAGGAGAAGTGAGGGCTGAATGTCAGATGCCTCAAGAGACCTGCTGCTGTGTGATGTATTTTCTGGAGAGCCTAGAAAGGGCCATTTCATTCCTTAGTCCTTGGGAGGGGCTTGGTAAAAAAAGATCAAAAAATTTAAGAATGCAAACTAAACATAGTAATGAACAGGAAAGGTGGGGTCTCACCATCTTTGGGCTCAGTGTAGGATTTTTGGGGAAAAGGAAGCTGAAAACAGTTTATCAGTTTACCATACCTGCCCATACTCACTGTTTTCTGCACTGTGCTTTTGTCGTAATATCCTCTTTTCTCCTTGACGTTCTCCTCTCCCTGTATGTAGCTCCAACCCACTTTTTCATAAGGTCTTTGCATTCCTTTTCCTTGAGGCAAAATTGATGTGGTTATGCTGTCCCTCTTCCCAATGCAAAGCTCTTGTGTCTCCAAATAACTTTAGGACAATGATTTTGGACACCTCACTACTAAGGTGTGACTCGCTGTTCTGCCGGGGTGCTCAGACAAAGCAGTGCAGTGGCACATTAAGGAGGAGTGTGCTTTGATGGAGCAGATTATACACATGTTTCCATGAGACAGATTCTTTGAAGTAGTCTTGTCAGTAATTGCCACAACAGGAGGGAATGTCTGAACTACATTTATAGGCCTGTTTTCAGGAGTTTGTCAAAACAGAATTTCATCCTACTTGGAAGTGTTAAGACTTACAAACTTTTTTTTTTTTCTCCTCCCCGAAAAGCAGATGGAAAAAAAGATGAAATCCCTATATTTTTTTATGAGAGAAATATTTAGGCATATGGGAAGGTTTTCTTTTGACATCACAGAGATGTTTCATTTCCGAGATTCTGAAACACTACATTTCTTTATCATCTCAACTTCTAAATGACTCAAAATATTTCAGCTTTTAAAACGGAACACAAACTGGTACCTACTCTTACCTGACTAAAATTAAATGTGAAAGTGATTAATGGTAAATGTGACAATGAAAGTTATTCAATTTCTCTGCAAATTATTTCTACTGTTACATGGTAGTGGGTTTTTTTTTTTGTTTGGGTTGTTTTTTTAGGT
>VZRQ01001827.1:1733353-1769762 GCA_013397975.1 Machaerirhynchus nigripectus | reverse complement strand
TTTTTTAACCAGAACAATTTTTTTGAGGAAATTTTGACAAAAAGTTTGGAATGGAAAAAGTTAAAAAAAAAAATATTTGATCTGAAAGGCCTTCACCCCTTCCAAAAGTTTTCCCCTGCCAGACTGTTGAGAATATCAGACATTATGGTCTTTGGAAACAGAATAGGGAATTGGCTGAGAGGTATTTGTCATGAATTTCAAACAGTTAGCATTTAGACTAAAAAAACCAAAGTACTAGGAGGATGGCAGAGAAGAAAATTTTCAAATGTGATGTGAGGATGAGAAGGTAGCCCTGATTTTGCCTCTATCTCATTTTTCCTCCTGGACAAACCACAAACACATTTTCTATCTTGGTCTCATTTGAAGATTTTGGGGACATTCAGATGTATTGTCTGTACTCCCCTTAGCTAATTTGCACACTGCAAGCATATCATAGCACTCCAGAAGCCATTCAGTGCACAGGCAGTAAGAACGTTACTTATCTAACCAATTGCAATTAAGCAGTACTGTTTGAATTTGGAATATAGAGTGTGTGTTGAAGCCATTTGTGAAAAAAAGTGCAAACAATTTAACAAACATAATTGGGAAACAAAAATAAACAAAACCAAACTCAAAGCAGTGGCCCTCTGGTCATGGAAAGAAGCTGAATTTGTTGGCTGTCTTATCTGGCATGTGTTAGTCGCTCAGCTGTACATACAGACCCTGTCCACCAGGATTTGAATTGGGAGCCAGGAACTCATTGCTAGGCCTTCAGCTGGTAATGGCCTTCCATCATTAAAGATTTCCCTAATGGAAATTGCTAATATTTAGAGAGCTTTTATGGAATCTTGCTTAGTATTTAGTAGAGAATTTGAGCCATCCTAGGAGAATCTCTTCCTTTTTCAGTCCTGTATTTTTAGAAAGCCATTGTGTGGATAGCCTATTAAATTTTTGTAGAGTCCTGTTGAGGTTTTCTCCATTGCAGTCTAAATGTTTTTTCTGAAAGAGCTAGGCTGTAGCCTGTCGTCTGAGACAGACTCTTCTTCTTCCCTTCAACCAGACAAGTCATTTTGTGTTCCTGGTAGGTCAGATTCAAAGCTGGTGCTGGTCACCAAAGTTCCCATGATCTCCAAGAGGCATCAGTGAGGCTGTGCTGGTTTATAGGCGTGATGAATCCACCCCAGTGAGTTTGTTCCTGTGCTCTTTCTCCCATGCCATCCACCAGTATGGAAGCTAACTCCTGTTTGTCAGTCTCTGCATGGAAACAGACAAATGCAAATAGTGACAATGGGACTTCAACATCTTTCTACTCTTGTCAACCATAAGCATTATAGATGTCCTGCATTTTGAAGTGGGAACGTCCAGTACTGGCAAAGGAGAACCGTGGTTTTCTGCAAAGTGCTTGGCAGAATGTGGCCAAAGAGGGGAGCCAGTATGTCAGGAAAGTAAGAGAAGCAGCAGTCAGGCAACATGATGCAATTAGGGATTTCTGGATGCTTGCATGGGCCTGTTGCTGGTGCATGTTACTGTCTTTCAGACCATCCGGTAGTTAATCAAAGCTAAATGCAGACCACCATCCCTCCTTTCTTCCCTGCTGTTTTTCCTTCCTCCTCCTTTTTTTTTTTTCCTGCATTTAAAAGCTTGGATTGCTGCACTGACTAGAAGAAGTGGTTTGAAATGACTGCATGTGTTCTTAGCTAGATGCAGATCTGTCTATATCACATGCAGCAGAAGCAGCAACAAAGAAGTCTCAACTTATTTAGGTTCTTGTAACCCACCTTTGTATGGCACTCACTGTCTCCCCTTTCTACGACTCAAAGAACTGCATCCAAGGAAATGGACTGCACTTGAGTAGCAACTGGAAATGAACCACAGCTGTCCCTTTAATAAGCAGCTCCTCATGTTGATCCCACCCAAGAATGGGCTGGGGTCAGCACTTTAGGGAACATCCCATGGGGTATCTGGGATGCTCTGGGGCAGGAGGTAACTAACAAGTCATTGGGCAGAAACTCTGAGAGGTCATTCCAGGGTGGTAGACCTGAGAACAAGAAGCAGGATTGGCCACCAAGGGGCAACAATGCAAAGAACAAGAGAGAAGCAGGAGTGATATGTAAAACACATGCCTGGCTTTAAGAAAACCTGGTTGTGGTGTTCTTTTTTTCTGCTGAGCTGAGCTCTGTGGCCCAGCTTGCCTGTCCCAGCAGCTAATGTATGGCACCTGGGAATTGCTTGCATCAGTCAAGTATTGAATATTTTAGACTCTTGATTATTGCAGGAACAAGATTTTCCTCAAGATTTTCAACTGTAATAAAATGTCCTCCTGATGTACTGGGAACCAGGAACACCGTTTAGAATCAGGGAAGGACCCAATTTTTTCCTGAGGTATGTCTGTGTACCCTACAATATTTATAACCTGTCTGTGCTTGGACAATTTTACCAAAAGTGAGCACTTTTGCTAAGTGTTGAACAAGAACTATTTTAAGAAGCAATCAGAAATTGTAAAAGCATTTTTATGTAGTGTGTGCTTATGAAGGTGTGTGACTACAGGCAGTATCCCCTGAACATATCTGCAGAAGCTCTCTGCCTGTTTCCCTCATCCTCTAGGTGCAGCACCCAGGCTCTACCAGCCCCGAGCTCCCCAAACCCAGCTCTTCCAGTGCAGTTTCCCCTTCTCCCCGATGTATGTGTTGCCAGTGGGCCCCATCCTTAGCCTACGTAAGTCTGTTATTGTCACCCCGACCATCCCTTGCGAGAGGTGTTAATCCCTTGTGGGGTTCAACAGGGACAGGTAAAAGGCAGCACATACTGTTTGCACCAGTGCCATTAGTTAGGTTGTTAATGTTGGGATTTGGGAAGCATTGATGAGGATGTTGCTGCAACCAATGCATGAGCCACCCAATGTCCCTTTTTGTCGCCTTGCAGATGGAGAAAAAACTTTCTGACTTGACAGCATAAAAAGAGGGCTTTTTTTTTTTTTTTTTTTCCGGGGGGAAAAATTATATAGAATTATGTCACATCAAGAAAAACACAATGATTAAAATAACTTGCTATGAATATTCATTCTCAGCTTGGCAGATGGATGAAGTGGGCTGAGCATTTGCAGAATATTGCTAACTGAGCTCTCTTCCAGAGAATAACATTTCAAAAGAATTTCCGATTAGGTCTGTTGGCCAAAACTAGAAAGGATTTTTCTCTTCCTTTTTTCTTTCTTTGGCATTCTGAGCTTCCACCTTCCTGCCGAAATGAATTTCTTTCTAATCACAGTTTTGGATACTTCTGAAGACTCATACTGAGGCCTTCCAGATGGGTTCATTGTAGTGGGAAGAGAAATACTCATTGTCGTTATTACTATGATTACTATTATAATTCTTAACTCTTACATTACATGGTCGTGATTGTCTTGAACAGTCTTAAATTGTTTTGCAAGCAAGTTTCATTCCCTTCGATCACTAAAACATAGTAATATCTGAAGAAGCGGGCAGTATTTGTTGAGTATTTTTGTGCTAAAGAAGCAGGGGGGAGAGAGGGGAGTGATGCATGGTATATATTTTAAAGTTTAGAGGTACGTTCCTAGGAAGAGTAAAATGACCCAAACTGGACTTAAGCTGTATTTATATCCAAGGAATTGTAAAGATTGCACGGACGCAGGAATAGGCAGTGGGAAGCAGAGCTGTACCTCCTCCGAATGTCACAGTGCCCCCTAGTAGCAGCTTTGATTATTGATCTGAACTGTCTTAAAAGGAGCACTGCTTTTCAAAACACCAGTAACTGTTCCAAGTTCTGTCTTTAACAAACCAGGTTAAAAAATTAACAATATCTTTGCCAAGAAGAACGTTGAATGAAATGGCTCTTGTGCTGATTTATTTTCTTTTGCTGGTGGTTTAAAACCAGAAAAGGGGGGGGAAAGGATTTTTCAATCCAAAACTGAAATATTTCAGGTTTGTTCATTTTTCTTAAAAACAGAAGCTATCCCACTTTTTCACATCACTTGGAGATGCGCAGCCGCAGGAGGCTGGAGATGGGCCCAGCCCATAGCTGCGTCACTCCAGTCAGGTGCTTTATGATAGGAGTCAGGCAGAAAGATGGCTTAATTTGCTGTGACAGATATAGCTAGTCCATGCCTTCCTTGCAGGCTACTGGAATCCCCACCAGGTGATTTGCCTGGCATATGATGCGTGCTTTGAGGTCGTGCAAGCCAGTCACAGCATAGCTAATGTTCCAGCAGCTTGCATTCCGCACGGTGCTTTCCTGGGATTTTTTTTGTTAATGTGGATGATGCAGTATGCAGTGCTTCTGAGCTGAGTAGGCCAGCAGCTCCCCAGGGAAGGACAGGATTCGGGTGTCACAGTGTAGTGCTATTTCACCCAGCTGTATGAGATTGCAGGAAGGCTTTCCTAAGTTGGCTTTCCAGAGCTGTCAATACAAGTAGGTGGCAGGTGTGAGAAAAACCTCGAGGCATGTTCTGCTTTGGATAGGCAGGAGATTTAGTGAAAACATGACCATCCAGGAAAAGGGCAGAGAAATCCACATGAATAAGGTGAAGAGGCATGCAGCAAGCAGGACTCTGCTGCAGAGTGATTTGTTACCATCCCAGCAATAGCTCTTGCTTCAACTGAGCATGATCTCTCCTGAGAAGAGGAGGAATCTAATCACGATGATTGATAATACCTTCAGAGGTTCCCCAGTAGGTATCAGACTTACAGAGCAGAAAACCACTCTCTTCTGGGAGAGTGGATAGGAGCAAAATGCCTAGCACACTGCTCAGAGGGTCTCAGCCCACTTCAGGTTCAGCCTTTGGACCAGGATGTTTCATTGCTTTGGAGAGCAGAAACAATTGTTTGAGGGCCATCCAAAGATGGCCTCTGGCAGGTTGATGTGTGGAAGCCAGTGCTCTGGCTCTGTTTAATAAACTCAGTACCACTTGTACACCTCCCTGGCAAATGGATAGTGACACACAGTGACCACGCTTTGCCAGCAGTGTTGCCCGGGGCTTTAATTGCTTTGCACATAAAGTTATTTATCTCCACATCAAGAGGGTTGAGACCACATTTAGGGAGTAATTACAAAGCTGCCAGAGGGACTGGTGTTTGCCACGCCAGCCAGGCTGTGATTTATCGGTTCTGCTTGTATTTAGAAAGTGAGCTTTCCTCTCACCTCTTCCCTTCATTCAGTGCATCATGGAAAGGCATCTGTATCCCCCAATTCGCTCCGATACTATCTGTGTGGAGTATGTTGGGCAGCTGTAAAGAATCAAATACTCTGAGTTTAGTTCTGAACATTGCTTTTGGTGTTTCACTCCTGAGGGTTTGGATTTTTTATTATTATTCCTGTATTTTTTATTTCTTATTTTATAAAGAAAATGTTATTAGTCTTTTCAGTGAGATTTCATGATGATATTTAGGGAGCAAACAGCAACAAATTCTTACCTTCTTACTAAGGGTTTGATATGGCTCTGCCTTACCCATGGTGTCCATAGGATTTTTATGTGTTGTTTCCTCATGAAATGTAAGGAAATGCAGTGTATTTGGCCTGAAGTCTTACCTCTCATGGTCTGCTGTCCCAGAGCTGGGCTCCCTAAATCCAAGTCCAAATGCCGTTCAGTCTTGGTCTCCATTTAATCTAATTCTTCATCTATTTAATTTTATTATTATTATTATTTGTGATTTTTTTTTGCATAACTTCAGCTTTCAAATCTCTCTTTGCATAATCTGAATCTTGGTGACATCACACATGCTTTGATTACTGGACCTAACATGTGTCCTTTGCTAACTTAATGGATTTTTAGAGGCTCTAGCATATTCATTTCAGTGGAATGGAAACCCTCCCCCAGCAGAAGTCTGATATAAATAATAGATCATTTCTTCAGCCTGTCCATTTAAATATACTGTTCTGTTTTAAGGGTTTCCTTACTTCATTTCCTAGATTAATGTTTATCTTTCTTATTTGGAAATGCCTTTCTGAATCCTGGGTGGATGATTTTTTTCCTGTTGTCTTTAGGATAGGGATTTAATCCTTACCATTTTAGATGTTACTTCTCCTTCAACCAGCTTCCTCAGTAGTTTTAGAAATCCCTTTCAAAAAATTTAGTACCTCGTATGTGTTGCTTGGGGTTTTTTATTATTTTGTTTTGGTGTGTGCATGTAATCCCTGAAGGACACTGAGCCTGTTTATGGTCATTGTTTTTCAGTACATCAACAACAGTTGCTTTTCAAACAGGCTTTTGTCTTTCATGTCAAATTGCACTGAAAACAGTCTCCTGTCTCTGTGAGCTCTGGAGTCAGCTGTTCTAAGTGATAATTTATTTAACACATCAAGAAATTATTTTTCTAAACTGTCGCCCATCATGACACCTGACTCATTTCTGTAAGCAGATAACCAAAGTCATCCACTTTTTTCTACTTTATTAGACTGATTACTGCTTTGATGTTCATCAAGTTTATGCATTTGGTATTTTTTTGTTCTCTTGATCAAGAGGATGATAATGTAACCTTGCTAGTATAAAGAATACTTTAATATTAAGGGCTTTTGGGTTTATATATTGGAGCTTGCATATGAACTTCTCAAAATGTTCCCTCTCTGGATTCTGTGAGCACGCTCACCTCTAAAGCCTTCGTGTACAGTTTGAAACCAAAGATCATGTTCTTCCATTGATCTT
The DNA here is from genome assembly GCA_013397975.1 of Machaerirhynchus nigripectus. Lineage (NCBI taxonomy): Eukaryota > Metazoa > Chordata > Aves > Passeriformes > Dicruridae > Machaerirhynchus > Machaerirhynchus nigripectus. The sequence goes on along the minus strand of VZRQ01001827.1, from coordinate 1,763,128 downwards.
TGTCATTTCATCAGTCTTCATTATAGCAAGGTTTTCTTCCATTATCCAGTGTACTCGTTTACTCATTATTGCTCAGAAGCCTATGCAATGATGTGTATACACATGATGATTTTTAGTCTTGGCCCAGAGCCTAATTTTATTGAAATTCTGTGTCAGAAGCCCTGCTATATTTCAGAATTTATTTCTGCATTTGTAATGTGCCTTAGCTTTGCTCTAGTTGAAGTTTGTTGTCCTATCCTCTGCTCCCAGATAACAGATATCTCTCTATTGCTGGCATCCCTAGCAGATGTCTTTGTCTGACTTGAGCACTCCTCAGCACCTGTCAGCTTTCCTTAGCTCTGAATTTAAGAAAATCTCCTCCAAACTATATTAATTTTCAGTAGCAGTCGGGGTCTGCTGTAGTTAAGATGGAACCCATCCTGAGCCCATCCTCTCTGCACACACAGAGTGTTTATCTAAAATCCCTGCATTTGCAGTAACATTTATACCCTTCCTCTCTATTTGAACTTTTCCTTTTTACTGAGTCCCTATAATTCCAACTATGCAAGCTCATACATTGCCTGTGAAATATTTCAAAGAAACACGTTGTAGAGAGTTAAGTGCATTTTCAGTGTAATTTTTAGGGTCTCTCTTACGTGACCAGCCATCCTCTGTTACAAGTGTGTGTCATGACTGAGGACCTCTCATCTGTTCTTGTATCGTGGTCTGTGTGCTTGCAGAGTGTTACAACTCCTGCTCCTTCTAAGTAAGGTCCTTGTAGGTTCCTTTAGTCATCAGCTGGAGCTGATTCAGATTCTTCTGGCACTGTAGCCTCTCTGCATCTTTCAGCTGGAAAGTTCCTGGAGTAACGTTCTTTTTCAAATGGAAGAAGATTCCGTGACTGAAAGCATCAATTTAACAGAATTTTTACTGCAAATAGCCTGATGCAGTGCTGCTCTGAGTCCAGGTTTTCTCCAGGGGTGGGAGTCTGCTCTTTGTCTTCTCATCCATAGCTCATCCCTGGAGTGGCCCTTTGCTTTTGAAGGCTGTGAGGTACTGAAAGTCATGGAGGTAGTCAGAAATTTGGAGATCACTTTAAGAAACTGGCCATCTAACTTGTTCCCTTTCCTGTGGGTTTTGTGGGCTTTTTTTTGGTTTGTTTTCTGTGGGTGGGGTGCAGGTGTGTCTGCCTACAGTTGTAGGGAATTGGTGTCAGTACATGGTGGTTTGTTTGCTGGTCCCTTCTCAGACTACTGTATTCCCTCTGCAGTCTCTCACTCTTTTCCCTCCCCCTCTCCAGGTCTTTCCTACCTTTTCTTATACAGGCTTTCCCCAATGTTCTTCCAGCTTGGCTGAGGGACTCAGCTGTGTCCTGCACCCCATGCAAGTATTATGAAAAAAAATAATAATTTCATTTTCAGGAGCTGTCAGATGAAACCATTACCTCGTGTTTTGTGCTCTTAATGTAGAAAGCAATCCCTTAGAAAATCTCTAAGGATTTTCTGCCCACACAGGTCCATAGCTTAGTCCACTTTCCCAGCTGCAGGCCATGCTGCTTTGTTGCTGCTCTATCTTTAAATGAAGAGCTGAAGGCATTTTTCTGTATATCTTTTTTACTTTGTTTAGTATTGAAGCTTTATTTTAGGGGGAGCAGCAGAGCACCCTCTTCAATTCCACCTCTAACTCCTCCTTGTTTTGCCCGAGATGTTTTTCGCTCTTTCTGTGGTGGTTCTCAGCTGGAAATTTCCTGTGAAGCACCATGGTGCTTTCCACGTACAGTAGCTTCAGGAACCAAAAAGGATTGCTGCATCAGGATGGGAAAGCCTGAGGGAAACAGATGTGATGGATGAGTTGGTGGATAGGCATGGTACACTCAGTTAAAATTGACCACAAACGTGTCAAGGTCAGAAGAGCTGCTCTGATGAAAAATGAAAAGTTATATCTATGCTGTTGTTTGCAAGTGCTGTAGTTTATTTAGATGATGGCTCTAAATGAAGCCTGATCTGCTATTCTAGATACTTCTGAAAATTTAAAAAAAAAAAAAAGGCAAGGCAGTGATTATAATGAGGAATATGAACCAAAATACAAGAGAAATGCATCTGTATTTTGAGGTGCTGAAATTGAGGGGGTTAGCACTAAATCATTTCCATTCTCTCATTTTTCTCTGCATTTCTCTGCATTCTCAGGCATTATGAGTATGAAGTTTGCCAGTGTAGCCTTAGGCAAGCCTGGCACCAGTGAACTTGACACTAACACCAAACACCACTCTAATCCACTATATGGGAAAACTCAGCAATATTAAGCATTATCCTCCTTTTTCTGGGCAATCCCTGTCAGGGATAGGATGGGAAAGGCCAGTTCCTCCAGCCATTAGAGAATGGTCTGCATCCTCCACTCTGCCACTGACACCTGAAAGTGGCTTTGGAAATTTCACGTCGTCCCTACGCGTTTCTGTTTCCTCTGCATAAGGAAGCAGTTGCTCTCACCAGCCTTTGACTCCATTTTGGAAATTTTTGAAAGAAAAGGGTTTGAAAGGGAAGCATTTTGAAATGCAAAGCACTATTTTTACTATCAGCTTAAAACTGGACCTCTCACTTCACGTAGGTACATTAATCTCATTTTTCTCTGATTTTTGCCCCGTTGACTTGTTATGCCCTTTCTCTTTTGGCTCCTACAGCTTTGCCTGACCATGAGTTGTATTATTCAAATACCCTCACACTCCTCTTATTGCTAATTATATATTAAAGAGGTTCTGACTTCATTTTTGCTCACTACAGAGTCTTAGTGCAGCTGTGACACTGACAAGGCTGCTGGAGCTTGGTGAAAACTTGTGCAAATGGCGCTTCTCTTCTCAGACTGTCAGTCTTAATGGAATATGTGATGAGCCAGTAATAACCCCAGCACTCCTTGTGTGCAAAGTTGGGAGAGAGCAAGGAGTCCTGCATCAGCTTCCCTTTAGTAAGATACGTTTGCAAAAAGAACATTTTTTATAGAATGTTTTTCTGTGAATAATGGCACTTTCCATCAGATTGGTCCAGGTTAATCCTGCCAGGCAAGCTGTATGAAAGCTCCCTGCTGGCTAGTTTGTGCAGGTTTCCTAGGGATCACAGAGAAAATAGTTTACAGGGATCCCAAGAGCTCTTCCACTTCATCCTGTGCCTCAATGGGCAGAAGTGCTTGGAGTGTTCTGCTGCGCAGGTGTGGGTGTGGTAGGATGTGTCTGTAGATTGCTGCAGTTTGAAACGTGCAGGGTGACTTTGGTTAAAGTGTGCACTACAGTTTTGTAAATTCACAGATTCTTGGGTTTAAAGTCCAGAAAAGGCTGTTGTACCTTTCAGACCCACCACCAAGAGTTTGAGAGACCTGAGAATTTTGCTGGGTCTGAACCCAGTGCTTTGTCTTAGATTTATAGTTATGTATAGGTGCATTTTGTAAGTTATTGTGGGCATTCGGCATGGGGCTCACTGGGGCTTTCCCGATCATATTTGGTCTTTCAGTGTGAAGGATTATGCTATTTATTCTCTGCCAAAGTGCAGAATTAAGAACCCAGTTTTGGCCACCATTTCATGCAATCTTGATTGCTCATTGATTTTCTTTTCTGATGAACATCACTAGCTGCTGCAATACTGTAGTGGTGCATGAGGTATAAGGACCAAAGACAACATAAAAATTACTTAATCCAGTGACGTACTGAACTACAGGTAAGTCTTTGGTCTGTCACCTGCTTTTGGAAAATCTGCCCAAATGTGAATTACATTGTGTCTGGCATGTCAGGGAATTGGGACACCACAGGCAAATGTCTCTGATACCATGGAATGCCAGAGGCTATAGCAAATTCTCTCCCCTTATAAGGTATAGCTAAGTTATATCTTCCTTTCTTTCTCTAAGCTTTATTTCCTTCCCCAGTTGGCCTGGCACAGATTATGCAGCAGCCAGGAAAGCTTATAATGACTAGAATGCCAGGGAAGTTATACTGTAGATGCTAGAATTTTAGCCTGTCTCAATTAATTGAGATGAATTCAGAATTTAGAGCTGAATTTTCTCCCCATGGCGAATTCATTTTTTTATTTAAACTCTATTTTCCTTTGATTTTTTTCCTTTTTTATAGTATTAGACTAATAACTAAATAATAATTCACACAAATCTGATACAGAGCAATAAATTAAAAGAAATATTAACATGACATAAAAAAAATCAAAAAATGGATCTAAACAAAATGTTCTGAGATTATCGCAATGAAACTCTTGAATGTTTAGCCATCAAACATTTTATTGAAGTTGACAATTTCCATAGAGAGATCTGATTTTGTTTAAAAATTGAATCAAAACTGTTCTGGCAGGTCTTTTTCCTTTCTTGCCAACAGTTTAGATGATTGATCTGCTAAATTTCATCATGACCTTTATCGATACGGAGGGTCAGCTCACTGACCTGAAAACTGGCGTCCTTTTCAGGCATACAAAGAGCCAGGGTCTCCTAATTTCTTAACACAACTTCTGATGCTGACTTCCTTGCTCATATCATAACCATTTTCTTCTCAGGCCTTTCTAGCTCTGGAGGAGGAATAGTCTTTATGGCTTTTTTTTGTCTTCACAAAAAAAAGGTAGTGAATATCTATTTACTTACATATGTTTTGTGTATAAAGGAATATATTGTTGATGTGTTTATATATAAATAGTAGACCTCAAAACAAGCTGCTCTCTTTCTTCTATCAAAGGTGGTATCAGGGCAGAGTTTGTGGAGGATGTCCTCAATGAGCAGGCAAGCAGGTGCGTGATGTTTTAGCAGGATACAGTTTGTGACTGCTCTTCTCATTTGATAAATATTAAATCAAACACTAGAGGGGCCAACGGTGGTTCTGTGTCACCAGTGGTGTGAATAGATGTAAAATGGATGGAAAATTAATGAGATTGCTGTGGTGCTGGTAGGAGAATGCTCAAAATGTACATCTGAAAATTTTCTCTTCTCTCTGCCTGCTTGCAACGGGAAAAGTTGTATTTGTATATGCTGGTAGGTGGTAGGTCTTGAACTGAAGTAAGGGAATTGTGGGTTGTGTTACTTTGTGTTTTCTCAGTCAGGTTTACTTACTATCATGTATTCATTTTGCAACTTATCTGTCTGGCTAGGATTCTAAGCGGTTGCTGCCACGCTTGCTATGTTCCTTGGTATGGCCTTGAATGGGATGAGCGTCAAGGAATTCCTTGCAGCTTTAGGGAACTCAGTAGACTCAAATCTCCTGAGTGACTTGCAGATTTGTCACTGTAAGTTTTGTCTGTCTCACTGATTTTTCCAGATGATTTATTTCTTTGTTGCTTTTTGTGTTCTCAACTTTCTTCTTGCCACTAAGAGTTCATCCATTCAAATGGGCAACTGGAAGAGCTGAAATATGTTTCATCAGTCCCTGTTCATACTATCAGGCATTCTTCCTACAGCATCAGTTTCTTGCCAACACCATTCCCTTCCATATTATGGCTGTAGCAGTGATCATTTTTTGTTCCCATTGATTTCAGTTCTACCTTAAGGATTTCCAGCGTGCCTGCCACAATAGCACCTGAGTTCTTATGAATACCTTCTGAAGTCATTGTCTTTAGATTGTTCATGCAGGGCTTGTTATAGTATTTGGAAGTGTCAGTTTGAATGTCTAAGCCAAATGGAAATGTGGCCGTCTGCCTTTTTAGCTTCTCCATCTAAATGAGCCGGTGTCTTCATCCTGACCTAAAAGCATTTTGTTCTTGATAGAAATGTTTTCCCTGCAGCAAAATGCTTTGCAGCCTTTTGGGATGAAGTATTCTTATGATTATACTAATGGTAGTAAACAGAGGTGATTTCATTTTTTCAGTACTCGTAAGGATGTTGCCCAGGCAAACAAGGGTCATTTGGAACTGAAAGCAAAACCCTGCAGATGATGGTTGGGCCATACTGTTTCCTCTGGTAGCTCAGCTGTGTAAAACTCAGCTGCCTGTTGACTTCAAGTTTCCTTATGCTGAAATCATCCCGCTCTCACACATGAAGTTCCACTAGATTTATGCTGGTGAGAGCATATTTTGGCCCCTCAGATGAAACTCAAGACAATTACATCTCCATTAAGAAATTAATTCAGAATTAATGCAGTTATTGTGCAGCGATTAAATTCCAAACTGCTGTTAGAAAAACTAAATTATCAAGGTTTGCCATTTAAGCTGTAGCTTGTGGGGACATAATGAACTGGCCTTTTATATTGAACGATAAACCTCATGTTCTTAATAATCACTTGGAATTGACTTCATGTAAATAACTAGTACAACTGAAGCAATCATCTCCTGAGATGGTGCTGCTGTCTTGCCAGGATTTTTCTGGTTGCTGCATTCTTTTTCACTGCAGAGTTACTACAAAACCAACCTGTATGGTCTCCTAGCAGCTCAATTAATACCTTGCATAACTTCTAAAGACCTCTTTATAGTTATAACAGGTTGCTTATTGTAGGTTAAAAACATACCAATTGAAATTGAATGTTGCCGTTATTATTGTTGATGGAGTTTTTCCAACTCTGTGAGGAGAGATGTATAAATTATATGGTGTTTAAAGCTCAATAAATATGCTTTAGCAGTCGAGCAGTTTGTATTTAATCTTCCATACGAGGACTGGTCCAGTAATCCAGTGAGTGATAGGGCAAAGGTGTTTTCATGCGTGGAGCGCTGTGCATGCAATTTTAAAGGTGGCTAAGGGACTTAGGGCCACATGGCTTTTGGCCATCTAATTCCCTTGGCTACTTTAGCCAATGGAGTAATCTCAGAAATAAGACCTGGATTTCAGTGCATTTCACTCTGGCTGAATCTGATGTTGCGTTGGTTTATTTTTCCGGGAAGAGTACTAATTTCTTTGTTGCCAGGTAATAAGGCACAGATATTATATATTACTTGATTATTGGTAGAAAGGATGTAACATCACCTCCATTCCTGCCCTATGACATTGTTTTTACTTCCCTGCTTGGATAAGAGAGTTTAAGATCTGAATGTCAGACAGTAAAATCAGAGGAAGCAGCTATAAATTCAGATCTTTTCAGTTGCAAGCCTTTAATTGGCTTCCTTCCCCTCCAAGCCTGGGAGCTTCAATATGAACTTGAAAATCTCTTCAGTGGTCTAATTTTTTGGAAAATTTCAGCCTTGTGACTTGCATTCAGCTGTTTGAAAGTGAACATGACTCACCTATGTGAGAAAGAAACTACCTTTAGTAGAATGTCTGTGCTTTTTTCTAGCAGGTAGTAGCATCAGACATACTGGGAAAAACCAGCATCGCCTCTTCCTAAGTTTTTTCATCTCCTCCTTTTATGTTCATTGACACCAATACCACCAGATGCAGTCTACACCTACCTTAGCTGTTTTAGCAGAACAGGATTGCTCATTAATTTTCTGTGTCCTGTTCTGTTCTCTGACTCTGGACTCTGGCAAGGGCAGCTGACTCTTGGCATAGATCCAAAGGGTTAAACATGAGAAAACTAATTCCCTCCTCAAATCTCTGTACAACCAGTGGTTTCTAACCAGTCGAATGACTTGGGTGCTCAAGTGCTTTCTGGAGTTTTGCAGGTGCAGCTGTCTCGGTACCTATTTGTCTATAGTATGTTTATAATTATTATTTCCTTTCCAGATCAACTGACTGCATTTCTAGCCCCTTCTCAATCATCTCCTGCTTCTCTTTTCTCTTATTGGGGTGAAAATTCCCTGAGATGCTGTTCAGCAAAAATTTACAGAACAAGAAACAAATTGTTTCTGGAGAGTGCTATTTACCTTTTTTATTTTCTGCTTTGTTAGCGACGCAGAGGTTTCATTAGCAGGGAACAAAATGAATTCCAGGGACAGCGAGTAATATGCACACAAATTATATGAAAAAAAAACAAACCGACAAAGCACTAACAACCTTCAAACATAAAAATAACTAAACCCCCAGAAAGAACACAACTGAAGCATCCACTAATAAGAAAGCAAATGGCGTTCTGGATTACAACGCAAGATGGAACTGCCCTGTTAAAGCCTCGGTAACCAGCAGTATTGTAGCCAAACCCACAGGGTCACTGAGCCTACCCCATGTTAAGTTGTCAGAAATGTGGAGGGAGCCCCAAACTAAGGGTTAGCAGGGAGTGTTGCAGGGCAGAAGAGCGTGGCCCTGGCAGAGCTTGGTCGGATGGAGGTCCTAGGAAAAAAGTACCAGGCGATATTAAATTGTGATTCAGTAGCATTACCAAAGCATTTGTGGGTGTTTCTTGCAGCTACTTCTGCTCTTCCTTTGCTACCCCATGTTCCAAACTCAGTGTTCCCAACTGTGGGGCAGGTGTTGACTTCCTGTACCTGGTGAAAGGCAGTAGAACTGCAGTGCTTGCTGGGGACAAGCCTGTGCGTGTGTCATCTGAAGCACAGCACCTTGGGAACCGGCTGGCTCCTTTTGTACACACAGCATAACACCCACGAGTCTGTTGTTGGGGTAACCCCACCGCCCTCCAAGAAGTTCTACCAGAAAAGCTTTGAATCGGTACTTGGGGTGGGAAAAAAAAAAGAAACCAGACACCTTCAAGCCTGAGGGAATGGAGCTTGCTAGAGCAGATAACTAGGATACTTTTATGAAATGGATCAAGCCCCTTCACCTCGGGGGAGGAAGTGTGGGGTGTTGATAAGATTGTGCCACACAGACGACACTTGGTAATTAGTGCTATCTCTAATGTAATCACCCGCTAAGAGGTTTAGCTGGGATGTGACTTACCCAGGAGAGGCACTAGAGGAAACGGGAAGAAAGGACAGGTGAGAAGAACAAGATGTAAGTAGTCTTTGCCCTTCTTTAATATCATCTATCTGTGGATCTCAAAGAGTCTACCCCACTTTTAGCAACAAGTGTGTAGTAGCTCTGCGACATGCGTACTATTAACCTCCTTTCGCGTGGGCAGGAGTAAGGAGCGGTAGTGTTAATGACTATGGCTAGGCTGCCTGATTTGTGAGAAACTATGTTGGCAATAGACCATGGGTGCCGAGAGCTAGCACTCTCCTTGGTGCCGGCTGGTACTGAGATGTGCCGAAACCTGGGAGGTGTATGAATGAGACAACCTGTGTTTATACTTCAGAACAAGTCTTGCCTTAAGAAGCTGGTGTTTACCTAAAGCAGCACATCAATCTCATTAGAAACAGCAAATAACATGCTAGTTAGTCTTTTTTCCTGGAGTGTCCTTCTTGCATGTGGCTGTTGAGGAATAATTTTGGTGCAGGCAGCTCTAGGCACAGCTGCAGTGGGAGCTGCAGGTTGAGCTCTGGGTGGCAGGAGCCAGAGACAAGAGGCTATGAACTGCCCACCCTTTCCATAAGAAAGGGCACAAAGACTGGTAGATAGGCCAGGTAAATGGGCACTGGGAGACACTGCAAGGGCTGAAGACTCAGGAGGGAAGAGCAAGAGTTTTGTGAGCTTGGACTGTGAGGGGATAAAAGCCAAGGGGGTCCTTTGTGGTGGGGTCCAGTTTCCATGTCACTGCACCATGAATAAACTGCTTTATGGAATGAGACATCTGAGGCTCTGCTAGGAGAAACCTGGGGTCAAACTGCTGAGGAAATCTGGTCTATGTGAGTGCAATATGTAGAGAGTCAAGCGAGGCATGTGTTGGCTCACTGGAGTCACCTGCTGCAAAGGGCCTTCAGTCCCAGAAGATAAAGTCCATGGCCTTGGAAGTGTGGCTGCTAGAGAGTCTTGTGAATGGTCAGATTGGGAAGTTTCCTTAATATGGCCACATACCAATTAAAAAGATTCACTGGGGTAGTTTAGTTATTTTCTGATCAAGTGAGCTGATTGTCTTCAAATAAACACCTCCTGTGAGATTTAACACTTCCATCACTCTGTGGGCTTTGTTGCTTAGGTGTCACGTGTAATGGCCATTGCTAACACCCTGATGAATTTGGTCTCCAAACTTAGAGACACTTTTAAAACCTGATTTTGTTGGAAAGACAGTGACACTGAATTGGAAGGAATTATGACTAGAATCTTCAGACACTTCAGAAGTTTTTTCCTCATTTATGGATTTCATCTGATCCTAAAAATTTACAGTGGTGAGTGGGTGCTGTTTTATTTTTCTAACTTTGAAACTGAAATCTGTTCTTCTGCCTAGGGGGAGGCCTTCATGCTGCAGTCCTGATTCTTAGCTGCATGTAATATTCTTTCATTCAATGCTTCTAGTAGTCCTTCTGTTTACAAAATTGGTTCTCGTATTTGCGCTTGACTCCTGCAGGGGCAGTTGGAGTAGTTGGTTTCTCCTCTCCCTCTTTCTCTAGTCCAGTTCCCTGAGGCATCACCTTCCTCTCCAGACAAATAAATGCCTTGAGGCAAGCAGACGTCACTGGTGTAGTCTCGTTTGCATGGGGAGTTGTCAGGCCTGATCTGACCTGCCTTTCCATCAGGATTATAAAGGTGACAGATAGTCAATTTCAGGGATTCATGATCCATTTTAGCACAGTGCTTCACCTTGCAGCTAAGTAATACGGCTGTGATAAAATCAACCATAATCACTGCATCTTACTCAGCACTGCTTTGCCTGTAAATATTGCCTTCGTATATTAAAAGAAGGAAAAAACCCTCAAATGGGAAGAGAGGAAAAAAGAGATCTAAAGAGAAAAGGTCTGTTGACCATGACTGACCAGAGTGGTATTTCCTTATATAACATAGCCTTTCTGAAAGAGGGGAAGAGGGCTTGGAGCTGGTGGGCTCCTTCCAGTTCTAATGAGACAATGTAGGACATACAAACCGGAAGCATTCCCCATTACTCTGGGAGGTTCACCAGCAAGGCTGGGCATGGGACACTTCTTGAGGACTTCAGTGAGCATTGGGGATGCTTCCATCTTTTTTTACAAGAGCTTCAAATTCTGAGCTGTTATCAAAATAATTTCCTTGCTTTCCTCTAAACTCAGTCTTTGACTTCCTGAAGGAAGCATCATGACTGTCTTTTCTTTTTTGCAGAGCAGTTTACAACTGAAATGGAAGCCGTTTTAGCTTCTGGGAAAAAACAAGGGTTTTTTTCAATCTTTGAGTCATGTTTGCTTTCTGTGCAGCTGTTTGTTCCCTGTTATCTCATTGTAGTGGGTTGACCCTGGCTGAATGCCAGGCACCCACCAAAGTCTCTCCTCTCACTCCCCTCTGCAACTGGACAGGGGGAGAAAATATAGTGAAGGGTTCATGAGTTGAGATAAGGGTCAAGAGAGATCACTCACCAAATACTGTCATGGACAAAACAGGCTCAACTTAGACATATGAAGTGAATTTATTGGTAACAAAATCAGGGAAGGATAATGAGAAGTAAAAAAAGCCCAGAAAAGCACCTGCTGCCCACCCCTCCCTCCCTCTCTCCCTGCTCTACCTCCTACCCCAGCAGTGCAAGGAGACAGGGAATGGGGGCTGTGGTCAGTTCATCGCCCAGGGCTTCTCCTGCTGCTCAGGGAGAGGAGTCATTCCCCTGCTGCACCATGGGGTCGCTCCCACAGGAGACAGTTCTCCATGAACTTCTCAGACATAGCTCCATCTCCGTCAGTCAACAGCACCCCTCAAACTGCTGCAATGTGGGTCACTCCTCCAGGGGGTTCAGTCCTTCAAGGACAGGCTGCTCCAGCGTGTGCGTCTCTCTCCACGGGCCTCCCATTGGTTCACAAGCATCCAGCTGCTCCAGCGTGGGGCTCCTCCATGGGCTGCACATGGATCTCTGCATCCCCCGTGAACCTCCGTGGGCTGCAGGGGCAGAGCTGACTCACCACGGGCTGCACCACGCCCTGTAGAGGAATCTCGGCTCTGGCACCTGGAGCACCTCCTACCCCTCCTTCTCCATGGACCTCTGTGTCTGCAGGGCTCTTCCTCTCACATGTTGCCACCCTGCTCTTCTCTGTCTGAAATTACCTTTTTTTTCTCTTCTTCTTGATTATGTCCTGGTCTTATACCAAAAAGCCATCATCATCAGAACATACATAAAGTATTTCACAGACTCAGTAAGGTTTCTGTCTAATCAGTTGAGGTTTCCTGCCTCTTTGTTTATTCTGGTAAGATCTGGTGCTAGAAGAAGCATGATGAAACTCTAGCATTGAGGGGTTTCTGCATGTCTCTAATGGGAAACAGAAAAACAGGAGGACTTTCAGGAGCTGTCCCCAAAAGGAAAATTGATAGAGGCTCAGATGAAGGTATAAAATGGTTACAGAACAGTAATTTGTGTGGAATAGAGGTAAAAGATGATAATGTGCTGTGGTTCCCTGTACAACTGAGGAGCAGTTGGTGGGTAAAAGTGAATCCTGTCCTTCTCTGGCTTTGTTATACCTTTTCCTTCTGCCATATTCTGCTCTGCTTGTTTGGTTTTTTTTCACCATTAATTTTGTGATAGTCCTTGTTTTGTTCATTTTATGAAATAGAAAGTGGGAAGAAGGGCAAGAAAAAGGGGAACATTGTCCTGACTTTAATCTGGAAAGGGCAAAAGGTACAACATAGCAGACAAGTAAGTCTGAGTTTACATTAACTGAGGGAATAGCCTGTACGCTGAACTCCAGAGCTGCCTTTTCGGCAGTCTCCTGACTAAGTGTGTTACACTGTGGTCTTTTAGATTTGCTTAGTTAGTCTCCTGCGTGGAAGTGCCTCTGTGCTGAACTTTGGTTGAACTTCATTGATCATCAGTGTTCATTCTATCTGGTCTGGAAATTCGAAGGGAAAGAAGAGAAGAAGTCTAGCTTGAAGTAAGATTGTCTCAATAAGAATTTAATTTAGATATTGCACAGTTATACCGTGTTGGTCAAATCACTGGCCATTATGAGAAAGAAAAAAATTACTCAAGTTTCCTGTTCCACAACCTCTGGATAAAGCCAAATTGCCTGATCAATAGCTGTGTTTCCACTCTTCATTGCTTCTAAGGGCAAAATAGGCAAGTATTTCTACTGATGATTCTGTGGGATGCCTCTATCCACTATGGGGTGTCTGTCCAGATGATAAGCATAAAATAGATTTCATATGGTATCTGCTGCTGTCTTGCTGGGCTGGATCCCTTGCCTTGCCCCTTCTTGTTTGTGTTGTCAGGAAACCAGCTTCAGCAGCTGGCTGAGAAGTTGTCTTCCCTAGGGGATCCTTCAAGTAGCATAAAAACATCCACACAAACCTACTTCTTCAGGAGTAGAAGAGGAGATAGAAGTAAATGTGGCAGGTCTCACTTGAGCTCCTTGAAATCAGGCCTCCCTGCCTCACCATCTTCTGATAAGAAATCAGGGAATGTGTGGAAACCTGAAGCTCTCAAGTGTGATGGGATAATTCACACAGTGGGAAATGACACGTGCAAGGGAAAAAGTGCTTGAAGCCAACATTGCTGTGACAATCTTTGTTTATGCCAGGCTGGGTGTTGTGTTGGTTAAAGCATCAACATCTCAGTGACATCTCTGATTTTCATGAGCAGTGGTGCTCTAAGGACACCAAACCCTACACTCCCCCCCACCAAATGATGCTTTTCACTAATTCAGGAGTTTAGTTAGGTAAGTGAAAGGAGTCTTGCTAAGCTTTTGTCCTCATTGCTATAACCATTTCCACCTGTCTCAAAAAATTTTGGTTTCTGCTGCTGATTTAATACGATCGTTTGGTGTGAAGACCAGCAGACACAAATTGAACAGAAACACATTGCTGCAGTGATTGTACCAGAAGCAATTCCTTCAAATGAGAGATGAAGCAGGGTTTAGGGTCAATGTCTGGGAGCAGGTTTCTACTGTGACTATTCACTGTCTTTAAGGAGGAATTCAATTCTCAAATCAATGGAGTCAAAATTCTGCCTACGCTGCAATCACTTCTTGAAATTTAGAAAGCCTTCACAGTTTTAGAAGAAAAAAATTTCTTCTTCTCTCACAATGTTTACTTTTCTCTAGGAAAGACTAAATATAATTGAGTGGGCAAATTAAATGCATGCTTACAAATGCTGCAGGATTGCAATATTTGACTCTTGTTTTCTGACAAACTTTAACTACCGCTTTCCTTTCCTGCTGGTTACAAATATCCTCATGCCAATTAACCTGCTTTTTCTAACCAGCTCTGGTTGTCTCTTCTACTTTCTAAATATCTCATCCCTTTTTCTCTAGAGGAAAGTTTAAAGAAGGTACTGTTGGGTTCGTGAGAACATGCATATTGTAGCAGCTTTTGGTAGAAACTGCTTTTAATGAGTGAAACATTTCCACTTCCCTGCCGCCTGAAATCAGAATTTCTAGCTGAAGGGATGGATCCCTGCATGACTGGTTCTGTCTTGAGAAACACTGGCTATAGGTAATAGTCCCACATTCCTGTGTTGCCAGGCTGGGAAAAAGACCCTGAGACCAAAGAATGTTGATTTCAGTACAGCAGACAGTGCATCTCTTGTTTTCACTGGGATGTTTCCTAGCATATAAAAGCCTAGATGAATATTGACAAAGTTCATTCTTTCTGTCATAAAAGAGGAGTAGTGATGACCCTGGAGGATTAAAAGGAACATGTTGTGGGGCAGTTGTTTGCTTTAGGATCTAAGCTGCTTGGAACCTGTTCTCTAGTATTCCCTGCATGTTGTTAGTGGTAATGTAGAAGTTGAACACTATGTTTCCACTTGGGAAAAGCTACACTTTAGAGGAGATGTTTAGAAGAAAGATACCATGTCAAACCTTTTAGTCACTAGTGAACTCAGTCTTTGGAAGCACCCTGTCCAGCCAGCAGAGCGCTCAGCAAAGGAAAGTGCATGTGGGCTCTTATCTCAGGTTGTTCCTGAAATGAACTGGCTTGTATCTGTTTCCACCTTCCTTGGTTTTTTAAGCGGGTCGTGTTGCAAACTATTTGTGCTCAGATGGCTTTGTTAAAGTAGATGCAATAATTTGGTTCATTGAATGTTGTCTTTTGTGCCACCTTCTTTTAAGAGAGACTTCTCCTAGGGGTGTACTGAAAAGCAGCTTTGTTAATACACTGGCTCTGTTTTGCCTGGACCTCTTTTATCCTCCCTCTCCCCTTCTTTGATATCCAGATCAAACTTCTTCTAGGGAACTCCCTCTGTCACAAGGGTGTTTCTGTCTGTGTTCCTGCCCGTTCATCACCTGACCTCCCCAGCAAGTGGGAATCAGCATGTTGTTGCTTTTAGTTTAGTAACACAATCATCTTTATCATCCAGAGACCTTCTGGATCAAATGCACACCTGAGAAGGAACTGCTGTCTTGGCAAGGGGCCAGATACAGGGTATGAATGTAGATCTCAATCATTAGCTCAAATCCACTGAAGTTAGTTATGGCTGTAGAAGTCTTTTTTTTTTTTTTTATTTTTTTTTAATGAACATTTGGTGCTTCATACATGTTGAATGAATGATCTTCCTTCTCCTCCCTCTGGTAAATTAATGCTAGTGCTTTGGAGCACATGTGGTCGGTCCCAGCAGCAGCAGCATGAGCTTTCTGAAAAAGGTCTGAGTCTTTTGGTAAGCTGATTTCTTGGTCCTAGGTCTGCTGTGTGCAGTGGGCTGGGAAAAGGCACACTGAGAGTACAACACTGTACTACTGATCTCAGTAAGACAAATGCTCCATTGTTAATGGCTCTGCTATTATCATAGAGATGTCTATGTAATAACCTTCAAAAGTCTGGCATTTTTTCTCTACTGCTGGAGATGTAGATAGTGATAGAAGAATAGTGATCCAGCTGCTAGGTCCTCAAATAAATGTCGTACAGGTACTCTGAGCAGGTAGCAGACTTTGGCAATAATGTTTTCCATCTTTTGCAAGTTTCCTTGTACGTTGCCGTGGAAGGTCCTTGTGTGTGTTCTGCTGTTTTGTTGGTGGTGCCTGACCTTCCGGGACACAACTTCTAATGGTGCCAGAGACCTTTCCTAGGCAGCACCTCTAAACTGGATGGGCCTTGCCCTTTCTTGCTTGTTTTTCAAGTGTGGCAACCTTTTTGACTACCTCTAATTTCTGCTGCCTGTACTATGTGCTTAAAATGCAGTAACCGAGGGGAAATCACTGGCAGGACATGGATATGTTAAAGGAGCAAGTCTTTTTTTGCCTCCATTTCAGAAAGCATATATGTGTGTATGTCTACCCTCAAAAATTCAGGGGAAGTGTTTTGCTAGCAGTCTTAGCAAGCTCCTATAATAAGACTTCTTGGGGGATTTTGTAGCCCTTTCTTATCATTAGGTGAGCTTAGCAATGCAAAGCTCTGCAAATCACATCGAAAGGACACAGTGTGCAATTACGGATGCAGAAATGTACAGCAGAAGTGTGACTGCTGAAGTCTGAACATATAACTACAACGATGTAAGCTGTACTGTTTTTCCAGGGATGTTGTTTAGCTGCCTTGTCACCAATCTTCAATTTTCACTTGCATAAAAATAAAGCCACGGTCGAGGAGGGTTCTGTCACTGTGGGAGTGCAGTTAATCACCTGAGCAGCCACGGCGCGTGCCATCCTGTGGCTGTATCTCATAACAGCGACCTAAGGCCAGGCGTAGCAGAGGAAGATAAGCTATGAAATAGGAGCCAAAGGTAGGGATGGAGGTATATCATACAACTTCGTTAGATTTCCTGTACTGACTATGGCCAGAACGCTCCAGTAAGTAAAAATTTCTGGGTGGAAAAGTGGCTGCTGTGTCAGTGACATCACAGATTTGCAAGGTAGGATTTTCCTCATTAAGTGCTGGAACTGGTGCTCCAGTTTGGGTGTCTGACATGAAATATGACACCTGTTTAAATGGGTGTACTTTGGCTTTTCATCTAACGTGGAAAAGATAAATGTGCTGGAGACTACTGAGTTTGTGGTGCTTTGTTGTTTTAGTTACAGTCTGAACAAATGCATTCAGAACATCAAAGAGTACTTAACCCTGGGTTTTTGAGAGAGATTGATCATCTGAGCATCTGTCATTCCTATAGTCCACTGAGTTGGAGGGGACAGAAAAGGGGTTTTGGTTTTGAGGATTTTCTGTTTGTTTCCTGGAAAGCTGTTGAGTTGATGGCTTCCCATTCATCTCAGTTCTGTGTGGTTCAAAACAAAACCAGATCAGTGTTCTCACAGATCCCTCCTGCTCACTTTTTTAAAACCAGATCCTCAGGTGTTTTACAGAGTCAGAATTACGACAACCTAATGCTATCTGTAGATGTGCCTCCAGGTCTCCTGGTATGCAGTAGTTTTCTGAATTTTCCATCACAGGCTGTCTAGAGTAAAAAGAATATAAATTTAAAATGTTGAATAGAAGCAGGAAAAGAATCCCTTAGGGCTTATTTTACACAGGGAAATGAACTGGTAGAACTATAGTGGAATAATTATAATTATACCACTGTGGCCTAGCCATAAATGAGATGGAGTAATTGTATCAGAGTCATCTTACATTTATTCTCAAATACAGTGCTCACATAGGGAGTTATTCTGCTAGTGCTACAGCAGATGATTATTATTATCATTATTGTTGTTATTTATTAACCAGCATTTAATTTAGGACTTTTTTTCCCCACAGATTTCAAAGTGCTTGAAAATTAAATCTGTATCATCATTCCTGTTTGAAGTACCACTGCTGTCCTTCAGGCCAGTTTATATGAACTCTTAAAAAAAATCTTAACACTTTCGTTTTTCATCATAAAATTGAAAACTAAAAAATAGGCACATACCCAAGTATTTTTCCCTTGCAGATCACTTAAAATATATGTAACTAAGAGCCAAAAAAGACAGGCTTTATTCCTGGCTCTGCTACTGACTCCCTGTATGTGACCTTGGCGAAGTTATTTTATTTTTACAAATGAGAATAATAGTGCTGACCTTGCAGAGGTATTATGAGGCTTTATTTCTAAAGCTTGCAAAACCTTTTGAGATCTTAAAGTGGAAGGAGATAGCAAAGTTCAAAGTACAACTATTATTAAACACGTTTATCATATGGGTTGGATACCAATGTTTCAGCCATCTGATCTCAGTCATTTTCATTTTTAAACATCAAAGCCTAATTGAGATTTAGTTTCTGTGAGTTTCACTGATGGCTTCATTTCCAGTGTGTGGGTGATAGTGTACATTCTCTTTTCCCTTCCCACAACCCTGCAGAACACAACTGTGGCCAGCCTCTCTCCATTGCTCTTGCCTCCTGGCCCTTCACTAATAGACGGAAGCTGATGTGGCAAGAGCTGACAAGATCAAGTGTTGTTAGGTCACTGATCTCTGCACTGAAGATCTTAATTAGACTTTTCTTCTTGAGCCTTCAATGGCCTTAATGTTGCTGGAACTCTTGAATCTTTGTGAGAGACTGAGTTGTGATCTTTGCAGGGCAATGCTTATGATACCTTATCTTTGCTCCTAAAAAAAAAAAAAAAATCACCCCTTTTGTTTAGTTTCTGAACACCATGAAGGGATTCCATAATGGCACCTCATTACCATCTGTAGCTTTTGCCTGATGGTTTCCATATTTAATGGCCCCTGTGACTGGAAACCTTCCCTGTGCCTTCCAAAGTGAATACCACACAGTGGGTCCTTTTCCTAGCTGAACTTTGTTTCAAGTGTCAAGCACATCTTATACATTAGGAGATGCTGGCGGGAAAAAAGGCTATGCATCTTTTACTTGAGGCAATGTACTGTACATGTTTCCTTAGCAAAGAAATGTTTAAGTGAACAGTGCCTGGTAACCCAGAAACACAGCCCTTCTGCATAGACCCACTGGTGATTCCTACAAAATAAACAAAATGTAACTCCCGGTCATAAAATCCTGACATGGCTTAGGTTGGAAGGGACCTTTAAAGGCATCTAGTCCATGAGCAGGCACACCTTCCACTAGGCCAGGTTGCTCAGAGGCCTGTCCAACCTGCCCCTGAGTGCTTCCATGGATGGCAGCATTCTTTGTGCCCACCAAATTGCCTGGTGGAGACAATTTGCTCCCTTTGCTTACTTCAGGATAAAAGGAGCTTGTGGAGTTCTGTTTAAATGAAGCTTTCTTTGTGCTGATTTATCTTCCAGCCAAAGTCCAATACTGCTTGTACCTGAACAAACAGAAAGGCAGTTATTAAAAGTTGAAGGTCTTGGATTTTGGCTGCACTGTTTGCTCTGCTGCATCATGAAGACACTAACTTTGTTTGAAAGCTGAGGGAAAAATAGGGAATGATTGTTGGCATTATGGTGTTGAATAAGGTTTATAATAGCGATGATCCTCCATGAAAACAGTTGTTATCATAGTTAATGTCCGCTTTGTCTGTGTGTTAACCTTCCTCGGCTTTGCCTCGGGCCATTAAATGACCAACCATTCGTTAAACACCCGGGAGCAACCTATTTCAGGGGGAATATTATGGAGTTAATTTGCTAAGTGAAGCACTTGAAATAGCACGTATGTGTCGGTTGCTACCACTTACACGTGGACCTGTCCCAGCTCTCGCACGCATGAACTTGGCCATAGACATAGTTCTCCATTCTCACGTGTGTCCTCCTTTATGCTCTGGCATCCACTAATTCATGTCTTCTCATGGTAAACCTGAATTTAGGTCATAAAAATGGGGTTCTAAGTGGAAGAGGGAAAATATGTGTTTATGATTTGGTCTGAAAAATTGGAAGAGTCCTACACACACTTGTTTTTTCCTCAGCTTTTTGTAGTTTCTGCTTTTTTTGCATTCAGTTTCCTTTGTTATTTTTCCTAAAACAGTTGTGTTTCCACCTAACTTTCAGCAGAACAGTCACTTGGATGCAGTCTAAATGATCCCCAAAGAACTACTTTAGTACTGTCACTCCTCCTACTTTGACTTGCTCTTTTCCCCAGAGATTGACTCATTTCTAGTATTTTTTTACCCTGTGGAGCTAACTTTCCTTGTTATCTTTCATGACAACTGAACATAAGTCTTAGTCTTCTGCCTTTGAGCTTGACAGTTACTTTTACCACCTCTTCTATTGTCTTCCACTGTTCCTTTGCTTTACTCAAGCAGCTGAAGTTAAGTCTGTCACTTTTCAAAGTGAATAAATGATCTATGGGAGGGATCTAAATGCTTCTTCCCCACTGAGGAATTTGTGCTGTCATATAGCATTGGGAGCTGTAGCACCACCACAACGCTCACACTCTCTATCCCATATTCCTGTAGGGCCAGCACATCTGGGCTGGTTTTCTCCAGGCCAAGAACTCCACTGTGTACCAGAAGAGTTGTTCGTACATTGTGGGAAATGTGGACCCCTCTGTGTGCCCCTTTGCATCTTTATTTTTGCTTGTAAAATTTTACATAAAAATATTCAACTTTATGCCCTTTATCACTGTATGTTGGGAGTGTAAATCTCTCGTATCAATTTCAGAAAGATTTACAGTTTTGTGTAAAAAATTCCTCTGTGAATTCTGCTAATAACCCCTGGTTGCATTTTAGTCTTTAAAAGTTCCCTAAGGCAGGGATCATATCTTTCCAAGTGTCTGGAAAGCGGCTAGGACATAACAGTGCTTCTTTGTGCAAACATTAAAAAAAAAATCTTCTGCCTTATCATTAGGATTGTAAAAGTTATAGTGGAAGCTCTCCCTGCTGAATATAGAAATCTCTTTGAAAATAAAATGCTAGACAGCATGCTATGGCAGGAGCAGCAAGAGGGCACACCAGAGTCCCTGGCATCCCTTTTCTCCAAAAGGAAATGGTACCTTGTGCTTCAGATACGTAGATGCAGGTGTTTTTTATGCTTCCTTAGCAATTCAGAAATTAAAATGGAGAAAAAGGTTCTCCTTTAGTGCCAGCCACTCCTAATTGCACCTCTCTATCTCAGTATGGATTTCGTTCCATTTTAAGGGCTCCCCTGCTTTCCTTGCCTTCTTTCTGGCATGGTAAAGTGCTCTCACGCGCTGCTTGGACACTCCCAAGTGCTGCTCGCTGCAGGTGTCAGTCTGACAGTTTATGAGAGCACTCCATAATCCCATAAAGAGACAGGAGAGCACTTGGCAATGCACAGCCAGAGATGCTGCTTAGCTTCGTGTGCTCTTCACATGCAAATGAGGGAGGCTGCTTTCACTACACAGGCCCTTCAAGGCACACAGAAGTGCAAACATTTTCAGAGTCTGTATCTGGTAAGCAAACATCCTTAACTTTCCACAAGTGCATCTCCCTTGTCTTCCTATCAAATAAAAAAGCAAGGAAACTAAGTAACTAAATAAATAGTTATTAGGAATAGTTATATTGACAAAAGTAAATTAACTAAATGGCTAAATAACAAGATTTCCATCTTGTCCTTCCGTGAGATCTCAACCATAGCAGAAAAGATCCAGACAAGAAGAGCATGCATGAGCAGAAGTTCAGTTGAGAAGATGGGCATCCAAGGTACCAGGGCATAATGAGCTTTGAAAGCATGTGGTTTTGATGCACAGTAAGCCTAAGCCTTATTTATTTGATTCATAGGACATTAGGATGCACTAGTCCATGTTGTCTTCACTTTTAGGAATTGAAAAGATTACTTCTTTTTTCTTTAAAAAAATGGACAGAGACAAAAAAAGGCCAAACGAGCTAGGGGTGTAGTTCTCAGCTTTAGAAATCAGCAAGTTAGAAGTAGAAAAAACATTGCTTATTAGAAGGCTTGGTATGATGACTGTCTTTAGGACACTTATTTATAGCACAAATATCAAGTGGATGAAATATTCAAATCGCAATTCCTTCTTGCCTCTTTTCTATGTTTAATTTACTTTAAATATAATTATGCATTACTTAATATAGCCAAACATTATTTACCTAAATGTCTGTGGTACAAAATGCGTTTATCCAAAGTAAGGTCATAACACTCAGTTGTTTCTGACACATTAAACAGTACTGTGTTCTGCAGAACCTTTTACTAGCATGCCTTATTGTGACCTCCCATTCCTGTCAGATAAATAAAGGAATGCAAGAGCATGTTTTTAGATGCTGCCCTTCCTATCTCTAGATTTATAAAGCACTGCTGCTGGAATTTTGGGCAGTGCAATGAGCTGCTTGCTCACATGCACACAGCATTCTCTCACCCAAACATGGAAGGTATTTTTTGCAAGGAAGAGACAGCGTGAGAGGGCGGTTAAAAAGTCAGGGGGCTCATTTTCTCTTCTTACTGATGTTAAGTGCAGGATGCAAGCATGTCCTTTTGGAGTCTGTGGAGTTAGAGCAGTGTTTTAGCAGCAAAGGATGGGTATCAGCCCCATGATGGGCTCAAGTTTTATAATTCTGAGATGTGTCCAGTTTTGGTAACTAGATTTCTCTAGGTGATGCAAGTTCCCACAGTTCTTGCCCCTAATTAGCATCATATGGAAACTAAGCCATTATAATTTGTAATTTTAAAACCTGCAAGTGGCATATTAGCAACTGATACCACCGGTATCAGCCAACTTTCCCAAAGCTCGTTCTGTGCGGGGCATTAGGAATTAAAATAGAAGCTGGGAAGCTGGGTGGCTTAAGGGATTGGTAATACAAGTATTACCAATAATACTTCTGTGTCACAGATGTGAATGCAGCCTAGGAGGTGTTGCTAGCTGCTTCATTGTGGTGTCTCGGGAGAATATGTAGGCTTTGCATCAGTTCCTTGTTCTTGAATCAAGGAATGTTGAGACAAACACAAATCCTTCCACTGATTTTATTGACTTTGTGGCTTTGGTTAACCTCATGGGCATCTGTGCAAACGCATATCCCCAGATTGTAAACTCTCTCTAGAAGAGAGTCCTGACAGAAGGACAAAGCTTGAGGTCTAATCTCTGGCTTGGAGGCAGTCCCCCTCTATCAACATTTGGATGTGTTTGTGGAATAAGGGATGGAAAACAAACGTTGTTTCCAGTCCTGTGCATCAATAGAGTATTTCCTGGGAGTGGTAATACAGCACATTAAAGCCAATAAACACTCCAAATCAAAACCACCAACAAAAAATACCCTTTATAATACATATCAACGTCAGTAGTGCATATCTGAACTAACAGTTAGTTTGTTGCACCAGCCTATGTGCAATGTTCCTGTGTGTCATTCCTTTCCCTGCTGATTCTTAGCACCTTTTTATCCAAGGCTCTCAAAGTCACAGTGAAGCAGTAATGAATTAAGCTGCACAGTACCCCTGCTAGTTAGGTAAATGCCATTTCTGTTTCCACAGATGGGGGTGAAATGAGGCACAAAGAGGTTAAGTGCTTCACCTAAGGTCATGCTCTAATGCATCATTGTCCTTTTTCTGCACGGTGAGGGCTTGGGTCCCCCTGCCGGAAAAACTGCTCAGAACTGGTTTCCGACTCTGAGCACATCTGATTAATCCCATTCATACAGACAAAAAAATGAGAACTGGAATTATACTCTTGTCCTTCAGCTACCTAAAGCAGACTTCTTAAATTGAAATATAGGATGTTTTATTAGCTATCTGTAGTAGTGGTAATTAATTAAAGACATATTAATACCTCTCTATGGGTCTATCCAGTATAGGGAAACATAATCATTGTGTATTACATCTAGGTAGCAAAGTACAGGTTAAAACTGCCTTACAGCTGCTGGTTCTAGGACACAGAAAAGGCCTCATGGTGGCTAGAGGCTCCCTGCTGCCTGTCTCTGGATGTTTTAGGGAGATGAGCAGCATTCCTGAACATAGCAGCACTTGGTTTCTGTACTGATTAAACTTTTACATACACAGCCATCTTCCAAAATTTGTCATTCTCCTCCTTTCTCTTAGCCCCATGGTTTCAGGAAATGGCTGTCATCACTATCTTGATGATGAGGGCAAATGGCTGAAATGACAGAAACATCATTCTGTTTGCAAACAAGATAAAAGGAAGCCTGAAACTCAAAAGCACTTTCAGCCATCAAGTGGAGAAAACTGTCACCAGATCAGGACTTGATGGTAAAAGATTCCATTCCTGTTCTTATTTTATATGTAGGCAGAGGCAGGAAACGATGATGACTAGAAAAAGTAAGTTTCTGGATCCAACACCCACAATTCCCTAGAGGCTGGTAGTTTGTTTTTTTTTTACATATCTCTTTTTTTTCTTATTTTTCACAAGAGTATGCAAGATGTGTGCATGATCATACTGTCTTCTACTCCCAAGTGGCTTCAAGCCTGTACTTCAGCTCATGATCACAGACTCTGTATGAAAGTACAGGGCCTCTTAATGTGAGAGCTCTAGGGGACAAACTTGAGCTGATGAGACAAAATTTTGTCAGCCAGGTATCTCGTAAAGACTTTATTTTTGATGGAAAGATAAGATTGTCTTATCTGACTTACACTTGCCAAGAGCTTTGTTTTTGCTGCCTTGTTTTCCACCTTGTTGTGTCTCTGGCTGGTCAGTGGTGAGCGATTGCTGAGTGGTTGCCTTCTCCCACCGCTGTGCACCGCTCACCCGTGGCTCCCACCTCTCTGCTTTGGGGCTCTTAGGTACAGCAGGTTGCTGTGCTGGTCCTGACCTATGGACAAAGTGCTTCACTGGTATTTGGGGCTGGATGAAACTAACTGGAAGAAGATCACTTGTTCCTCACCTAATCAGAATGAAGGGAAGGAAGGAAGGAAAGGATGATACTCGTCCTCTTGCTCTGTCTGTCAGAATATTTTATCCTGTCTCATGCATGTAAAGTACGCACATGGTGGCATTGTTAACCCGCTCCTGACACTGCAGCTTCTGAAACTTGCTGGGGTATGATTTGCTCTTTTCCCTTTAGGTATCTGTTTGGCTAAAACTGTGTCCTTCTAACTTCCTTTAGAAAACAGAATCCTGGAATAATGCTAGGAGGCCAGAAGAAGGAGGTACAAGAGCTTCTCCAACAGGGCTTTTTTTTTGTATTTTTGCAGAGCTGGGAGGAACAGCTGTGTGTTGTTCCTGCACTGGTGTTCTTACTCTTTCATATATACCTCCTTCTGTCAGGGCCAATTGGAGAAGTGGGGACAGAAGAAGTCACATACCCTTTTTACATCTGCAGGTCACGTATCATCAATTACTTTTTGACAAGGTCAGGCAAGAATCCTGAGAAGAGTCAAACTCCATAATTAAATGCCTTCCCCCAGGTAGCTGTATTGAAGGACGCTGAAAATCACTGCAACAAACAAGGTTTCTCTTTCTGGCCCTCCAAGCAACAGTTTTCTAGTACAAATGAAGTAGCTTCATCAAGAATCCCTAAGAGTTCTCAAAATAGAAGTTGAAGTGAAATAGGTGCAAGTCTTTAAATTACTTAAACTGGAAAGTATAAAATTAACCCTTATGCTTTACTTAACATCTTTCTGATTGCAGATAATAGTTCTTTTTGGCTGTTGAATGTCAGACTTTTTAAATAAAAACAGTCACTGTGAAGCACCTCAGATTTTCCTGTCTTGCTGATACAAATGTATGCTTGTCTTCAGGTGCATGGATCTGTCCTTGCTTGTATGTATGTTATGTTTTCTTATTAACACACAAATATCGGCAAAGATCCGTGCCCCCTGTTCCTAATTGTTTGGGTTAGTGATCATTGTAAAAACACAGGAGGCTGTGATTTTTGCTTCTAGACACTGGACTCTAGTCACTAGAGACTACAGTAATAAAGGCAGCAATGTTGTGACAGTGATTGTGAAGCCAAAGATTGTAAAATGTCCACCTGTCGTCTTAGAAGTCCTTTATCCCAGGAGCTCAGCACTAACTGGTGCCTTCATCTTTCAGGTTAAGAGCAAGCACAGGGTTACAGGGATGAAGCTGCTTCCCATCCTCTAAAATTATGTTTTTGCTTTACATTCCTTAAGTACCACTTCATTAGAAGTGGCTGGAGGAATGAAAAAAGTTTCTGCAAACGTATATGTGCTTAGTTAATAGGATTTTTCTGAGCTAAAGTACTGAGAACAAAGTCCTTCACAAATGTATCCAAAGGGCAACATGCTTAGACTCTGGAGCCTGAGGTTAGATACACAGCCCTTAAAGTAAATCGACAGATAATGTGTCCTCATTGAAATTGATGGGAAATAGACAGCTGGGTTCTTTTGAACACTTGAACCTTAAGCAGCTGCAGCAAGGTGAGATCCTAGAGTGTGGGAAAACAGAGAAGCTGGACGGTATGTTTTTATTACTTAGGCACGTTGTGACAAGGAGACGTACAATAAGGGTAGAAATTATTTTCTCAAGTACATAGAAGCAAAAGGTAAAGGCTCAGTAGCATTATTTTTTTTTTCTTTTTTTTTTTTTCTTTACTGAAAAGATCATTCTCTTCTGCAGGTAGGGAAACTGAGGCAGTGCTGAAGTCATTCATCAAACTTCTGACAGAATAAGAAACAGAATCCAAATTTACTAACTCTTAGTACAGTGCTAGAAATGTATCTTCCACAGGAGTGCACAGATAGATTTTGGTACAGGGACAAGGATGGGAGGAATAAAGCATGTGTTTCCCTTACACTGGTTTTTCAGGTGCTGCTGACAAGCCCAGTAAATATTTTAAAGTTTTCTCCTCTTATGTAGACAATCTTGGAAAATCACCTGCTTATGTAAATCTCTTGGGCTAGAAACCTAAATTAACAACTGTGTTGGCTACTGGTGGAGGAAGATAAACAACAATGATTAATCAAGCTCAGGAAAACCCAAATTGTGTGGTTCTGTGAGTCTCAGAGAAGTTGTAAAGTTTGTTTTGAGCCCTGGAAAATGGTTCCAGCCCTCTCTCTACCTACCCAGACAGAATGTGTTTATTGACATCAGTCAAAGGCACGAGCGGAACGGAATTGCCCCGCACCACAAATGATTGCCTTAGCGAGTGGAGCCAGGGTTGCCCCTGCCTTCCTCATTTTCCCCACAGATGTTGCAAGCCTGATCCTTATGGGGATCTCTTCCACATCCTGGGACAGGAATGGTAAGGTCTCAGTTGTCACCCGCTGGATGGCAACCTTCAGTTCCTCCTATGCTGTTGAGGAACTGGGAGCTAATTATTCTGTTCACTGGGGATGATCTGCTTCCTGGGATACCGTGTAGGCTGTGCCAAGGTATTAGGTTTGGCCTTCACTAAACCATCACCTCTCCTGAGAAGCTATCAGTGGGTAGGGGTGTTAGTCTAGAAGGATTTAGTTTCCAAGACACTGTTGTCAAACCTGTTCTTGAGCATTTACAAAGTCCTTCTGGCTGAGCTGTTGCTACATAACCGTAGAGTTGCCTATCTTCAATTTTTGCATTGTGGAATGAGAAATTCTGTGTGATTCCTTGTGCATATGGTGACCTTACCATGTCTCCAGCATCATAAACTCTTGTGTAATTTCTACATCTTCTTCCACATTTGAAGTCTTATATATCCAGAATCCCTCCCTACTGATAGTTACTCATCCTAAATTGCCAGAGAAGGACAGGACACAGATCATGACAAAGAAAGCAAACGGTGAAGAGCCCTCTCTTGCTTGTTCCAGCCTCCATTCAACATCAGTGTGTAGAATGTGAGAGAAAAACCCTGAAAGATTATCAGTTTTGGTGGGACCATTCCTTTCTACAGGGCTTCAATGTGCAAGTGAACAATAGTGAGAAAAAATTTGCATCACTGACTCTTTTGCTGCTGGAAAATGTAGGATTGTGGATTGACCTAAAACACTCTGTATAAAATGATGCTTCATTGAAAAGTTAAAAACCAGAATTTAGGTTGTATTCCTGAAATTTCTCGGGAGGCCTAGTTGTGTTGCTGTTTTAGCAGGAAGGATGATACTACATTCAGGGAGAAGTGTGAAAGTGGAGATATCACCTGAGTCATCTCCTTTTGGTGGTACATCAAGGGACATCCCCCCCTGAGGTACCCCTCCTTGGCACATCACTTGGCATGTCACGGGTCCCAGCCAAGGAGGTTCCAGGGAAATAACCCTTCCTTGGCATTTCAGTGATCCATACATGTGAAATGGCCACAGCTTCACTTTAGATGCAGGTGTAGTTTTTGCTTTTTAGATATTTAGCTCTGATTAAAGCCTTGTTTGAGCCCTTCAAGGGATTAATATCAGAAATAATGAAAAAAATGCTGCAAGCAGAAGAGACCTTATCCATTATTATTTTATTTTCATTTCCTTGTTAACGGTGCTTGGCTTGGATTTAAATTTCAGGGTTTGCTCGTTTTAGAGGCTTTTAAGAGGGAAGTATATTTTTCTAGTGCCCGACCAAGTGCCTTCACACATGGAGGAAAATCACAAGACTACTGAAAACAGCTCAAGTATTGTCAACAGAACATAAATAATTAATTCATAGCAACATTCAGAATGGTCATAAAAACTTCCTTTAAAATTTCTTCCATTAGAAAATTTTTTTCTGTAAAATTGATTTAGAAGGATAATTGGGAATTCCCTTTAGATATCTTTGAATACAGTTTTAATGATTGTTCTTGTTTAGAATGACTTTTTTTCTTGAGAACTTTATTGAATGAGTTAATCTTGTGGGGGAAAATGAAGACTGACCTAAAGTGGATTTTTACCATGTTTGCTTAGGAAGAAATTTTGAGTATCGATTTTCTGTTCTCAATTATTAACTCACATACCTGCCAGAAGATCTGGAAAAAAGAAATCTTTAGACTAAGATATCTTAATACCTGTTATAGCTCTGCTTGTTGTATTCACTTTTCTGTCCTATTCAAGGCCATGAATAAGCTCATGACATTCAAGGCTTGCTCGAAAGTGATTTTCAGAGCAGCACCTTTCCACCAGTGAACCATGACAATGACAGTAGATGATGGCATTCTGGATGTGTGCTCTTCCCCTCAGTGATCCAATGACATTAACCCTGTTGCAGATGGTCTGCGTCCTGAGTGGGCACTGCATCCCAAACCAGGTTATTTGTGTCCCTGTGCCTTTGGGCTTGGGCAGGAGAGTTGAACACTCTCTCCATAAACATCTCTGGTAAAGTGGGTCATTAATTTTTTAAGATGTTTTGCTGTCAAAATAGCAATATTAAGGCATGTTTGTTTTCTTTTAGCAACTTCCTCCAGCTTACAGAAAATCTTTCTTTGGTTTTCAGCTTCTAAAGTTTTCTGGATAGATATTCTCTCCACTTTAGGTAACAGAAAAAGTTGGAAAGAAAAATTCTGCTTTCACATCTCTAACATCACTGCTGTAAATTCTCTCTTCGCTGATATTAGGGCAGTATTTTCATGCTGAGTGTCTTGTGTACTGGTAGGGAAGGAGGGAATGTGGGAATTTAAATATAGGTAGGTGTTTTCAGAGGCATAAAAGGAAAAAAAGATACTAGTTACTGCTGAAAGGCCATGCCTGGGATTTAATTGCTACTTTAGCTTTTTCATTCCTTTTTTAAACATCTCTGATGATGATTATGTGCAAATAATGATAGCTCCAGCACACTCTCTTATACCTCTTCTGATGCTTCGGGGATGATCAAAAGGAAAAGCAGTGACAACTTTGGTCAGCAGAGACAACAAATTTGATTAAATTTTATTGAAGGACAGGTCCATGATAGAAAAAGGAGCATATTTTACCTTTTTTTTTTTTTTTCCCAGGATCTTTAACACTTTTTCAAATATTAATTTCCAGCTAACTCTAATTGGGACATCTACCTCTGCCAGCGAGATTATTTTGGGGACATTAATCATTTTCTCTGTGGTCAGTAGGAGAAGATGCAGAGCTGAGATCTCTGCTGCCTGCCCAAGGTTTGAGATAACCTATCAAGTCTTCTGTCATGATGCAAGCAAGCATTTTTAATGCTCTTAATGTTGCTGTATTTTCCACTCTCATTTGTGCTGATCCTTACACAGCTTTCTCATTTGTTTGTGTACCCATTTTTCTGTGTCTGTCTCTCTCTGTCCCAGTCTTTATCTCATTCTCCCATGCATTCTTGTTGGGTTTTGTCCTCCTTGTGCTTCATCTTTGTCTTAACTTCGTCTCTATTCTTTCTCTTTTGTTTTTCCCTTTGTCAATATGTTTTTCTTTAGTCTTTTTTTTTTTTTTTTTTGTTCCTCTCTTTCTTTCCTTTTTT
>VZRQ01001827.1:1664578-1733327 GCA_013397975.1 Machaerirhynchus nigripectus | reverse complement strand
TCAATATTTTTTTCTTTTGTCTTTTTTTTTTTTTTTTTGTGCATGCATCTGTCTCTTCCTCTGTGCTTTTCCTTCTCTACTCATCCTTTATCTCTTTCCCACTCTTTCTCTTTTTTCCAATTCCATTAGCGAAAGTAGATAATAACTTGTGAATTCAAGTGGAACTTCATTTCTGAAACCGTACACTCGTGCTGGAACCCATTAAGCTCGATAGCGAGAAATGAGAGAAATCATAATTATCAGGCCAGTAAAATACATGAAACATAAAATTTGTCAGGGAAAGTAATTGAAATTATTGGAGCAGTTGGGTCCTGGTGCTGTGCAGACCCTCAGTGATAATGGAAAGGTTACGGGCAATGTTTAGCAATGCTGATGAGGCCCAAGGTGACTCAACACCACCACAGTCAGCAACTTTATGCTCTGCTTACATTAATTTGCTAATCCATCTTTGGAAATGGCCAGGCTGAGCAGCGCATCGGGGTTCACAGAACCCCTGCCAAAGAGCTGGTGCAGCCAATGTTGCAAAACTTTTGCTTTTGTTTTCCCATTACTTCACCTCCCTCTCATCTGCTCCTTTTCACATCTCTGTTTCTTTTCTCTTCTTTAGTCTTGCCATCAATTTCCCAGTGGAGCCATTTTAGAGTCTGTCTGTAAAGTCACAATATGTTGATTATTTAAGGCTTGTACCAAGGCAGTCCCATCCGTTTCCCTAGCATTCCCCTCTGAGGAGCTGTACGCGCTTGCAAACTACCAGGGAAGTCCAGGAGCTGTTGCTGATGTTTCTATTCTCTCTTTGTGGGTGGGGAAGCTAAATCAAAGGAAACTGAAGTTGTCAGGATCTGAGCTGGACATAATATATTTACATCTTTGGTTACGCTCTCCCTCGTCTCTCAGCCCTTATTCACTCCTTGACTAAGGAGATTGCACGGGTTGTGGCAGAGACAGTGCAGCTTTCAGAGCAACCAGCCAGGGGATTTGTGCCTGTGCTAACTCAGTGTATGCTGAGTATCCCTTTGGATTCTCCGTTGTATAATAAAATGTTATTGCATCTGCTTCGGCAAGGCAGCCTTGAAAAATTGGCACGAATGTTGATCAGACAAGGTACAAAATCTATTCGCCCACTCTCATAAAGGCAAACACTAATGAACTATTTGTTCTGCGTGGAGAGAATGATTTTGCAGGGCTCCTTGTTTTTGAAAGGGAAGGAGATAAGCAAGGATAGAGAGGAAAGAGCATCTGCTTCTCTTTAGAGCCTGAAACACATTGTGAGAATTACTGAATAGTCTAGCTCCCTCTTTCTTTCTTTCTGAAGGGTTAATATTATTTGGAGAGGATGACATGGTGGTCTGTGTTTTCTCCTTAGAACCACTGTTGGGGGGTGACATGTGTAAACCCCGATCAGAGCAGCCTGGTCTCCTCCTTTCT
Source organism: Machaerirhynchus nigripectus (assembly GCA_013397975.1). NCBI lineage: Eukaryota > Metazoa > Chordata > Aves > Passeriformes > Dicruridae > Machaerirhynchus > Machaerirhynchus nigripectus. The sequence continues at coordinate 1,731,902 of VZRQ01001827.1, read as the reverse complement.
TTCTGTTCCTGTCATCTACCCTCTTCCTACCTGTCCTCTGCCCAGCGTGTCTGTCCAGGGTCATATTCACTCTTCTGGAATTTCAACCCAGCCATGTGCAGTTCACAGAGCATTCTTGGGCCATTTTCAGGGAGACTAAAACGTTCTCTGCGGGGCATCTGCTTCAGTCCCATCTAGCACAGGTATCACCGCCCTGTTCCAGCTGCCTGCTGTCAGGCTCCTACAGTACAGTTCATTCTGAAAAAACCTGAAAACCATCTACACAGCATGGGCAGAGAAATAATCACACTATTGGAATCCATGTGGCAAGAGTGGTAGATTCTGTTACATTGCCTGTAGCTTCCTTTTTCTCTCTTCAGCCAAACTGCTCTGTGCTTTCCCTCCTAACTGCTTGCAGCTGTGGAAGCAACTGCATTTCAGCAGCACTGTGTGATAAGTAGTTTTGTGGGCTGCTCTTACAGGAGGGGACTGCCTTATCCAAATAGATGCACTATTAAAAATGATAATCTGATAAAACAAAAAAACCCACAAATTCTAATGGAATGAAATCCTTTCTCCAACAGTCTTTCCCCAGATGTGCTGCTGAGCCTGCCATTTTCACAGCAAATATACTTAGTGCTGCTAGATTTCCAGCCGCAGAAAAAATGGTGTTTAATGAACTGTCCGAACAACCTCTTAGCAGCACCAGTAGGAGTAACACAGCTTATTAAGGTTGATGCCTTGGCTCAAAGCAGAGCTCCTTATTATAGGGAATATGTTACATATAGCTTGTCCAAGAGGGCCAATTGTAGATATCACTTCTATTACTATTACCATTAATACTTTACTGATGGCAATTTTAAAACCACTGGGTAGGACTTAGAAGATGCAATTTAAGAATAATCTATGGCCTTTTTTGTGTCAGTCTCCCCTGAAATTCTTGTCAGGCGCTGGATTTAAAAAGTCCCTGCACAGTCCCATCAGAGAAAACAAGAAATCAACAGCCGTAATGCCAGTAGATAATAGAGAAGTTATGTGGCATTGGAAGAAAATGAGGCATCATTACAAATGGCCTGGGAACAAGAATTATCACCAACTCTTGAAATGGCTGGACTGGAATGCTCTTTCTCCCCCTGACACTTGGCAAGATGGTCTTTACATTTAAGGGACTGAGGATTATATTGGTATTTCTGTCCCTGGGAGCCTGCTTTCACTAAGTGGGGAAGTTGCGAGGAAGCCTGGGGGAAGATGGAAGAGAGGGGATCATTTTCTTCCTTGCTGAATTGTTTTTTGCTTCTGGCAAAATGTGGTCCTGCTGTTCTCTGGCAGTGTAACCGCTGCTCCTTCTGCATTGGCTCTGACCTAGAGGGTGAAAAATAGCTTAACAAGAAAAATGTAGTGTCCAGATTCCTGTATTTGCACCACCCTCTTAGGGACAGTTTTCTACCCTAAGGGATGACTGGGAACCATCTCCAATGGTGTCAGATATGGTTCCCCATTTTCCTGGGAAGTGGTGTCTGTCAAGCAGCACGCTGTCTCTTGGCATTGTGTTGTCAACCCAAGAATTTATGATGAGCCTTGTGAGCATCCTTCTGCCCTGAAAGACCCCAACAGCTGAAATGTATTTGTGAGAACTTCTGATTTTTTCTTTTTTTTTAATATGCAAAATAAGAAACAGTTTTATTCTGTTCTGGTTGCAGAAAAAAATATCTAGAAATACTATGCACTTATAGCCTCAACACAGAGTTAAAAATTCAGAGGGAAAATTAGGAAAAAATGTTAACATTATTAATACTGATTATTTTTACGGGATGTGGTTTTTTGGTTGATTTTGTGGGGTTTTTTGTCGGGTTTTTTTTGTATTGACAATAATTTGTCACATGAATGGAGTATCAAAAGAGTTGCTTCAAAACATAAATCCCAGATTATGGTACTTAGTCCTCTAAGATCATTATGGGAAATGAAATCTTATGGTTTTTTTTCTAAACTTGTTCTGTCAGTACAGTTTTTGTTAAGGTACTCAAATAGGGTAGGAGAAGTAGATTAATTTGTTTCACTGTAGCAAGCTATTTTTTCTCTTGTTATGAGACTTCATGCAGTAGCATAACTGAGAACTGTGTAGGTTGAAAATGCTACAAAGTAATGTTTAAATCCAAGAAAAGATCATTATTTCTGTGATGAAGAGATCAGGGGGAAATAATTCTGAAACCATCTCCTTTTACAAGAGAATAAAAAGCATTTTTGGTCACAGTAGTGAAGTTTCCTGGCNTTTTTTTTTTCTTTTTTTTTTTTTTTTTTTAGTTTTGAAAATTAAAATCAAAGCTGCAGAAAAAGAAGACTTAAGTGGCTTAATCTGCATATTTTCTCATTTAAAAAGAAAAACATTTAGTGGATTTTCATGCAATAATATGAATAGTCCAGATTTTTTATAATGGACTTTAATTTTTAATGAGACTGATCCTGCAGTCTGGTTATTTATAACTTCCACAGCTTAATGAAGTCCAGGGAGAAGGACTGAATAGATGGAAGCATCTCAACCTGAGCTAGCAAGTAACAATCAGAAAATATAAGTGATGGGATAAGGGGATGCTTTAAATATTCCCTTGTCCCTTTAAACCCAGGAGCTGCGAGAAGATGGAAACAAGGCACTCCAAGCAGGACTCCTGCTTCTGGTGCTCCGTTAAAATGTCAATTTTAAGAAAAATAATGTCTCTAGGTCAGTCTTTTGAGGTCCTGAAATGTTTCTTCTTGTGTGGGTGCTGCTGGCAAACTGTTCATAGACACTAGTGCATCAAAGTGACTACACAATGGGGCATTGCTGGGAGCAAGCAGGAAAATGAATTGCAAAGAGAGCGGCTGCTTAGTTCATATTAAAACAATTCACAGGCAAACATAGGCAGAGAGAAAAGGTCCCAGTTATGATCCAACTCAGGTTTCACTGCTACATGTGGAACAAGGGGGTGTGCATTAGAGAAGTATGTTTTGTCTGTCTGAAGGAAAGTGATCCAAGCCAAAAAGCATCCAGGCTCCAAGTATGCTGAGCAGGGCTGAGTGCAGGTGGGTTTGGACTTGCTGCCATCCCTGCTCTTTCTTTTTCATGGGTCCTTGAGGGGCCTTGGTGGCATTGTCCCAGACTTCAGCGGTGTATGGTGGTTGAAGAACCAAAGGACTATGATGCTGAGAGACCTGGACAACAGTGCATCAGTTTCTCCTTTTGTCAAGCTGCTTTTCACAGTCTGCCTAAGCTCTCAGATGGATAGCTGAGGATATTGGTGAAACTGTAGTGCTTTGTGACTCAATCCTCAGCTTACTACAAATTCCTGTTAGAACACTGTGATGATTGCCAGTGCAAGTGCGTACTTCATTATTAATGCTGACTCTTTCCACTGAAAATGGGTATTTTACCCCAAGGTAAAAAGAAAGATACAATAATATGTAGGCATTTGTAGTAAACCCAGTTGTTATTATATGGCAGAAGTAGATGCAGCCAGTTAGAGCAGGAAAAACCAACACCTCAGTGTGTTCCATCCATCTGGTGTTGCTGGATAGGTAACTGTGGAGAAGCTTAAGGTCTCAGTGAAAAAGTCACAGGGGTGTCCTAAATAGAAAACTGAGGAAGAATAGTTTTACTCAGACCTTGCTGTCTGGGTCACACCAGATCCTCCATCTCTCATCTCTGAACACAAGCACAGCTGACTCTGGAACATCAGTGAAATGGGAGGCAGCTGATGGCAGGAATGCTTTAGTAATTGTGATGTTTCTGCAGGCTGATAAGAGTTTGCCTTGAGTAATTGCCTTGAGTGTGTGAGCTTGGGCAGTCTTCCTACACAAAGGTACAATATGTTTGCTTTCTTGTAGAAACCCTCTGGGGCCCTTGCACAGCTCTGTCCGTGTGTCTTAAGAGCAGCGCGGGCAGGTCCCAGAAGGTGGATGAAGGGTATTATAAAGTTATCAGCAGCAAACAGTTCACAGGATTGGGATGAAGTTGTTCTTCTCTTGTTGATTATTTTCTCCTTTCCACTTGATAATATGGCAGTATGAGGCATGAAGCAGCCCCTGCTACTCTTTCAGGAGTCATTCCTTGGATTATTATGCTCCTCCTTCTACCACTATACCATGCTATTACATTTAAATCAGTTTAAGCAGTGGTTCAGCAAAAGCTGTTCCCATACTGATGATTCAGACACATGCCAAAGAAAATACCTCTCTGTTGTAGATTCCTGACAGTTTGAAAGTTAATCAGTAGCTGTGTTTTAAGCCTATTCAAGCTGAGACAAATCCTGATAGCTTTCAATGAACCTTCTATGTGCTCCTAAATATGATTTTGTTGTTATTACTTCATTTCAGAAGGCTGGGAAGGCTTGTGGGTATCTGCCTTTTAGAAAGAGATGACTGGTTGTATGATGACCTCTCTGTGTCAGTCATTGTTTCCTGTTCCATTTTGTGAACCACTGGGAGAAGAGAATTGACTTGACAAGCTTAAGATTTCCTCAGAATTGGTTGTCATTCAGAGTTACTTGCTGGCTAACATCCATAAAGGCATTTCTGGCTTTTGAATAATATTTAACTAATAGAGTGTTTTCCATCAGTTCACTAAGTGTCTGATTACACCTGCTAGCTGTGTTTGCAGTCCTAGGTTGGCATGTGACCCTGTTCTCTGCAGAAGATATTGTGTGGTTTATAGTGAATTATAAACTTCCTACATATATATATATACATATATACATATATATATATATATATATATATGAAGACTCTGGCCAGGAAATTCACTAGCTGGTGAGTGCTGGAAGTGAATAGACAAATTAAGTCATCCCATACAGAACGCACACTTTTGTGGAATAGTATTTTTGCTGTAATGACTTAAGTGTGTAAGTTTCCTTGCCAGTTATGTCAGTTCTGCATGTCTGAAGCATCTATGGAATATATTGTAATTACATGGCTTTGTGTGTGTACAGAAGCAGCTGAGCTGAGCATCCAAGCTGTGTAGCATTACGAGTTACTAGAGCTTATAGTTCAGTACAAGTGCAGAGGCATATGTTTCCAAAGAAATAAAACCTGCCTTCCATCGCTGCAGATGTGTCAGACTTTTGAGAGGCAAAAAAAAGCATCAGTAAATTAGCAATCATGTTGTGTGATGAAAACAAGATATCCTCATTCTTCTGGAAGCATTGAAGCATCAAAATGAAGTAACTCACACATATCCAGCGAAGGCCTCATTTCACCTATGGAGCTGTTTGTGTCTTCAGTTCAGGTAATAAATGTATCTATGTAGAACAGGCCAATACCTACAGCACTGTGAGCTTTGTGTTTTATATACACCTGCCACTTACTTTTATACCGTAACACCAGTTCTCTGATGGATTTTAAGTTGCTTGCATAGCATTTTACATGTCCCAGTGTCAACTTGGAGGTGTTCCTTCCTTAGCTTGCAATAGCATGAGCTCATCACCTCTAGCAACCCAGAAAGTTAATGTTCTTGGTGCTGCCTAGGCATCCCAACCCGATGTAGCTGAGAGAGCCACACTGGGAGGGGGAAACCAACACGGGAAATAGAAGAGTTTTCAGTGCACAGGGGGATCTGCACATCTTGCTGAGAAAGTACCAAGCAAATTCTCTGAGGCTAAGTGTCCAGGCAAGGTAGATAGAAGTCAGTTTAAAGGAATCTCGGTGAGGCTGAGCTGTAGGATTCTTTCCTGCAGACAGGATTCAGGGCTAGACATTGTCTGTAGAAAACCACAGCTTCAGTTGTCAGATATTAAGATGATCTGCCTGCCCACGGAACATTTCTATGGGTTCTGGTGAGGAAGAAGTGAAAAATTCCCCTTATCGGGTGGGAGAAGGGGAGAAAATGTATGGAGTATCAGGGCACAAAACCCCGACAAGTCATTGTGACATTCCAGTTTCCCAATAGTATTTGTCAGATAAAAACTTCAAGTGAAATATCATGACAGTGCAGCCTACTCCCACACGAGATCTCCTACCAATGTGTGGGTTGCGAGCACCTGCTTGCACCTTATGCTGCTCCATACTGAGAACACAAAATTCCATTTAGAACAGAAGCAGCTCAAATGTATCAAAAGCGCCTCTGTCCTGCAGCTCCCTCTGCTCTCCCAGGTTTGGACTGTCCTGGAAAGCAGGAAGTAATCCATACCTTTTTGAGCCAGGATGATATTTGGAAAGTACCTGTGAATGCCTTTTGTGAGACAGCGTGAGTTGTTTTCTTGTAACTGCTCTGAGCTGTTGCTATTACATCTGTTTAACATTCCTGACTTGTTTCAGATCCCAAAGTTTTTGATATTTAATGCAAAACAAAAAAGGGGCGAGGGGACAGAACCCTCTCACCAGTCATTTGTCTTCATCACAAGAGGTACTCATTTCTCATTTCCATGGTGATGATGCAACTCTTTGTTTTGTTGAAGCTACACCTTCCTCTCAGTTACAAAGGAGGAGATGCTAAAGGAGAGGCCGATGTAATTACTAACCTTTAGCTATCCAGCAGCCCTAGGGCTTATCTGTTTTCATCAAGAGAGCATTGTGCCTAAAGTAAGAGGACCTGACAATTAAAGGAGTAGTGCTTCATGGAAGGGTGAGGAAGGCAGCCCTGCAGGAGAGGTTTGCTTACCTCTAGAAGTCACCAAACATGAGACCTGAGTGAAACATTTTGTACAGCATTAACTGCAGTTGGAAAAGATCAGCTCAAGAGCTGATCCTGCATGCATATTCTGTCTCTCACACCTGCACTCATACAGGTACTCTCACGGACAATCTGGAATAGCTCCACTCAAATAAGTGAAATTATACTTCTGTAAAGCAGGGTGAGGTGGTAGTATAATTGGTCCTTTTTGATGTTAGCTTGCAACAACACTATGTTTTCATTTTCCTTCATATGAGAGTGTTTCTAGAGCAAGCAAATGAGAATTGAGAGAACTAAGAAAGCACCTAATCTCTGTGAGCCCTAGCACTATCTTATCTCAAAATGGAAATGTGATGGGTGACTCCACCTCAAGCAAACAAGGACTGAATCTATAAATCAGCATGAATTTCAGGTACCTGTTTAAAATGCAAGGGGCCAGACATGTTCTGTGAGTGACGGGACCTTCCCTTTGAATGTAAACAGCACAGTGAGACATTTAGTATTAGTATGATCACTGATGGGTATGCAAAATAAGCAACAATGCATAGACTGGGGACCACAGTCAGCTATAGAGGAAGTGATCAGAGCTCTTGAGAAAATTCTTGATTCCTTTTCATTCCTCAGAGGGTATGAATGATGTTGCATAGTAATCAAAGGAAAGTAACCGGAAAGAGAGATTATTTTTTCTAGTTTACTTGCAGTTTCTTCTTTTCCTGTCCCTTGCTGCTGTGTGTAAAATAGACAGAAATGAGTTAGGATTAATTGAACTCCTTTTGCTCTATCTCTACTGGGTTCAGGATGGGTCAACAAGTCTTACACTGGGGTCGACACAAGGGGCGTGGTCAGCACAGTCCTAGTCCAGCCGCTGAGGTTCCCTGTGTGTTAGTTGCACGTCCCATTTCATCACCTATAAAGTATTATATTTTCCCTAAACCCTCAGTTTGAGGCCATTTGAAGATTTTTGGAATGTTGCTGGTAGGAACATTCCGGTGAATTCTGAGTTGGCTGCAGAACACCTGTCAAATGTGCTTAGGAGCAGAAGTGCCTTACTTGTCAAGTATTAATATCACTGAAACTTTCCCAAGATCGTACAGATAAATCATTATCTCCTTCCTCCTCTCTCCCCCACATGCCAGCTTGTCTGTGGACTTGGACAGTAACACAGCCACGGAGAAGGACTGCTTCTGGCTTTTGGTTCAGCAACACAATTAATTAGTTATGAAAGTTATTTTAGGAATGTTATTTCCTTCCAGTTTCCTGTAACATCACAGTAGTGTACAAGATTGCTAGAAAATCATGCAAATTTTATTAGCCATTCCATAACTATTGTGTCATTGACCCTTTTCACCCAAAAGTCATTGCACCAGTCATCAAGTGATCACATCATTGAAGTGCTTATGTGTTGTCCACAGCAATTTTCGTGAAAGTACTGTAGAACCCATAATTATTGCAGGGAGAATAACGTTTTACCCATTAGATCTGGAAACTCGGAAGGATGGTCTTATAGCACTGTCAACTTTTAAAAGAAAATTGCCACTATTTCAATTTAACTTGATATTGATGCAGGTGGGACACAGAGGAGACAAGGTCATGGTACCCAGGCTTGGATTTTACAACGATTTCATACAGTACAGTATTGGTTTCAAGAAATATAAGTAAAAATGTCAGGGTGAAATCCTTGGCCCTGTTAAGAGTAGGACCCTTGATTCTGACGTGTAGTCAGCTGCTTTGTAACTGAGTGACTGGGAATGGTAGAGTTGGTCTAATGAGCTTCTTGCTTATATGATAAATAAAAACTAACTGACTTGAACTAGATCTGAAAATTAAAAACTAAAGTTAAAAGCCTGAGGATCAGTAATTGGATTTGTGGAGGTGATCTATCTCTTCAGCCTTATTTCTTCCCACTTGCCTCCTATGGATTTTTTTGATTGATGCACCACTTGGAACTGGTAGTGGGGTGACAGAGGGTGCAACAGGGGAGCCAGAGGGAAAAAAAAAAAGTGCTTTATTTCTGTAAGTGTCTGCTTCCAATTTTACAGAAACAGCGTCTGACTTGTGGAGAAACAAGGCAGGGGCTCTCATCAGTGGGAATTCAGCAAGAGCAACTGTTTCATGTGGAGGCAGAACACCCCTGACCCAAGGCAAACCTGAGTTGATCAGAAGTATAGCGCTCATCTGCAAGTCCTCACAGGCTGGGAGATACCGCTTTTAACACTCTTAGTAAATCTGNATATATAATATATATAAAATAGATATGTATTTTACATATTGAATATAAAAGATATCTTTTATATATATAAAATATATACAGGATTACAGCATAGCGTAGAATTTCAGGCCTGGAAACACTTCCTCTTTTGTTCAGTATAAGCATTTTAATGTAATGTTTTTGTTGATTGTGCTTTATTTTACCTTAACAAACCCTGTGGACTTAGAGCTGTCATCCCCACATGCATAAATAACAACTAAGAATAGGTTGAGGTATGAGAAAAATGAAGAAAAGTTGCAAACATGAGTAAATCTTCATGGGTTCTATTGTCTAGAATATAAAAAAGAAGTTGACTGTGTCTTGGAGGAACAGAGGATATTCAGAATGCAAGACAGGTAGACACAGTGCTTTTCTTCATGGGTCTGCAAATGGGTTCAAAAATAGCAGAGCATGGGAGGGGCAAAACCTGAGAGCTTGCAGCTCTGGTGGATCTCCTAGACTTGAGAGCATTGGGTTGGCCAGGCTTGCAAAAGGGAAAATATTTAAAAGCGGCGTTGTGATTGTTAGAAAAGCAGCATCATATGATGTTACCTTGGCAAACTGAGATGCTCTGTGCTCAACAAGAGGTAAGGAAGGTTTTTAAAAGTCTGGAGAAAAATCTTCACTAGAACCAGTGTGTTGGTGACTGGCTCTGCAGAGGAGCAGTCCCCTGCAGGCAGGCATGGTAAGACCTCGAATGGTAGCTACAGATGCCTGCAGTCTCTTGTGTGTGTCAGCAGCTAAATCTGTGCAAAAAAACTTTGCACAGGTACATGTGATTTGCAGTCTTTCATTCTCTGAAGTTTAATCTTATTTATTCCTGGGATCTACCGTACTTCTGTTCATTGATTTGGTGAGGAAGGAGTAAGAATAGGTTCTTCTATAAAACATCCTTTTATTTCCAGTCATGCAAAATTTACATTTAAAGCATCCTATAGCTAAATCAAATTCATCTTCAAATTCTGTGGCAGGCAGGTTTTTAGGTATCAAGGTGACCCTTTGCATTGCCTCTGAAAACTGTTCCCTCACAGTAACACAAAGCAGACAGAGGCGGTTTGGAGAGGGGGACTAAAACATTGTGGTTTGGGTTGTGATGACACCAACCTGCCTACACACTGTGGAGCCTTCGTTATGCTTATGGGGAGGTGTAGTTTTGGGTACTTCAGGGCATGTCCTGTAAGGCAGGTCGAGGTTTTCATGAGCCCAGAGCTTTAAGAGATCACGAGAGTATTTGGCTCTTGAAAAGCTCTCTAGTCCATCCTGCAGCTCAGGGGATGGTCAGGTTTCTTTTGCCATCCTGACAGACCTTTGTCAAACATGTTCTTCTAAGAAAACCCATCTGATAGAGAGGTTCCATAACTGTCTGATGTAGTGAGCTTCTGTTCTTGCTCTTACAGATAGAAATTTCTTTTGAACATCTAATCTTATTCTGTTCAGTTGCAAATTAAATTAATTACGTCCTGTTCTATCCTCAGCAGACATGGAGAACAATTGATCACAGTTGTCTTCACTGCGTTTCGCATAATGAGAAACTGTTATCGTGTCATACCGAGGTTTTCAGGTCATCATCATCAGGTTTTCCTAGACTAAACAACTGATTTTTGTGTTCTTTTTTCTTTTTTTTCTTCTTTTTCTCCCCCTTTTTTTTTCTTTCTTTCTTTCTTTCTTTTTTTTTTTTTTTTTCTTCTGTGTTCCAATGTCCTCTTTCGTGAACTTTGTACTTTTCTCAGTGCTGTGTTCATGAGTTTTGTTCAGTCAAGTCTTCTTCAAGGTGCAGATGCCAGTACTGGACAGGTGACACTGAGGGAGCTGGATAAAGTTGTGGTGAGATGGTAGGGGTGGTATGTTTGCAATGAAATAACATGATAGTAAAGATTAAATGACAGTTTTTGTCACCCTTAATTTATTTGGTATAGCATAATTGACAAACAGTAGAGGACTTAGAATCACATCTTAATATATAGTCTGCTTCCCTGTGTTACCTGGACAGATTATTTTTCATTTATTTATAAATAAAAAGCAAACCACAATATCGCTGTGCTGTTCAGGCGGACTAGCAGCCAAGTTTCTTTTCAGCAGTGAATGCTTACTAATGGTGAGTGGGGAAACTGAATTTTTATTTGCCCTTGTGGAAGTATAAGTAACACAGGGGCAGAAGATTGGGAAGTAAGCAAGTAAAATAATCTTTCCAGTCTCTGTTAAACTTGTTGCTAAAGCTAAACATCAGCAGAAAGGACTCTGCATCACTGAGGAGTTGCCTGGTGTCACAGACATTTGCACAGGTAGCAATGCCATTAATTCTACCTGGTGTCCTTCATAGATCTTTACTAATCGTTTACTTGTGTAGTTGCAAATGGAGCATCCAAAAACCAGTGCCTCCTCCTGAAATGTGGCCATTCAAACATTCCTGTTTCAGAAGGAACGATGAGAGGCTGAGTTGTTCACCAGAGTGTTTTGAGCAGCCCTAGTGGAAGAATCCATCATGAACTTATAAAACAATCTTCATCCTTCTTTCACTCTGGGAATTGTTTATGAACAATGTGGGATCTTCTTGAATTATTCAGTATTGACAATCATTTGTCAAATAATTTCTATGAATAATTTTTTTTATGTTGCAGCTGGTCCATGATCTGCTTATTGAGAATATTTGAAATCAGAGCTGACTGATTAGCTGTGATTGCACATATTGGTTACCTAGGGCAGTGCTAGTCCCTGATGGGATGAGCCTAGGCCTTTGAAGCACATTTACACAGTGAATGCTTATGATTAAAATTTTCTTCGCAAATAATCTCTAATGGCCACTAAAATTTGCTGTTTCTGTGAACACTTCTGCCAGCAAACTCATTAGCTAGAATAATGGCACAAAAAGAACACAGAAGGGGGAGCAAAGCAAGGCAGACCAATTTGTTTTCAAATCAGAATGAATATTGCTGAAATATCTATGAAATATTCTATACTTCCCCAGTCCTTTGAGACTTGGCCATGTAAGAATATTTTGTGATCTTGATAGGCCTTTTTATTCCTGAAGCTTTAACAACTCCTGTTTCTGGCAGGAAGGATCTTATGGATGGAGCGTTGTCATGTCCGTGATCCCTCGCTGATCTGACCCACTCCATATTAAGCAGATAGAAAGAAAGAAATTGTGGAGTTCAGTATACTGCTCAAACAGTTTCTTTTTTTCTGAATAACCAGAGAAAAGCAGAGGGCTAGACATGGAATAAATGGATATAGATAGCCTAGATTATTTATGCCTAATTATTCCACAGTGCTTTGACACTCTTTGGTAAAATAGAGCAGATACTTGCATTCCAGGGATCCCATGGGTTTTGATTTTACTGCTCTTGATTTCTTTTATGTGTCTGCACAGGGAGAGAGGGTGAGCCTCATTTTTAACTTCCTTCAGAGGCAGAAGCCTGTTTTGGTGTTGGGTGATTAGCTTTGGAAATCATGCTTAAGTAGATGTTTAGCTGTAAATTTGCCACTGTTCTGTCAGCTTTAGTTCCCTTTGGTTTGGTCTCTTGCCTTCTTTTTCTCTTTTCCTCACTCACTCAGGACATAAACTTTAATGATGAGATTTCATGCTCAGTCAAGTTTTTGAAAGCCACTTATGTGAAGCATCAATCAGATTATATACCTGCCCTGGCTAGGTGGCTGCTTTTCCCTCCCTACAAGGGGCTGATGGTCAAAAATACATAATGAACTACTATTGACAGCTTATCACATTATCACCTCTCCCTCCCCTGCTGCCTCAAAAAAACTCTGCAAGTGATGGCTTAGTCTGTCACCATGGAAATTGTTATTGCCTGGCATTACTCTAGAAAGTATAATTGTGCTTCCTTTGCTTCTTAACACATCCACTGACACATTATCTTCGTTACCAGCCTTTACAGCAAAGGCCTGGTAAATCTCTTCTTTTTTTCTGTGCTTCTGTCACTGACCTAGCACTGGATCTCATGTTTCTCTGTATGTTTGTACCACTCTTCAGGTCAAGAGTCTCATTTCTGTTAATTTTACTGCATGGCCTCTGCTTCTCTGGAGAAATGTAGGAGAATATTCCTAAAAACAATAAAATCAATTCAGTCATGCTAGCAGTATTGTTGATAAAGTACAGAGTCTAGCAGCTTCTAGTTCATGTTAGGTAAATATAGTTCCTAAAGTGTATTAAAAAATGTTTGGAGGCTGCTGAAAATTTGCCTGTGCAGGGACTTAAAGCATCGCGGTTTTTACTGTCCTAGCAACATGACCAGCAGAAGATGTCTCCATTCTTTACATGCCTTTTCTTCCTGTGCTGGACTTCAGTGCTAATGCATCCTGTTTTCAACTGAGAGGAAGAAAAAGACTGTGTTTGTGTATGTTCTTGTCAGATGCCTGGGAATAAGCTCTAGCTGGAGCTTATGTCATTTGTACAGCCCACTGTATTGCCCATCCCTGATAACGAGGTCTCATGCCACGAGCACATCTGGCCTGCAATGCAAAATTTCACAGCTATTCAAATTGCCAGTGGCTGCTAAGGAGCAGTGGCACTGTGGCACTCACCCCTTCCCCCCAAGTGGTCGTTGCCAGAAGTGAGGACGGATGGACAAGGGGAGGCCAACTGTGACTACATTTGATGAAGTTCATCTTTATAATCTTCCTGCCCCAGGAATAGCATCTCCTAACTATAATCAGCTCTGGATCTCTGAGGTCAGCCTTACCCACTGCATTGTGCTGCTTCACTCATTACAGTGTGCTGGATATTGAATATTTTTCTGTCCACCCCACTTCCAGTGCAGCATTATTATTTGTCAATTGCTGTCTACCCAACTGCTGTTTTAATGACCTTTCTATATGTAGAAAGAATAACACATAAATATCTTCCACTAAATAAGAAAGTATAGATATTAGATAAAAGAAGTTTCATTACGTAGCTCTGAAGTAGAACACGGCAGATAACTCATAACGTCTTGGTTTCACCTGACAATATAGGAAATAAAGAAAAATTATTATTGCCAGTTCAAATCTTGAAGAGATTTCACAGGGGGAAACCCTAATTATTGATATTTAAGTCTGGTAAGGATATTATGGCAAACAACCACAACTCTTGCAAAAATGTCTCAAAATTTATTAGTTCTCTAGCTGGCATAACAAACCTTTACAAATATCAGATTTTCTGTTGGAACAACATTTGATGATTTTAAAGATTAATTTTGTTCCACTAAATAATGAACACTCTCTTTAATGAACGAATGCAGATTTTTCTTTTTTTTTTTTTTTGGTCTTCGAGGCAAGTAAAGCTTATTTTATTTGTAATCTGTTCTATCCTTGAAGTGTCACTAATCTGTTAGGTCTGCTTTAAATGAATTGCTGCTAACTTAAATTGTCTGGGCCTCTGCTTTGCTGCTTTAACGAGTTGCACAGCAGAATTAAGCTCATTAAGGCTTCCCACTCCGGAGACGGGGTATGAAAAAGAAGCAGTATGATGAAGGCCTGGTTTTGCATTTTTTGCCACCTGAAGCTTTATTGCTTGAGTGACTAAAAAACGGGCCACGAGCCCCCCTCTACCTTTTTGCTGAGACTTTCTGAATTGTGCAGCACTGTTTGTTTCCAGGATTAAATGGTAGCCCTCACTCTGTGAGCACGGCATCACACCCGTAATTTATTTTCAGATTTGTTAGCACCATCAGAACAGTCACCTGTTCTTCCCACACTGTTGTGTGCAAGCCTGTATTCTCTAACACCTTCCTAGCTGGGTAAATACAGTCCCTCTAACAAACAGCTTGTGTTTTACATGAGATTGAATAAAATGAAACTTCCAACCCACGTAATATACAACTTGTGCCTTGAACACTTCTGTGCAGGTTTGTCCCTGCTTCAGGTCCTGAAATCACAAACTGTTTTGTTCAGCTTCTTCTCAGCTAATCCCATATCCTCCCCACCAACTCTGCTTTGCCTTTTACAGCTCTCTGTGTAATGGGCCTCTGTTTAATGAGTTGAGGAGCTGTTTTCAGAGATCAAATACTGTTTTCAGTACACATGTACCTTCATCTACTAAAACAAATTCCACTGGCTTTGAGAAAAGAAGGGTTGACAGTATAAGAAAAAAAAAAAGACTGATTAAGGGAAAGGTGGTGTGATTGCTGAGCATTCAGATTTGGGAGGCAAGAAGGGCTAGTATTTTATTCCTTCAGTGTTCTGTGTATCCATCACTCAGACAGAATCCCTGTTAGTGGAAATCTAATTCTTCAGTCTCTGGCCAAAGTTAATTAATTTGTAAATATATTTCATCTTCTAAGCGACAGCCCTTTCTGACAGAGGAGCTGATAGAAAGAGCAAAGGGGTTAAGGTGTCATGTAACACCACGTTCATCCCAGGAGACTGAGGTAACATCAACTAGTTCTATCTCCTCCACAAGCTACCCTTCATAGCATGGAAATGCTGTGATTAAAGTGAGGAGGGAAGCATTGTTCTTAATGCTCTGCTCCTGATTGCTTCACCTTTTATAAGGAGAGTCCATCTAGAGCTGTGTTTGTTTAACCTTGCCATTTTTTTTTGTCAGTGATTCCTTCTCCAGTGGTCTCATCTGTCTTCCACCTTGTGCTGCTCTACTGTTTTGACTCCTAATGAGCAAGAAGGGATTTTCTAGTTTTGACTGGAAGGTAATGCCTTTAAGGGCAGTGGCCACATGAATGTGTGTTTTTGAGATATCAGAAGTTCCCTTGAGAGACCTTGAGAAACTTGAAAACTAGGCTTGCAGTGATGCCATGAAGATCAGCAAGGAAAATTCTGCATCTGTGGTAGAATAATCCATAGCCAGTGCAGGTCAGGAACTGTCTCTTAGAGTAGCAGCCCATGAGGGAAGGACCTGGGAGTTAAGGTACTAAACACATAGCTGAGTGTGAGCCAGCAGAATAAGACAATCATCTTCCTGTAGCCCAATACGAGAAGTGTGATTAACAGACCATGGGATGCTCTGCTTTTCCCCTGCGCAGTCATGCTGAGCCTGCATGAGGATATTATATCCAGTTTAGACTTCCTAGTTCTACAGGAGCATCGAGAAACCAGGGAGGTCCACTGGAGGGCCACTAAGATGTTCAGGAACCAAGAAGGTGGTGAGGAAAAGTTGAGGGAATTCTGTTAATTTAGTCTGGTGGAAAGAGGCAGTAGAGTGAGAAAATAGTAGCCATTAATTACTTGCTGAGTGGCAAAAATAAAAGAGCCAGGCTGTTCCCAGGAATGGCAAGTGATAAAGCAAGGATACCCTGGTTTCTGCTGGGATAGGGTTAAATTTCTTCCTAGTAGCTGGTACAGTGCTGTGCTTTGGATTTAGTATGAGAATAATGTTGATAACACGCTGATGTTTTAGTTACTGCTGAGTATCGCTTCCTCAAAATCAGGGACTTGTCAGCTTTCCATGCTCTTGCCAGTGAGCAGGTGTGTGAGAAACTGAGAGGGGACACAGCCAGCACAGGCCCAAACTGGCCGAAGGGATATTTCATACCAGAGAACGTTACTGGTCAGTATAAGAACTCGAGGGAGTTGTCTAAGAGGGAACAGGCTGGACACTGGTCAGTGGGTGGTGAGCTGATGGATTGTGTTTCTCTTGGGGTTAATATTTCTCTCTTTCTCACCCTCAGTCCCCCACTCTCCCCCCTGCTTATTTTCATTACATTTTTTATTATTAGTTTTAATATTTTATTTTGTTGTGTTTCAATTCTTAAACAGTTCTTACCCTAACTCATGAGGTTTATCTTTTCTTCCTGATTCTCCTCCCCACTGCAAGGGGGAAGTGACAAGGGGCTGTGTGGTACTTGGTTGCTAGTGGGGTTAAACCACAACAAAGGCACAGTGGATACAAGATGCGGCATTCAGGTGAAACGTTAAGAAAAACTTTATCCCTGGGAGAGAATTATTCCATAAGAAAAGGTACACAGATTGTTGCAACATCTCCATACTTGGAGATTTTTAAGACTGGCTGGACAAATCCACTGTTTACTTTTTCTAGTTTTGAGTGGGAGATTGAGTGGGCTAACTGATCTCCAGGGTTCCCTTCCAACAATCATTTCTGTCATTCTGTCTGTTGAATTTGTTCACTTTGATATAAAGAGAAACAAAATAAAAACCCTTTTAAGCTGAAGTTGCCAAAATTTAAAATGGCCATCAAACCGAAGGCCTGCTATTCTGGAAAAATGAGCCTTCCAAAGCAGAAATAACAGGGTCTCTGTACAGCAATTGCAGGTTGTCTAGGACCCAGTCCTGGTCCATTCGTGCTGTGAATATCTGTTTTGACAGAGAGGAAGCTGTGCTTCAGCTTCATTTGAATAGAATTTTAATGAATTAGATATAAAATTAATGTATTATGGGCAGCACCTTTCCTAATGTTGTTTATTTTGCTGTGCAATTTCTGAACTGATTATCTGTGACAAAGAAGCTGACACCACCAAAGTAACCCAACAGTGAAATAGGTGGTAAAGGGGGCATTTAAATCATCATACTTAACTTTGGTAGTTACCATAACTTTCAGATTAGGGATGTTTGTTATTTTTGGAAATAGAAAAACAGATGGTCAGAAGAACTTCACTGGGTTGGCCTGCACTTTGTTCACTTTTTCTTTTGAAAAATAGAAGGGTTAGAAATACACTTGCTAGAAATATGAGTGCAGATTCCAGGTCTTAGGACTCATGAGCTGCAGGAAAAACTAACATGGCATTTAGTATTTCCATATCTACTTTCTTTCATTCTTTCTTTTTCAAGAAAGTCTAAGAATTGATTTGGCTGTCTCTGGTTTTATTTTTGACATTGCACTAGAGCGTTTGTTGTGAGCAGTGGCTAAATTGTCTCTGCAGAGATTAAATATGTATTTCTTTTTCCTTGGCATAATGTAGAGCTTATACTGTGCATAGTATAAAATTTATGGCACCTTAAATTGTTTACTTCAAGTCTTCTCGCTGGTTGTAAACAAAGGGAAAAGGAGGTACTTACATCTCTTAGCAACTTTAACTAGCTCTAAAATAAAAAAAAGAATGTTTTTGATTATAGAACCTCCCAGTTTATTTCACATTTACTTTTTCCTCTTCCATTAATAAGTAAAGACATAATTTGTTAAATTCCTAGTAAGTGGGATTGAAGGGTCACCAGATTGCTAATAAAAGAACAAATTAAATATCAATACTAAATTAAAGTGTTGGCCAGGCTAGAGAGAGGTGAAAAACAGTATCTGTACTCTCTTAGCAGCTTGGAAATCATGGAAAACTGTCAGCAGAAATCCACAGTCTTCCATAAATCATCCACTATCTTTGATGTGGCGGGCAAAAGAATTCACCAATGACAGGTGCTGTCACAGAATATATTTATTCCACAAGGTTTTATTTTCTCTATCAGCTACAATGATGGACAATCATGTCTTGTTTCCTGAATGATGGAAATTTCTTAGAAATTCTACAATTGCTGCCCTTGAAGACTGCCTCTTTCATGATCCAATGTCAAAATCTATCTATATGCCTGTATAAAGCACTTATCGCTGTGGTATTTAAGCACTCTACATGGATTAAAAATGAACAGTGAAGCTGCCTGGAGGATAGTCAGTAAAATCTACTTAAGGTTTGGATTTTGCGATATAATGTGATTTCATTGGGTTGACAGAGGGACACAAAGAAACATCAGACGCTTCATGAAAATTTGGGGAAAAAAAAGCTGTTCTTTTTTTTTTAACTCAAAAAGAGATTAAAGTATTGAAAAATTTGAGAATAAATTCTAGTTGCCAACGTGATTTAAACCTTGACATGCAAAAGAATAATGGGTTTTTACTTGTTTGTATGACGATGAGAGTTGGGTTTGTAGTCACCCTATAATGGGCTTTGCCACTAGAATGACACCTCAGGAGAGAAAAAACTCTCACTGTCCTGTTCCATTTTCCCCTCCTCACTATGTCAGTTGAGGATTAAGAAATAATTATGGCAGCAGGTTAAGCGATGGCTTCAGGATGCAGGTTCTTTGGTTTTGAAGACTTCCATTAAAGGTGCCACTTTCAAAGGCAAGTTGCTTGGCCCTCTCAGAAAGTGGTCCAGCAGCATATTCGGCTCAACAAAGTACAAACCCTGCAATATGGGAAAAGGCACCCTCAACTAACGACTTGACTGTGTTCTCATCACCTCAGAACCCAAAATTTTGGCAATTTTATGCAATCGGCTTATAAATTAGGAGTTCTTTAGAAAATCTTGTAATCATTGCACTTGTTGTGGATAATTTGGGAGATATAAATGATGCATTTGATGTTATGTACCTCTCATATCTTACTGTCAAGCTCTGAACGCTATTTTGTTTCCATAGCGTATTTTTTCGCTACGAAACTATTCCGCACCTTTCTTTTGACTACATGGGCTCCATAGTGAGTTGAGACGCACAAGAAGAGAGAAGAAATTAATGCACTGAGACAACACTTGTAATATAGGGATACCAAACCTTATTGGGTAAATAACAGCGAAGAAAGGCTAGAATTTCTCATAGCGATAGAGGAAAGCTTATCATTGCTGAGTGATGCTTTGTCAGGCTATTGGTTGCATCAAGATGATAGATATAGTGGAGGGAAATTAAATAAAGACAATCTTATAGATGTCCCTTTGGAATTGAAGAAGGCCCCCATCCATGGGGTTGGCAAAGACACGTAGCTCTTGCCCCTCCTTTGAGAAGAGTTTCTTTTCCCTTAGACAACAGATATAAAGAGGGAGCTGAGTAGGCTCTGGGAGTCACGCAGGAACTGAAAGAAATGACGGAGGCAGATGGTTCCCTACACCTGTGTCTAAGGCCCCCACAATTAAAGCAATATGCAAAGAGCAAAAATTTCCGTTGCCTTACAAGAGTTATTGACTAACTCCAAGTATCTGTCTGTAATTAAAGCATCAGCAAAATTCTGGCTTGTACTCTTGCCATCAACCATCTCCTTGGCACTTTGAAAAAAAATAGCACCAATTTGTGTTGTTTTTGGCATCCACTGAGAAACTGTATTTTGGGATGATGCTGGAGAAGCTAATAAGGATGCCTGCCACAGCGAGGGAGTTTGTAAATTCCTTAGGGTAGACAGTAACTGGGAAATTGTACAGACAGATCTGAAGAAGATTCCAGCTGTCAGTGACACGCCTACCCTAACGAATGGAGGGAGCGTGCAGGTTGGTAAGCAGATGGCTTTGTGTGGCTGTCCTAATCAACAGCCTGAGATCAGATTCGTCCAGAGATGCCCAGGAGAGATAGGTTGCATGTTCTCATGAAGAGTTAGAGAAATAAATGGCGACTAAGGACCAAGGTCTTAACAGACAGATAGTACTTAATGTTAAACATGAAGCTACCGGAGCAGGTACCAGAGCATTTATCTATATAATGTCCTCAAAACTGAAGGCCAGTGAGCTATGTATCATAGCTGCAGAAAAAGCTGAATCTCAGTATATACAAGTTTAGAAGGATGTCCTAGCTTAGCTCATGGTGATGAAAAATTTCCAGCATGTGTTTGTTGGAGGCCTGTATTAGCTGAAACTGACTGCAAGCAATTCATTGTGGTTTCCAGGAAGCATTGGGCAGGTGCCTGCCAGGTGTAGAGGGATTATTTTTTCCTGACCAACTGCAAATGTATGACTTGCAAACTGAAGAGTAGAGGAAGAGGTCTGGTGGCTGCAGTTACACTCTAGAGCATTTGTAAGAAAGATTTATAGGAAAGCATACAACCAACCAAGGATATGTCAATCTGATTAAGGAAAAAAATCTCAACAAGCTTTCTAATATCAAGAAAATAGAGTTGTCCTGATATAATTAAGGAATAGACCTTTTCAAAAATCAGTGAAACTATTGGCCAGAAGTTTATGTGCCCCAGTCCCTTTTAGGATTAAGAAGTTCTCAATACTGCAAAGGATTTTGTTTAAGGGCACCAGGATGATGATCTGAAATGTGTTACAGGGAAATATGATTAAAATGATACATGAAGGTCATTTAGGGATTGAAAACTCTGAGAGAGGTCAGAGATATTTTCTAGTTTTCCTCAAATGAACAGTGATACTGAGGAAACTACCAAAGTGTCAGAAATAGAGGTCAGTGCACTAAGAGAGACCAGGTTGGCAGCACAGGAAAAATTTGTCCTTGAGCAAGAGAGACATGGATTTGCAGAAGAAAAAGTACTGGTTCCCTTTGAAAACTTGTGAGGATGCTGCAGCCAAACAGGTGTTTTCACATGTCAAATCAATTTTTGCTAGAAAGAGCATATGTGATACTTTCTGAAAATGGTGACTTATTATGGTTGTGAGATGTATTGCGCCCCACTTGCAAAATAGAGGAAGCCGTATGTTGAGTTGATCCAGTGTAGGAACATGGATATGCACTGTGACCCTGCTCCTCAAAAGTATTCTAACCCCTCTTATTTATACAAGATGGATGTGCTCTCAGGGCATTACTGGGGGGACTTTTTTCTCAGCTTCATGCCTAGGGTGGGAAGGCTATTAAGACTTCTTAATGGAGGAAATAGGCTAAGTGTGCATCCATGTAGTGGAAGAAGGACTTTGGAGGTACAGTGTCCTGAGGGCATAACTTAATCAGATTTTGGAGTTCCTGTTAACTTCTGGGTATATAGGCTGGATGAAGTCAACAGTAGAGATACAACTCATGAGCCTGACGGGAAGTTTTTGTTCCTATATTTCCAGAATTAGATTGATAGGTTGGAAATTACATTTCACCCCAAGGTTTTCTCTAACACTGCTTACAATGTTGGAGCCCAGTTCTTGAAGAAGTACAGTAATGATCTATATCTGGTTTGACTTTTGTGGTGAAATATGATTTCATTAAGCCCGTAAAGGGAACACTAAGGGAATATCAGATCTAAGCAAAGAGTTGGAAGTTGTTGCAGAAAATCTTTGTTGTTTGTTGTGGTTTTCTAACATATTTTTTCTGCGTGTCTGGCTTTTAAGTCCACAAGTGCACAAAATACAGTTTTGAGACCAGTGCTAATGAAATGCCACTCACTGCTTAATCCAGAGCTTTTTGCTTTTCAGAAAAGACAGAGGGGAGTGGCACCCCTCATGTGGGAAGCTGTACTGCACTTCTGCAGCGCTAGCCGGTGTAGGACCAGGGAGTTTGGCCCTTTAGCTCTCTGCCCACTGTAAATCCACCCCTGATCTTATCTAGAGTAGATATTTTATACTTTCCCCACTTGTCAACTTACAGTCTTATTTCAGGTCTTATCTCAGATTATCCCTCTGATTCTTTCCTGCCTGTGCCACTTAGTCTTTCCCCTTCTATAGTCATTTATTATTTAATACTCTTCTGAGGTCGTGTTTTGTTTTCCAATTCTGGAAAGCTGTTCAGAATGGTGTGCATTCTGCAAGAGCAGTAAAAGCATACTGCTTTGTAGCTGTTTCACCCAGGTTATGGGTTTTAGCACAGGTGGACTATATCCCACAAGTTATCTGACACCTCTGTATCTGAGAGATAGAGGCAAATATCAAATGTAGCACCCATGCAGGCAAGTTGCAAAAGCCTCTGTAGCTGCAGATGAGCAGTAGAAACATGCTAATGCTGCATACTCTGAAGTTGCTGGTGGAACAAAATAGGGGTCACACCAATTTAGAGTTTCACTTCTGGGAAGGGGGCAGCTCTTTCAGTTATTAGCTTGGAATTAGCATGGAATATACCTATTAGGTCTTTGTGGAAAGCCTGCCAATTTCCATTATTTCAGGCCAAAAAGTCAGCTCCTGGGGTATTCAATACAGTTGCAGCATCTATGTTCTTGGTATACTTTAATTATGTAAATTACATGTCAGTAATATGAAATGCCGGGTTGTGGGGAGTAGCACAGCTCAGGCAGTCTTCTAACAACATTGCTAATAGAGAACAAATGCTGCCTTGCACGTGTGCTTTCAAAAGCTGTCAATATTTAGTGCTCACAGAGGCTTAGATGGGTAGGAGAGAACAACAACTCTTCACTGTCTCAGAGCCACCTATCCAGCCTAAGTCAGGAAACAACAGCTGGTGGAGCAGACAGAGAGACAAAGCAGCACAAGGTAGTGGTCCCAGCACAGCCAAGTGGTCCACAGGCCTGTCTTACTTAAGAAATAACTGTTTAAGAAAGAAACATAGGGGTGCTGAACGTAGCAGGGGTTCTTCATAATGTCTCAGTGCTCTGGCAGAGAGGGGTCATTGTTGGTCCTGTTTTTGTAAAGACTTGGAGAAATCAGTGCTCTGCAATACACTGCTGCCCAGCTCTTGCATTGGAACACTGCATGAACTGCACCACATGGATGCCTGAGCAGTTTCAGGCCTGCCTGTCCTTTGTGCTGACTGGTTTTAGAGATGCTGGTATCAGTGCTTGCCGTGTGCCCAGGATTTTGTTCATCCCTACACAGAGCAGATACTGCAAGTTGCTGAGTACCCTTTGGGACACAGGGCACCTGACCACATGTAAAGAGCATTTTCCCTTCAGATGGTTTTGTTTCTCTCATCAGAGAGACACAGAGGACTCTTCCCCTTTCTATTGCTCCTGTGCTCTGCATACAGCTGTTGGCATAGGTACGGCAGGGTGCTGTAGATTCAGATTCTTGTTCAAACAGAAGTGGTTGCTAGTGATGGATGGCATGGCCAGCTTCTCAGCCAGAAAAACGGGTTACCAAATATTTTAACAATTGCTGCTTTAAACATTTGCTACAAAGCAAATTTGGAAGAAAATTTGTAGTGTCTAAATTTGTATATAAACAAACCCTGTCTTTTAAGAGAATTTCCCCCACCCTCCACCCAGCTCTTTCAGAGGTTAACAGGCAAGTAACCAAGTAAGCATGTGGAAAGGAGCCAATGTCATTTCTTCTTTGACATGGACAACTTTGTCCTTCTGCCTGTCCCTCAGCTCTGAAACACTGTCAGCACCTCCATAACACCTGTATCCATGTTCAGAATTGTTGTGCCTGCCTGCACACCCTCCATTTCCCACAAAGTGCTTCTGGCTTACAGGATACAAGAGGAAGAGGTTGATCGAAGCCTCTGTGGAGATGTTAATGGAACAGGTAGCAGCTGTGGGAGACACTTCTGTTCCAAAGGGTATAGGAATATACATTCTGTATGAATTTTCTCCTAATTTCTGTGCTCAAGGAAAAGAAAGAAAAAAGGGACTCAAATGCTTTCATGGACACAGACTTTCAGAGTGGCCATAACACAAGTCACTGTTTCTGTGTTTCATGCCTATATGGGGTTATAGCAATGCTCTTTCTCTCTTCAGGCGTTTCTAAGGCACATACAAATAAGATTTTAGAAAGCGGAGATAATGCTATGATAGGTATATAAGTTATAAAAGCATCTAAAATTATGTAGAGTAATTAAAGTGTATGAAAAAAATATCTAACAGTGATGTAGTCATACATGCCACCTGCTTTCCTTTTTTTCTTTTAAAACAGCTTAAATTTACAAATGACTTGCCTGCATTGATTTTGAGAGAAATTAAAAGGCCCTTTAGATTCCACTGACAAATCACTCTCTGAATTTGTTTACTGTTGAACCCTGTAAGGGAAAATGAAAGAAGATTATTTTTAAGGAAGAAACTAAAGCTTTAGCAGTGACTGGTCATTGTATCTTAAATCTCTTGCTTTTGATGACCCATTCTGTTTGCAGAAGTTTATAGTGTCTTAAAGCAGTAGTTTAAACTGCTAAGTTCTGGTCCTAGATATCAGGAGTGTCTAGAGAATGAGGGGGGCTTTCCTTTTCTTATTTTTTAACTAGTATTTTAATCACAATGCATGCATTTTAAGGGTTATGTGGACTCCAGTCATCAGTACTATATTGTGTGGAATTGCAGTGGCTATTTTCTGTATCATTGAAAATTACAGGTGTTTGTGAATGTTCCATGGGAGTGATTTTCTGGGAAAAGGTTTTTTAGAAAATTGAAACTTTCTTTTGGGAAATCAAAATGAAAGACTTCATTTTATTGTCAGTTAAACCTAAATCATAAAACTTAATTTTACAGAAGTGAGCCAAATGTTTTATTTTGACTCAGTTCAATACATGTTTAATTTCAACTTTCCAGTTTGCTGGGGGACCAGAATGAAGGTTGAAATGTCAATATTTCTCACTGGATGGGAATGTTACCCAGCTGTACTCAAAGTGTAGTTGAAAAATTCTTCTTTAGGTGTCATAGACCAAAACTGCTCATTCTGAGGCTATTTTCAGTATATGCTGCTTTTGCTGAGCGGTGGTGAAGGAAGAAAGTCAATCCAACAGTTATCTCCTTAGTCAGTTGTAAATCAAAAGCAGGACTTAAACCAGTGACATTTCAAGCATAGCACCTTTAGGTAGCACCTTAAAGCTCAAGCCTGTACTGTGTGACTTAAAATCTCTTTTTCACAGGCAAAACTGTATCAGGATCTGTTTCTAAATTTTGCCCAGGCATGGCTGGTAATGAAGGGTGGTCCTTGCTAAGCTGGTCTAAGTGGCATTCTGTGCCAGGAGTTCCTCCATTTCTGCTACCAGTGGCTCAGGCCCGTAGGTGGTGGTGTTTGGAAGTGCTTGTGCACTCAGCGTACCTTGTAATTGCTCGTCGTTCTAAGCAGGGGGAAAGGCCAGTGGCCATCAGCATCAAAACTGGAGCAAGACTCAGTTGGACAGTATGAGGAGGACTTCAGTCTGGGGAGGCAGAAGAGGCTATAAAACTGAACTGGTTCCCAAGCCAACTTGAAAATCAGTGCACCCTTCTCCATTCTCCTGCTGTCCTCTCTCCCAGGAGCAGCGCTGCCTGTGCTCCTGTGTCCTTCTCCTTCTTTCCCTGCCTACTCATGATGTCTAATCTATGGTCTCCAAATGTGGGGTGAGACTGCCTGTCTTTGCAAACACAAGAGTGAGTCTTTTTGTGTGTCACCAATAATTTCTAGAGCTTAAATGGCATCTTATTTAACATAACTTCTAAGTTTCATGATCCTTCCAAGCCGGCTTCCTTGTTATTTCTCTGTGGGGAGTGTGTGCGATTGGCGTTTCTGAGCCCTGCTGCTGTTCTGTCTTGCATGCCAAGCCAGGAGTTGTGTTAGTTCAGTCTGTGAGAGCCTGTCATCGTTTGGTGAAGAGAAGAGACAGTGAAGCAGCAGCTTTCCCCTGTGCTGCTCCCCCAGCCATTACTGACTCATTAAAAGCATTTACTTCTTATTAATGCGTCGTGGGCAGTGTCTGAGCAGTGGCTGTGATGGGAGTTAGGAAAACGGAGGCTCGTGTGTTTGAACAGAGAGAAACCTGCATGAGGGAAAATACTGTCTGCTTTAATGTTGTCTTAAAGCATGCAAGTCAAGGTGTTATTAAACAAATGTATCTGCTTCAGTAGGATGTCAAGGGTGACAGCCTCTTCCGTTCTCTTCGTGATTGTCCTAAAAGTAGATGTTTGATCAAGATCATATACTTTGTCAGGGGAGATCCTACATTAACCCCCCACTCCCCCTCCCGCCCCCAAAAGCAAAGGTCCCTTTAATCAGCTGCTCGAGTGCTGTACCAATTACCTCCCTACAGGGTGACCTTTTTATCTCGTAATGGCATTTTGGAATCCAGTCCCCCTAACCACACTGGGAGTGTATGCATGTCACATTTCCAATTCTCTCTCTCTTTTTCTCCCTGCTGTTGTTGGCACTGAATACGGACTAATATATTCATGACCTAATTAGAGTAATTTTTGCATAATAACGACCTCCCGGGGGGAGACTTTTTTGGGTGATTTTTGCATGTGCGTGTGTGTGCACGCTCACACTGTTCAGACACATTAACTGGAACAAGTGCTTCTTAATTTTTAAGTGTTTCTTTGGTTATTAGAAGTATTTTTATGTCATTTAAAATGGAAATGATGGAACAGGAGACCCCAGAGAAGGCAAAGATTGTTAAAATTTTTGCTCTGCATTTCCTTGCTTACTGTGAAACTTGTGTCCTCTCTTCTGAATGTCCAAGACAGTATCATGCTGCCTTGCCATTATTAGATCTTAGTGCTTTCAAGGCTTCATCTTATCCTTGCCAGTTTCATCCTTCCCCTCTGTCACTCAGCTTCTTTCCCTCCTGTCCTCATGTGACCTTCAGTTTTCAAATGAATTCTTCATTTCCTGTAGTGGTCACTTATTTGACCTTATCTTCACTGAAGGCCTGTGCTCTTTTCCTCTGTCTCTGACACCTCAGTCCAAATTTTTGTGATCTGCTGCAGTTGGTGCCCATCTTTGTAGGCTGTCTCTGCCTGTCATGACCCTCACGGCTTTACTGTCTGACTTACCAAGTACTTGATGTTTCCTACATTGCTATCTGACCTTTCTGTTTTCCCTCGCTTCCCAGTTTCCACTTTCTTCTCCTCTTCAACTTGCACTGATATGTTTCCTAAAATACAGCTTCCACTCTGGGCCCTCTCTTCTTGAGATCCACTTCTTCCTTTGCTTCCAGTCCTTGCTGTTTCTTAGCTATGGTTTTCCATTTTCAGTTTTCTAGAGATTGTAAGTGCAACCCTTTCTGGCAGAGATCATGGGCCACATTCCTCGGTATTTCACTGGTATAAGTAAAGGAAGTCTATTGACCTTGACAGTGTTAGTAGAGATTTGCACCAGCAGGACACATTTATTTTCATAAACATATTAATCATATTTTCCCTAAACTGCTACTTAAAGAGCATTAAGCAATAGCGTTCAGAGCACTTACTTGCTCTAAAATGACATTACAGGATGGGTTTGCTGAAATTTTTATTTTATTTGTTTTCTCTTTTCCTATGTATTTATTTTAGTTCCAGTAAATACTTCACTAGGAGTTTATGTCAATAGGGAAGATAAGCTTTCCATAGTCAAATGTTTTCTGGTGTTGAAAAAGCTCCTTATGCTTTATGTTCTTCCAGCCCTGGGCTCTCCATACTCAACACTGCTGGCTTTGTCCTGTATCATTTCCTGTGATTCTCCGTTTATCCTTTGGACATGCAAATGTGGAAACCTTGTGAAGGCCTCATGTACTTGACTTGAGCAGATCACTGTTTAAAAGCCAGGATGAGCTTTGCCCAGATCTGCAGATCCACCTCCTGCCTCTGTTAGAGTCCTCTATTCCTATGCCTAACCCTGCCAGCTTGCATCATGCCTGGCTGACAGCATCCCGTGTCAGTTCCAGTGTGCGTACACGTGCCGACAGAGGATGGACAATTAAATTAGCATACCCCAAAACAGTTGTTATCAAAATCATGTTTTGTAAAAAGGACGGTGGGAATGTGTATGGTAGAAAACCTTATGAAATGTTCCTCAGTGCTGTTCACTGTAACACAAATGTTTTTTGGAATAGCTGCAAGACACAGCATGCAAAACTGGGGTGTTCATAAACTTGCTTCACATCCTGGCATCCCTGTGTTTTGATGTTGCTTCTTGCATTGCTTTCCTACATGCCTAGGCATGTACAAGGGAATGTGCACATGATAAATGGGAACCATTGCAAATATAGGATGCAGCTGGAGAATTGCCATAATCTCTTCAAAGCCATAGCTCAAATGCACCTTATTATTTCATTGTCTCCGTGTGCAAATTCAAGCCAGGCACATGGATTGTATGTTAATGCCTACAGACTGGGAGTAATGGGCTTAGGAGCGAGTAAGCAGGTACAGATGTCAGGGCTCTGAAAGTCACTTGATTAGTGTATAAAACTGAAGGTGCTACAGGAACAGGTGGGCTTGGGTGTGGGGATGGGAGACCAAAAGGAAGGTGTGGATAGATTTGAGGTAATTCTGAGTATTTTCACAGCAGTTCTGCCTAATGTTCCATCTGTGCTTTTGTGCTGCACACGGAAGGGATGGCATATCCCTTTCAGATCACTACAGGAAGGGTGATTTTGAGGATTGTGATAAGCTCTGCACATGGGGGAATAATTCATAACCAGAACAGAAGAGGCTGTAAGAGTCCTGTGCCAAGTATTTTTGGTAACCTTTTCAATCTGCCGTCTGTTGTTCTTTGTATTGTTTCCTTCAGTCAGGCAAAACTCGTATCTTATTTACCCTTTTCCTTCTTGTAATACTCAATAGTGACCTAAGAAGGAACATCTCTTGCGCTAAAATAGAAAAGCAGAGGGATAGAAGGAGGACCACTGCATTTAAGTGGGAAATGGTTAGAGAAATGGAAAACACATATTTTAACTCTTTGCCATATCAAACCTCTATTCCTAACTTTGCAGAAGTTACATAGGACCCGAAACTTTTATTCCCAGATTCTTCTATTCTTCAGAGCTTCAGATAAGAACACCAAAATGTGCTTGCTTTGAGTGTGAGCTCTGATCACTTGGTCCTTGCATTTAGGCTTTTCTTAGGAAGTTACTGCTGATTTTCATAGGAAGGTACGGCTATATGCTGCTTCTGTCACCCACTCCTTTAGAAATCAATCTCGTGGTACTTCCTGTGAGCTTGACCAGAAAATCAACAGATCCTGTGACAGTATGACAGCAACAAACACAGGTACACTGGATATCTTTGAACAGGAAGCAAGATTAGGTTTTTGGGGTACCATTTATGAAGATCTGTCACTAAACACAGTCTCCATCCCTTGCTCTTGACCTTATTTTGTCTCTAAACAGTGAATAATGTGGGGTTTTGTAATCTAAGTTTCTAATGGGTGCTCGATTGCAGGATATTACTCTCAGTCTCTTCATGTAGGTTTCTGTTGCAGTATCCTATTTCTGTTGCTCTTATGAGCTCTACATTTACTGGAGTAAAGGCATTTCTTGATTAATTCCTCTTATTACCCTTTCCTATGAAGATGGATCTGGTGACAAAGTTGACCATATATTAGAAATCAGGAGCTTTGGTTTGGCCTTACTTTATCATTTAAAGAACTAACAGTGACTCAGGATGCATAAATTAGATTTTCCAAAGAATTTACTTCAGAAGTGCAAGGCTTGACATTTAAAGAACAATGAGAAATCCAAATCATCATCTACTGTTTTCTTGACACCAGGTGCATCTTATCGCTGTACCCAAATGGAATAAATCTGGAATAGAAAAGGGAGTGACACTCAAGAGTGCTTGAGAGTCTGGAGCTCTCAAAGGCAAGAAAATAGAGNAAAAAAAAAAAAAGGCAAGCAGAATAAACTATGTTAGGCTGAATAGAGGAAAAATTAAATTCAACATCCCCTGACAACTTTCTAGGACTGCTCACAGTATGGTACTAAGACAGCATGAAAATATTCCCCTGCTAATTCCTTATTCCCTAAAAATCTTGATATTGAGTAAAGATTGAAAGGCAGATAGATCTTGCTTCCCTTTTTTGATAGATTTCCACAGATATATAATTAATCCCTAAATCTTGTATTTTCTGTTCTGACTATATCATTTTAGGTCCAACCGTTTCATCCTCATGAGGATTTTTAAGGGAACAAAACCTCAGCCTGAAAAAGTGGGGTTTTATTCCTTTGTCTTATGTCACCTCTTTTCTTGATTAACTGCAGCAAGTGTCTTGGGGAGAAGGGAGTCTGTGGCTGCTGGGTAAGCTGGTTCAGAAGGTTTCTTTAACAGCTGGATCAATAACTGCTTCTTCTGGATGCCTGTTTCCTTGATTGATCTGGTTGACTTTTTTCCTTTTCATCATCCTTTTTTTTTTTTCCTTGGCACTTCATTTCAATTCATCTACGAATGACCCTCCCCCTCTCCAGATGCCACTATATATTTAACTGCTGCCTGGCTGTTCTGGGGGCTTGGCATATCCCTAGCCCTGGGACCCTTAGGTAGGAAAAAAGCCTCAAACTCTCATTAAATAGCCCTTTCTGGGCAAGGCAGTGGACTGCCTTGTCCCAGTCTTCCTTGCAGAAGCCAAGCCTCCCCTGAGAAGCGTGGGTCAGTGCCTCACTTGGTCATGCTGAGGAAGCCCAGACTCAGCAGGGTTTATTCATCTGGGCTCTGCAGCCCACCTTGCTGTGAGGGACATGTGCCTCCCTGCTTTGCTGCCAGCACTTTCCTCATCTCCCCTCCCACCCTCCCCTCCTGTATGTGCAGAAGGCACTTTCTTTGGGTTCTGACCAAGGAGTACAACCTGCAGGACCCCCACCCATCATTATCCTCGAGAAAGTGCATTGTTTGAACACCAGCACCCTTTTCCCATCCCAGGGAGGAGTGGCCATGAAGCTCTCGTGTTCCCGTGAGAGCACTCAGTCCCTCACATTACAGAGCTCTCTGGTTTATGAGACTGCATGCCAGTGCTGGACCCTCCACTCACCCATAAAACAGTTCACAAGCCCCAGCAATTGCTTCCATCTCACCTCCCAGCAGGGCTGAATTCTTTTGTTGGAAAAATGCAGACATTTTCCATTGGAAAGTTGTTTCCAATTAACTTTTTTTTTTATTGAAAAGTGCTTTTTGGTCTTGCAATATTAATTCACAGTGTTGTTATATCATTTCAAAATCAAGAAACTGTAAAAACACCTTGGTTTCATTTAAATACAATGTTTCCAATTCTCTAAACCAAATGTTTGGATGTGTGTTAAAATTCTAATTCATAGAAAATGTCAAAGTTGTTTGGCTTTGTTCTGACTTAGAGTGAAATAAAATCTTGATGTTGCTTTCAGTATGGAAAAATGAAAGAAAAAACCCAAAAGCTCTCAGCAGGAAAGGTCTCCAGGTCTCTAACCTTCTCTAGGAAAACTGATATTCTTGTCTATGTTGGGATTTCCTCCAAACTCCACCACAGTGCACGCTGTGGAAATGGGAGATTTACCAGCACACTGGGGTGCCATGTTTGCCTGTAACAAAGTTTTGTCTAAATCTGTTGTGTAGGCAGAACAGTGGGAATTGGTCTGCCAGTATGTCAGGCAACTGGACCTGTGCTCAACCAAAAGAAGGTTAAGCTGAGCAATAAATTAACCAAAGCTCAGCAGAGCCATAAATTGCCAGGCAGAAATGCTTATTGGCTTTTGGCAAATTTACCAGCATTTCTTCACTCAGGGTTAGGAGAGTTCCTTTTGTGTTCTCTGAGGAATCACCAGTTTGTCTTCAGGCCTGAGACTTTGTGCACCCCATTCCATTGCTTTGATTAACCTGACACCAGAGACACACACGCAAAAACGCATGCATGCAGTGATCCAAGCTGAAAGCATTCCAACCCAAAAAGGATTTTGAAGAGAAATTGCCTCTGGATTTTCAGATTCATGAGTCTTCAAGGGGCACCTTTTGAGATAAACTTAATTAAGCAAGTCATTCTATTAATCAGTTCTAATTACTCATGCAAATCACAAGTGCTCTGGTCTGTGGTTAAGAGAAACCTGATTTGATCCCAAGTGCAGCCAGGCTCACTAAGTCCAGTGGGTATTTTCAAGAACGTGCCTTTACTGATCTTCCTGCTTCTCTCCAGATACAGTTCTGGAGACTGTAATGTGAATTGATTAGTTGTCATGGGCCACAATGCTATTAACCTAAACACCAGGAAAGGGGATGGAAAGCAGAGTATGGAGCACAGGAATTCTTTCTGTCCATCTGCCTGTGCGCAGGAGAAGGTCAAGGCTACGGGCACATAACAGGGAAGGCAAACTATGTGTGTGTGAAATCTCTTCTAAGTCAAAAAGAGCTGTCTACCCTTTTCAAAGCAGAGATCTGCAGTGACTGTTTCCTGGGAACCAGGGAGCCAAATTTGTCAAAGGGACATGACTCAGAGTCGGGCACGATCCTGTGTGACTTGGGGCCCCAATATGCCATTCTCCATCTTAATCACACTAAGTAAGACAGCTGTGAATAACTCAGTATTAGCCCGGCAGGGAATGTGGACAGCAGAGGTAAATAAGTGAGTGGTTGCTGGCTTCACCTTGATTGATTTGCATAACACAGTGGTGTTGGTTAAAGGGCTGTGAACATGGGTTTGTTCTTTCCTTTGCCTTTAAAGTGTCAGCAGCATAAATATTCATTAGCATAAGAGTGGTGTTAACACTTCAGAAAGGTTCCTATTTCACAGAGTCTCGGCTGTGAGACCTATGCCTTTGATTACATCTGAGCAGAGAAACTCCTTTTGCTTGGCCTGGGGTTCCCCCAGACCCTGGCTGTAGTTTCCATCTCCAGTGGGCTGCATTCAGAGTATGCCAGCGGAGCCAAGGGCCTTACCAGTGCTAGCTTCAAGGCAGAACACACTCCTTCCATCATTCACCCGCTATCTTGCAATGCATGTCCCCTGAGCTGAGCTCCCTGTTGCTCAGCCACTGGCTGAAGATCCCTCACAGGGCAGCCCAGGCTGTGGGTTCATGATGATTACTCGTTTATTTGCATGCATGCATGCTCACCCTGCACGCACACATCCATGTGCGTTCTCCCTCCCTTTCGCACTTGCTTGCATGACTGGCAAAATGAGCTACAAGCAGATAAAAATTGAAACACAGAAGAGAGCAAATTACAACATGTTCAATTATCTTTTCCGAAATCATTCTTCATCTCTGCTCTACTCAGTGCCTGGTAATGTTTCCTTTGTAATCTGACAAGGGCGTTTTTTTTCGTACTTGTTTTATCCCCTCTCTTGGGTGGCAAGGTGGTCACTGAGTAAGGATGTGGGGAGAAGTCATGTAGCAGGGCCAAACATTTCAGGCTGTGTTAACTGGAGATCCAAAAGACCAACAACTTTTGTTTGGTCTCTGTTCGACAGCCTGAGCAAGGAGTTCTCTCTCTGACAATTGTTAATGTTTTTCTTGTTGCATGCAAATACTACAATGGCAAACACTGATTCCCTCCCCACACTTTCTTGCCAGGGAGGCAGACAGAGATAGCTTTGCCTTGTTTGCTTCCTTGCTGTTGTACTGCACTCTTGACAAGCACTGCCTGCTTCTTGCTGGCCTCAGCCAGGGCTTTGATAATTAACAGGCTCCATCCCCTGGCTCCTTGCACCAGCCCTCTGAGATAAGAAGGAGTCAGGTAGCCCTGGCTGCCTCCGGTTTTCTTTCTCCTTTGACTAGGGAACTTGAGCATTTCTTCTGGATTGACAGTGCTTGTGATGAAATTTTTCTGCCAGTTTACCAGAGGGATGTTCCTTCTGTATCCCTGAAGACTGGCACAAAGGGATCACCCTTTGGGTTGAGAGGAGGTTTTGTTCTTTATGGTCTATTTAGCTCTTGGCGTCTCTACTGAGAAACTGTCAGTGAATATAGAGTCAAGTGCAGTAGTAATAATGTTTAAATAATGAGGATACCTGTCTGCAGTAAAACAAGATTACATCAAGACATTTTATGCAGTTCACATGTAAGTTAGAAATGACTTTTGGTGATGCCAGCAGGGATTGCATTAGGGGACTGAACAATAAGTGCAAGAAATTGCCTATTAAAATTGGGAGAAATTTCTTCAAGTAATGAAACATATTTAAACGTGTGTGTTATAAAGGTGAAATGGTTGAGCAGCTTCCAAGTCACATTATGTCTGGTAAAGAGCCTGATCAGCTTAAATCTGGAAAGGAATATTTTGTGGTTTAAAGTAAAAGCAGGGTTTTTTTTTTTAATTGTTATTAGTACCAGTGTGGTAGGGTTAGTGGGATGCTCTTGTACAGGTTAGAAGAGACCAGAAGAGAAGTGTAAGCAGCCCAAAGCACTTGTACTGCCATGCCTAGACAAAACAAAGGATGGCAAAAAAGCAATTGTCTTCCTCCCTGTTTGTAGGAGGACTGTCTTGCCCACAGTTACTCAAAGACATGCTGGAGGAACTGGAAACTTAGCCTATCTTTTGGGAATCTTAGCTCAACATAGCGCTAAAACAATGTTTTCTGTTGGTGGCCATCTATGTTCGTCTTTCAGGAGAAGACTTGAGTCTGGCACATTAATTGTCCTCAAGCATTCTAGCATCCATGAAGATATCCCTAAAATGTCTGGCACATAAATTGTCCTCAAGCATTCTAGCATCCATGAAGATATCCCTAAAATAGCTGTCCAAAAACCCAAATAAAAGAGCAGTGTATTGATGCTGAAAGTCAATGAGAACACCTAATGAGAAAGAAATTGCACTTGTTACAGCTCTGCAAATATTAAACCCCTGCCCTGACAAAATCAGAGAAAGTAAGAATACCCTTTTGTATTATCTCCGGTGAATATATGGGAAAATACGGACATAATAAGGCTGTTATTTAACCAGCATCGCACACTAAAACAGGGAAAACCTTTTTAAGAGCTACATATTATCAAATACAGCATCATTTTTCAAGCCAATAAAGTGCAAAATGCAGACAGTCATGGTGTTGCATAAATGACATTTGAGGTGCTCCAAAGTGACAGTTTAAGGGACTTGCGTGTTTTGAGTAGCAGTTCAAAACAGTTTTAGCAAGAGGCCTCAAAACCAGAGTCCTTAAATCACTGGCCACTTTTGCAAATGCAGGCCTACGTTTTTTTTTTAAATTCACTTCTAATAATTTAAAGTGTCATCTAGGGAAGTAACATTTGGGTTTAAATTTATGGAACCAATTGAATGTATGATATAAATCTATATCATTCAGCAGTTACTTCAGGAGTGAATCTTGCAGATTTTTATTCTGATAGTGGTCCTTTGAAAGAAAAAGAGCAGGAAGGTATTGAATTGGAACAACCCAGCATCTCTCTTGTGTTTGTCTTTGATAAACACTGCAATTTATTTAAAGCACACGGAAGGGAGAAAAAATATGGCAAAGTTAAATCCCAACAAATTGTTTTATATTTACAAATGAATTAGATTATTTGCATTTGTTGTGTTTTTGAGTTTCTTTGAAACTGCAAATTAATGAGAAAAAATTATTTCCGAATCTTATTTTACTTAAAGGCGAGTTTAGCGAAGGCAATTTGCATGTAAATCAACGTTTACCTGACGCGTGCAATTTCCACAGTTAGATAAACCATAACATGAAACAGATGAAAGACATGGGAACTGTATAAAAATTCTTTGAAAGATAATAGGCGGCAGTTTGCAATAAATATTCATTAAGTGAGAGGGTGCCCTGTTCTCTCTCTGTGCTGCTCTCCATACAGCGCTCACCTCTTTCCGACAGCCTCCTTGTTGCATATCTTTGCTCTCCTATCTCTTTCTTATTTAATCTGCTTCCTTGTGCTCTAGCAGGGGTCACTTTCATTATGGGATGTCCTGTGCATTTCCACCATCAGTCTGCATTTGTGTGATTTATAATGCAAACCAGGAAGGAGGCATGTGAAAAATCATCAGGGAGGCAAGAGCTAGGAACTAGCAGCCCTGGGCAAAGCAAGCAGTTGCTGGGGGCAGTAGGCTACAGGGATGGGAGGGCAGTTGTGGCCCTGCTGTGACTCACCTGCCAGCTTTTCCTGGTGCACAGCCTCTCCAAGACAGACTGGATGCATATCCTGCCAGCACCCCACTGCAGCTGAAGGAGGGTTAGGATGCAGGACAGGGTGATGGTGATGGGCAAGGATCTACTCCAACAGACACGGAAATCTGGGTGACCACTTGGCTTTCCAGCCCTCTCCCCACCCCTTTCATGTTTGTGGGAAAAAAAGCTCTTTCCCCATCATCTATCCCTTATCTCTGGGGCAGCAATTGTTTCACTTGGCTGATCCCAACATCTAAAGCCCTGTGACGGTTTTTTAGGGCAGGGCTGTGAGTAAAAGGATGTCTGAGAGAAGTACAAGCCAGAGGAAACCACATGCCAAGCCGTGTGTGCCTCTATGGTGTGAGTTGCCCCTTTGATGGTTCTCACATACACCAGTAGCATCAGAGATGCTGTCAGGTATTTAGAAGTCTGTGGCACTTCTGGGAGTGATTGAGCATGCTCGTCATTTCAGCCAAATAACTGATACTTCAGCTCAAGCAGACCAGACATTAACCACACTAAGAAGATGGCTGATGTTCTAAAACCTGAAGTTTTAAAAACAACTGGTATGTGACCAGTTTAAAGACCAAACGTTCCATGTTGCAGTGAATTCACACTGCATTTTATTGTATGTATCTTCTGCTACCATTATTGTGTGGTGCCTGATCTCATGCCTAGAGAGCCATCAAAAGCTGTGATGTATGGCCAGATTGTGGACTGGCAATATGCTGTGAAATTACAATAGCAGGAGGTTTGCAACATATCTGGGAGGGCTGTGTTCCCACTCCCCCAAAAAAAAGTCATTTTCTCAAATGACTGATCTCGTGTTTGATAGGCAGTATGCTCCTCACGTGCTGCACTGCAGGATTTCCCCATGAGCAGCGAGCAAACACATGCTTGCTCAGGTGGCTGCTGCAGAGCAGACCCTCCTTAGGACAGACCTTGCTGAAGCCCATCCCCTCACACCACAGCAGGACTGTGGGCTGGGGGCGTCCCTGCTGTTCTCACTATTTAAGTGCAGTTCCCATCGTTTTGTTGATTGTGTTAGAGTCATCTGTCACCTTCCTTTCCTAAATTTATCTCATTCCATCCTGCCAGCCTTCAGGACTGCAGCCAGAGCGTGCCTCTGGGGCGTGGTATGTCCTTGGGAACAATCGCCATCTTCCCTGCTGCTTCCTCGTGCGCCTGCATTGTAGAACTCTGTGACCACTTTCAGATCAGAGCCAGCTCCACTCGCTCACACTCTCTATTTACATTTAATATCCCTTAAATGATTAAAGCAAACATTCCTAATTAAATGTTAACGTACTGTAAGTATCTGCAGCCAGCGTACTGTCCACCCCTCTAATCTCATATATGTGGACATAGCCCCTGGACTTAAGGAGAAAATTACTTTTTGAAACTTTGATGGGGGAAGCACGAATAACTTATCCAGTCATCCCCATTAAGTTAACTCTTCGCCCTTGGGAAGATCATCGTGCTGCTGCATTCTCAGGGCTGGATGATGGCAGCTTGCATGTGCTCAGGGCCTCGTGTGGCTGGCTCAGCATAGGGTGAAATAAAGCCCACAGAGGCTCTGTGTGGGCTGAAGGGACAAGGAGCAAATCCCATTTTTATAAAAATGGGAATTACATGTGGATTAAGGTAGTTTTATTTTTATTTCTCTCTCTCTCTATAAATAGATGTGCCATTAGATTGTTTGGATTTCTCAGTTTGCTTTTTATTCCAATTTAACAGTGGAGTTTTGTTGGTGTTCTATTTTCCTCCAAAAAAGGTTCTTTCCCACCCGTGTTAGACTGTGCCAACACCTTTTCCGTGGTGTGTCGCTATTTACTGCGACACTCATTGCTGTAGTCAGTGGAATTCCTGAGGAAGATGTTCCTGCAGTTTCACTCCCTCTGCTGACTACTTCTGCAACACCAACACAGACAGAGCTTAAAAGGTGGTGAGATTTGCTCCGGTGCCAGGATATTTCTTGAGCAGCGCTGTAGCTGTAAGACAGCTGCGTGCACTCTGCAATTCACTTCCCTGCGCCCCAAAACGACTCTGAGATAGACAGGAAACTGTTGCACTCACCCATTTTTCCCACTTAGCTTTCAGTCACTCTCATCTTTAAATTTTTTTAGAAGTTTGTTGGGCTATGAGGTGTTTCAGAGATACCTTTTATTTTGAGGCTCCTGTGGTATTTCAGAGATGTGCTTCCTGTTCTTGCTGTCTTTTGTGGTGACTAACTTTACTCTTCCATAATTTCTGTTTCTTCAGTGTGAAAGGTAGGTCTTCTGGAAATAATCTTCTTTTTATACAGACAAGACAGATGTGATTAAATTATGTTTTAAGTCCAATATATATTTCTCTCTAGAAGTTCCCCATGCACGATATTTTGGCTCATTCCAGTTACGTCAGTGTTCAGTGTTCGAGAAGATGGTTGAAAGCTATTTGCATCTTGGCTAACGAGAATATCTAAACTTGCTTAGAATCTGGAACAGTAGACTGTATCCTCACATGGTTTAATTCCAGTATGGCTCCAGTGAACTCTTCAGTTTTCGTCCCTCGTGTTGCAGGTCCTGAAGCACTGAAGTATCAGCCATAAAAATGCTTGCAAGCCAGTTCCAGACTGAGTAGTTATTGGGGGAAGGCAAGGTGGCAATAGAACTACTTTGGTGCTGTCTGGAAGACATCTTCTTATATGTGCTTCCTATATTAAGGTTGTCATCTAAATCTTTTAACATTATGCTGGAGATGATGGTGATTTTCTTTGCTTGATGGCGCAGTGTAGTTGGTTGGAATCCACTCAACTGGAAACTCCAGAGATATAAAAAAGGTCTTCTGAATTTGTTCAAGCCTGCTTTTCGAGGTGTTCTACATTTTATTAAAAGAACTGTAAGTGTTCCTCAAGCTAGAGAAAAGTGTCTCTCTCTGTAGTCCCTTGGACGTGCCAGTCATCAGTGTTGTAGACATACATACATAAATGATGGCACTAACTAGTGGCTGACCCCACAGAGAAGGTGAGACTCTACTCCAGACATTAAATATGAAATAACAAACTGAATACTCACTTGTCAAATGCTTGCTTAGTTGGCAAGGCCCTGTGGTTTCACAGCTGATGGTTCAATTTCTTAATCCCAGCCCTCCACGTGTCAGTGTCCTCGTAGACAAAAAACTGGATATAGTTGCCCAGGTAAATAGAAATGAGCTTGACGAGGAATGAAAGCTGTGCCTCTTGGGCGCCAAACAAGGTTTCCCTGTGGTAGCATCTCATTCATGGGGTACTAGAAATATTATATTCATTGGTGCTGAAACTTACTCCAGACTCTTTCTGGAAGGGTGAGCAAGTCCCCTCATGGCTTTGCTTTAGACGGCTTACAAGGCAAATGCTTAAGTCACCTTCATTCATGTCAAGTTCCTGCAGGAGAAAAAAACCATCATGAAACAGAAGTTACAGCTATAGCTTTTGTTTAAGAGGATGCTGTCAAGCCCTTTAAGCACAAATACCAAATATGTCTTCAAAGTTCTGCATTCTCCTGAGGACCATGCTCTGTATTCCACTACAGTAGTCTTGCTTTTTAAAACCAGTCCTCTGGTATTCAGTAATCTGAAGGAAATACAGGACCCTTTCAAGCAGAGATGAAAAAAAAAAAATGCTCACGGTTGATGGCATGGAAAGCTAGTCCAATATTCTGAGCAGCAGCTTAACTTTCTGATGTCTTGTCTACGTTCAAATCCCTAGAGCACGTGGTTGTTGGGGTTTTTTAATAGCAATTCACATGCATGCTAATTTTTCCCTGCCTCAGTTCTCCATCCATACAATGGGGCAATAAGTTCATGGGCACAAATGTCTGCAGTGTTGTGTGGCATTCACACCCTGATATGACAGAGTTGTAAGGAAGCAAGTAAAATTCTCCTGATTAGAAATCAAAGTTTCATGTTGGTCCCCATGTTCTTCACTGCTGCTGAGCATTCAGGTGATTAAAGTTAACAATTTGCATGCTGCTGTCAGGTTTTGATTAATGTAAAAATATTTACTTGCACAAGGAAACAGAGTTCAAAAGGAGTGGTATTTAATGTATTTCAGATCAGCCAGTTAGGAGACAAGCTGTGCTATGTGACTCAGGTGAATATTGCAAGTCACTCTGTAATCAACTGGATGTTTACTGCCACAAGCTCAAGGAAGGCACAGGGGCTACATTCAAGCTACACTGGAGAAAAGCACTACTTCTGACTTATTTGATGAGGTGTCATATGCAAGGAACAAATATGAAATTAGGAAGCGTGGGTTGAGGAGATGAGTAGATGACCGTGATTGCTTTATCCAAAGGTCATATGATGCCTTCCAATAAATCCAAAGAGAAATGTAAGTCCTTGTCTTTTTCTGTGCAGTTTACAAGCCAGTGCAGCTGATAAGGATGTCTTCCATTGCACAGTTCATCCAATACCAGAAAATAGCACCCTTAGAAGTGTTATTTATACAACATATTAAATGCATTTTTACTGCATTTCATCAATTTCCAATTTTCGCAATAACTGATGTTCTTCAAAGTCCTGACTTAGACATCCTGTGACTATGGTATAATCACAGGTTCCTTAAGTTTGAATGGAAAATATCCTTTTCCTTCTTGTACTTGTAAAAAATAACTTGGAAGCATGATTCATAAAGGCTCAAAACGTAAATTTCAAATTAGAAAGTCAACACGCATGTTTTCAAATCTCACAGTCTTTAAGGCCTGTGATTTCTGGGATTTCTTTTTTTAGGCTTGGCTCCTTATTTTTGACATTATTTTTGTTTGGGGATGACAATCCTGTAGGTGATTGCTGAAGTCTTGTCTGGTTCCATTGTGCCTGTTCAGCTCTGTGCATGTGTGCAACAGTAGCTGAAGTGAGGGTTGTGGTGGTGACATTCATGGTACTATTGAACTTCTGATATTTCTGCACTGGGACATCATGTCTTTTTTAAGACAGATTTAAATTAAATGCTTAGGGTGTCCAAATATTCATACTATCTTCTAGATTGTTCTGGGATTGGGAAGCACAGCCAAAGGGCAAATATTAACATATCTTTGAACCTTATGAACCTCCTGAGAAATGTTACAACACTAACATTCAATATCCACTGAATTTTTGAGAATTATATGACACCTATCAGTCACTTTGATGTTCATGGGACCTGAGCAGTCTGTATCTGGCTCACCACTTGCTTTGTGACTGGTCCACCCTTGTGCAAAGTGATCCTTTCTTCCAAGCCTTCCTTGCTGATTGAAGCACATCTCTTTCTTTTTTGTGAATATGTTTCTGTGCCAATTTTTTTCCCTCTCACAAAGCTGCTTTAGGCTAGACTGCCTCTGCTCTTGTGCCTGTTGTCCTCTCCAGCTGACAATGCTGCAACCCACGCTGGCCAGCTGAGCCCCGTTGCCATGACTAGCTCCAGTCACCCGGATGGTGTGTTCCCGTCTTTTGTCTTTGCAGGCCTTATACACTCCATTGGGATGACTCAGCCGGTTCCTTTGCCTTATTGCCAGTGTTAGGTTACCAGCACCAAAAAGCAAGCCTGCGTGTTGCACAGCCAGGTACCCCAAGAGGAGTGCAGCACTGACCCCTTGGTGATTTTGCTACCTGTCAGCTCTTTGTTTCTTGTGGTGTGAGGCAAATTTTACTTTAGCTGAAGCCAAAGCCACTAGTTCTGTAGCATGTGCAGAAGGGTGCAGTTTATTTAGTCCTGGAAATATATGTCCCCACCCAGGTAACATTGTCATTTTTCTTCAGTGGAGAGACTCTTGCTAATATAGTAGTGGGAATCACAAAAGATTTTTTTTTTTAAATCTTCTTAAGATTTATTCAAATCTTCATATTTCATTTTGAGAACAATCCAGCTGATTAAAATCCATAATATTTTCAGTTACAAAAGTTTTGACAGCATAAATCTACTTTTTGCATTTTCTTATATCATTAAACTGTTCTACTCTATGCTAATTCTTAGTAAAGAGGGTTATTAGCACTGAGGGCGAACCTTAAAAGGGCTGGAGGTTTGATTCATCTATGAAGCACCGACAAATTTGGATTAATTATTCAAATCTAATCCAAACCTCTCGAGTCTGCAAAATTGGGCTGGAAGTCTCAAGAGAACAGGTTAGCTTGTGGGATTTCCAGTGCTGCCTGCCTAGTTTCCTGATGAGTCTATGTAACCAGTAAAACCTTTTAAGTGCACCACTTTTTTGAATTATGTATTTTAGCTTCAGCATTGCCTGAACAATGCAGCTGGTGCTTAAAGTTTTCAGCACGGGTGAGAAGTGTTCCCCCATCACAATTCTGCCTTTGTTTTGCGTACAGTACCTAGCGCTTCTGTGGAATCAATTGTTTGAAGCTTAAAAAGGAAGAGAAGAGGCTGCTGAGATCACTGACTTTTGAAAGTGATATCCACAGCCATGTTTCCTTCATTGCAAAGAGGTGCAAACTGCCCCAAATATACTGGGAATTTTTTTTGTGTTGGGGAGTGATTCTGCTGTGAAAAATTTAGTGTTTATTTAGCATGACAAATAGCTTTGAGTTTCCTAAAGCTCACCATTTAAAACTGTGTACATACTTAATATTTGATCCTAAATCTGCTTCCAGTTAAGTCCCCTGCTGATTAGATGTTCTAGGGCTGTAAGAAATAGTCCCGTGTCTGGGCAGAAATATATTGCCTGTCAAGACAAAAATTATGCTCTGAGGGACAAGCAGTGAGTCTGGTTTTATATTTGCAGAGCAGCTAGCACAGCAGGGTCCCTATCTTGATTTGAGACCTCTAGGAACTACTCCAAGATAAATATCAAGTGATAACTCACGCCATTCTGCAAGAGGAGTAGAGATGTTCAAGGAACACTAGGGAGTTTTGATTTTATGACCCCAAGAGGAATAGCACAAACTTTTCTCTCCATATAATGGACAGGGATGCTTGGGTTCTCTTGCTCAGTGACAGGCCAGCAGGCAATGCTGACCCTTGTGTCTGACCTGTGATCAAAATTCCTCCAGCTTCTCAGGTACCAGCTTACCTCAGGTAAAGGGAGGTTCAATGGCACTCTGTAGAAGGTAAGACATTCATCCCCTTTCTGGGATGCAGACAGAAAGCGTCACAGCTCATGGGTTTTGCAGTAAAAGGCAATTAATTATCACCTCGATGACCTCCTTTGCTATCAAATCACTACACAAATGATTTTACTACTCTTTTTAATGTGGCTAGATCCTGACAATTTTATCTAGCAATTTCAGTGAAAAGTGATGAGTTCTCATCACATTAGAAAACCTTGTATTTTATGGTTGTGCCAGCTGACTT
The DNA here is from genome assembly GCA_013397975.1 of Machaerirhynchus nigripectus. Taxonomy (NCBI): domain Eukaryota; kingdom Metazoa; phylum Chordata; class Aves; order Passeriformes; family Dicruridae; genus Machaerirhynchus; species Machaerirhynchus nigripectus. Next base: position 1,688,520 of record VZRQ01001827.1, on the reverse strand, counting down.
CAGAGAGCTGCTTTCATACACATATGTGTATTTATATACTGTTCCTCTGCTCTCCTTGCATGTCATTTGGACAGTGCGGTGCTTAATATAATCCAGGGAATATAAGGCTCAGAATGTATCAGTATATTCTGACACGTTTTGTGGCTGGAGATCTGTCTAAAACCTTCGTTTAGTGCTCTTAACTGCTTCTAGAAATCAGAATGTGATTTCTTTATTTTCTCTTTTTAAGATAATAACTAGTCAGCCGATTTGAAACGTTCAGGTGAACATCACTCTGCTGATAGTTGAAGTGAAAGACAATTTGTAAAGCACAAGTTTTTGACCAGTAAAGTATTATCATGGAGATGAGGTGTGCAACCGGGAGCAGCAGTTTCATGGATCCCCTTCCTCTGCCCTCTCCTTTTCTGGAGAAGGAAATGGACCTGGAGTAGCTGCCCCTTCTCCCTTCCACTGGGTTTTGGTGCTGAATCCCAGGGCTGTGCAGCTCTGCATGCTCTAGAAGATCCTTCTTGCTACAGCTGTTCCTATTTATCTTGAGAGTCCCATGGGCAGAAGAGTCAGAAAGGAGGAGATTTCAGGCAGACACTGACAACTTGTTTCTTCTCTTAAGCAGTCATTTCGTCTCTTTCACCAATGAGCAAGACCACCCCCCAGTGCTGTTGCAGATACTTCCTTTATAATGCATTCCCAGAGGCTGCAGGTCCCATAATCATTCCTGTACCTTGCTCACCATGATCTCAGTCCCCACAGCTGACTCACTCCAGTGGCCCCAATCTGAGTTCCTTCTCTAGCTCCTTGAGTTGCAATGATGAAGGGAAGGAGGGGGAAAAGAAGCTGTGGGAAGCACAGAGCCTCCACACTTCTGAAGAATGGAAGAAGTGGTCTAATATTTTCAAGTGAGGGAAAAAAAAGACTCTGCTATCTCTGCTGAGCTCATGCTCCATTTCTGTTTCAAGTACTGGTAAAACTAAGGAGAATTCGAAATTGATTTTTTTTTCCCCATATTGAATCACAGCGTGGAGCCAATACCTCCACTTTTCAGTCCAGTCAAACTTCTGGTTTCAGTATTGCTGGCATTCAGTATTACTGTTGTGCTTTAAGGTCTACTTGTATGGATTGGAAGGGTAAAGATGTGCCCTACTGACCATAGTTTTCCTCAGTCACTGTGACATGGTCTGTTGAAGAAGGAGATTTGGGTCAACAGCTCCTTAGGCAATCAGCAGTTAAAGAATTACATTGTTTTTTTAAGAAAGTTCAAATATCTGTCTCCTTTTGTCTAAGCAACCACGTTGACTTAAGCACGACTCAAGTCCCAGCATGACTTCTGCTCTCCAGACCGAGTTGCTCAGCATAACTCCTTTCTACCTTCCTTAGTTAAATTGTACCACCTGTCTCTCTTCAGATTTTTTTCAGCTCCTCCAGTTGCACATGATGGCTTTGGTAAGGCCTGGTTGGGAGGAGAGAGCTCTCTCCATGGGGAATACACATTCTTCCTTCAAAGGTTTTCTTGGTTTGGGATTTAGGGTTGGTTTGTTTGTTTCTTCCACATTCTGTGATACCGAGTTGTGGTAGTAGCCTCACTAACAGCTGTCAACCCCCTCAACAGAGTGACGGGCAGAGCAACCAAACCCAAACAAGACACGAAACGAAATTCAAAATGTGTTCAGAGAAATGTGCTACTTCAAAGGCAGGCATAGAGGTCCCCTCGGAGCTCATTACTCTAGTCAGTGCAGGGGAGGGGTAAGGGAGAGTGTGGAGTGGGAAGCAGTGTGTATTCTTTTCCAAAAACTGTAAGGACATGAAGAACAACCTATCCCCCAATCTCTTTCTATAGGCCCACAGACCCTGGTCTCCACTCCACCTTAGCACCTCAGTCTCCTCAGAGGTGAACTGGGCAGGTGTATCCAGGAACGATGCCTGCTGTCAGACACACTGACATGAATCCTCCTCCAAGTAAAGTGTGTTTCACCTAGACAACCTTCACTCTAGCAGCTCTTGCCAGTGCCGTGTGGGCACACTGGGAGCCTCACCAGCAGGAAGTGAGGCCAGTATCTATGGCTTGTTTCTTCGTCTTTCCTGAGACTGTCAGCTTGGGAAGCAAGTGAAATCTGACTGTGGTTGTAGATGGTGTGCCCTTTGGACATTTGGGAATTGGTTTATATTAGACCTGTCAAATTAATTTCAGATGGACTGCCATCCTGGGATCATGGCCTTTCTGTGAAGTTGTTTAGTGGTTGAGCTTGAAGGTTCCCCTGCAAAAAGAGGTTATTCTAAAATGATCTGCATTTTGTAAAAACTCTGCTGACAAGAGTTTTGTAACTCTTGTCACTTCAGTCTGTTCAGCTAGTCTTTCACGTCAGCTTGAAAGAAAAGCAAGAGTAAGTTAAGCAGGTAATGGATCATCTCACAAAAATTGGCCCTGATTCTTCAGTTTTTGCTGAGGTAGACAGCTCACAATACACTGAGGTTATTACACCCAGGCAAGGACTATATAATGGAGGGGTATGAATTTTATATCATACATGAAGGAGGGAAGACTTAAGAGTGTGTGTGGATGGTGTGCCAGCACTGCAGCAAGTTCCCTGCCTTCTTTGCTACTTTCCTAGCCTGCTGTAGGAGGTGTCTGTGAGGAGCATAATGAAATACTGCTATAGGAAGCCATGGAGAGGCAGAGAATGGTGGCATTGCACACAGCTTTTCTTCATTGAGGGAGTGTTAATGGAGAGGCTCTGAGTTACCCCACGCACAACTGCGTGAGATGGTAAAACCTGTGGTGGTGGAGAGCCTGTTCGTGGTGCTCCGCAGAGTTTGTGTGGTGCTGGGGAGGCAAGAGGATGATAGCAGGGAAAGGCTATGTGATCTTGTGTGCCTCATGTGGAGTGGTGAGGTGTGATAAGCAGTGTGGTGTGTTGGAGCCTGTCCTCAGAACTAGCAGGGAGACTGCGAGGCAATAAAGCACATAGATGAAGAGTATGAGAAATGCTGTGAGAAGTCGGCATGCTGGATATCACACACAGCAGATATTGTGATGCTGGGTATTGCTGGGGAGAGAATACAGCAGAGCCCCGGCCCGTGTTCCAGGGCTTCTAACAGCATTCCCTGGGCTTTGATTGCCGCTCATTCTCCCCATACGCAGGCAAGACCCACTGATCTGGGAAACTATTGCAGCTGTTGCTATAAGCCTCCAGAAGGATCTAAAAGCTAATTGCAACAGCTAAACCAGCTGTTAGAATAAGGACTACATTCTCAGTCCTCAGATCCTGGCATGTCCCTGTGGAATGGAGTTTCTCCTTCAGCTCTAGGAGGCTGAGGGGTAGCAGCTGGGTTCTTTGCTGAGCCTCGACTAACTAGACCAGGAGAGACTTTTCTGCCAGTCAGGAGACTGAAAACTAAACAGCTGCTGTCATTTCAGGCCAGATTACAAAAGTTTTTACAAGGGGCTGGGATGCTGTGTTCAATTGATGCACAGTGCAGTTCACCTTTCTGTTTCTTTTAACCATTTCCTTTCTCGAAACTGACTGGACTAAAACCCCGTGGGTCACTCTATAATTTTCAACTTTGCTAGAAGAATGACGTTTCAGGTCCCACCTTTCCTTCCCCTAAAAGCTCATAAGGATTTTCTGCCTCCTGCATCCTGGACTTGCTGTAGCAAGACTGGGGAAGAGCAACTGTGATGCATATTAGCAAGTGAGTGAGGACAAGCAGAAGGATCTTACAGAGTAGCAGCAGTAATGGTGGGGAGTCTGCTGACTGCAGTTGCCTTAAACCACAGGCTGTGTATATTCATTTAGTTCCTCCCAGGTGAGATAACATTGGAAATAATTTCCCCCATTTCAGCTGTTACAGGGGAAGGTTTGCCATCACAGGGCAAGGCAAGAATGGTGAGCTGAGGACAGTGAAAGACGGTGGCTTGTGTAACCACCCTGCCGGGTGGGTACCTCTGAGAACCCTGCAATTGCTAGGGACAAGATGCAGTAGCACACCTGGCTCTGCCTCTTAGTTAATAAGCTCACTTGGACTCGGTTCTTTATGGAAGCACTGGAGTGTGTCTGCTCTGCAGTCCCTAGGATGATCCACTTACTCAAATTATCCATTTTTTCCTTGTCCTGTAGGGCATCCCTGTTATCTTCCCTCCCTATTATCCAAGATAATAGAGAGCTGACTTGCAATAATGCAGTCACAATGGCTCCATAGTGTCTGAATGATTCCCATGTGATTGACATTTTGTGTCTGTCTGAAGCTTCCTGAAGAGCAATTCTCCATCAACACTTCTTCCATCGGTAGGCATTAGACTGAAAAGGGTCCTGTAGTGCAAGTCTATTAAAGCCCAAGAAGAAATCTGTTTCCCTATGACAAACAGAAGGAGACATGAATTATACAAATGGAGGGGCAATTCTTTATGCTTATATGACTTACTGTAGTTGTGGATCAAGGTCATAGAGACTTGGGGGTCTCTGGGTACTGTACCCAGGTTTCCCCAGCTATCTGGCCCTATAGAAGAGTGCAGATAAGCAACAGAGGGAGCAAAAAACATCTCAAATGTTTTCATGTCTGCCACCAAGCAAAAGCAGACTACTTGAATGGAAACGGCAAGGGGGTTTAATCCCAAACTGTCATGACTTTGTCAGTCTTTTCAACATTTGGAGATTCTGGTCTGTATCAGACAAAGCATTTAAGAAGATTTAGCCTGTTCATGCTTCAGTGAGTCAAGGTTTTTCTTCTCATCATATTTGTAGCCCAACATGCAATTCTGGAAATATCACAAGAAATTTTCTAGCTTAGTTTTGCTAACTCAGTGAAGACGGATACAATTCTTACTAGTTTATCTAGTTTAAAATTCTAGTTTATCATCAGAGCTGAGGCTTGTGTTGTTCATCACTAGTAATCACAGCCTACTGAGGTTCATCTCAGGGGTACGATAACACTGCCTTTGTGCTGTAGGTGGATCAATGTGTGAATGAGACCAGGATCTGTGTCCTCCACACCTTGTTCAAAGTTAGTTCTGAGTAGCTTCAGTGTTGAAGGGCAGGAGCCCAAAGCTGGCTGTGGTTGTGGAGCCTAAGGGCCTTCAGTCCCATTTTGTGCTTTGCCTTGGCATCCAGATAAACGTGAGCAGCATCTCATGTAAATGGAGATTCCTAGTGAAGCTGAAAGGGCAATGAACGGCTCAACCCCTCATCTGGTATAAATCATATTACTGACCCATGTACACTGAATTATACTGGCAGACCTGGTGGTCTAAAATTTATTACAAAATTGATATGCTTTCTATTCATCAAACATTTTGTCTCTAGATTTTTTTCTGCAAGTAATGCTAATTTCAGTGCTGAATCCATTGGCTGCTTTGAGGCATTGTAGCTTTGAGCATTCCTTTGCTTTCTCAGAGTGTTTTGCAACTCCTTACCTTTGTGTCGTGGCAGTCGCTGCCTAAGTAGCATGCCGTGTGTGAGGGGAAGGCAGGAACTTTAAAAAAAAAATAGAAAGTGAATTATGCACTTTCCAGAACTAATCTTCAGACACTTGATCTGTGCTAAAATGCATGAGGCTTTAGGGATTTGTGAACATTTTCATGAATAATAAGAGCTTCACAAATAACAGGAGAGTGAACTTGCCGATCTTATTCCCAAATCTTTTATATATATAAGAGATATGATTGGCTCTAGCTTTCAGAAGGAGTTTGGTGGCAGGTCACTTTTTTTTCTGATCAACAAAGAATAGGGCATGTGGGAAAGAAAGATGAAGCACATTATTTGTAGGGCTCCTACATCCATGAGTATTCTTGACTTTTATAGATTTTTCAGTAAATTAGCATAACTACATTATCCAAGATTTCTTGCAGTTGTTTTCCCTTCCCAAGTTGATGTGACTGAGAGAGAATGCGAATGCAACAGCTTAAAAAGAAGACGGGAGGAAATTACCATATTTAATATTGTTTATACAGAAACTGGCATACTTTATAGAGCATCATCTGATTAACTCATTTCCAGCCCTGCGGCGTGTGTGCATCTATGACGGCAGGGAGGAGAAATGAGAGCTGGGCCATGTTTTTTTCCTGGCATGAGGAACTGTTGCTGTAACACTTGTGTGGCTGGCAGCATGAGACATAATATTACCTAGAAGAAAACCTTTAAGTGTTGGATTAACTTCCCACCATCTGCATTCTGTCTGAACTGGAAATCTAGATCCGGAGAGAAAGACTGGGGAACAGATCTGAGTAGCTGGCAATTAGAATTGGAGAAATGAAAAATGTTTTCAGGGGCTCCTTACTAGTCAGCTGTTTGGTGGCTGTGAGGGTTTGGTTGGCTGAGGAGCCAGTTTTGGAAAAGGCTGTTAGGCTTAAATGTTGTGAAAAGGCCAGCAGAGAGGACAAGTGCCTTATTGCAGAGGTGCTGCCAGTCACAATTAGGGACAGGTTTTTGGGTGCTGGCAGCTGAAAAAGGAATGTCAAGCTCTAAGGAAGCATAAAAGGAAATTGAACTAAAAATTATGGCCAAATTGCTCAAAAGGGGTAATGTTGCGTTGGGATGAAACCTCACTATGAAACATTCATAGATGTAGGGAGAGGAAATGGTGAATGGTAGAAGATGAAAGTAGAAAACACTGAAAGGAAGAGGGAGCAGCAGAAGTAAAAGGTGAATTTCAGGCACCTGTCATTTCTTCTTTGGCTGTAGCTTGCTTCAGCAGTGAACCATGGAGAGCAAAACCCTCAGGGGGGAAGATAAGTCGCTGAATATTCAGTGTAGCTGCCTTGTGCAGAACCCAGAAGGGATGGTCCTGTCTCAGCTGCCACCTGAAGCACAAAGGGTCCTTCCCAACATGCAGTGTGACAGGGAGGTAGGGGGCTGAACGAGCGTGGTGCAGCTGCTGCGGGGTGGGATCTCTGCCTCCTGTAATGTGCTCATGTTTGTGTGTTATTTTCTTCTCTTCTAGGTAAGTGCATAAAGTGCTTATGAAAGGTTCTATGGTGCTCTGGCAGATGTTATACGGGGATCTCTCTGGCTTCTCCAAAGAGGAGGAAAACACAGCACTCTCTGAAATGGTAACATCATAACCTGTGAAGCAGATGTGTTGGTGATTACTGAGCAGTCCCCCTGTACTTCCATCTGTAAATCTGTTCTTTGCGTTTAGCGATAACCCAGAGCCAGTCAGAAATACACACACTGTCTTCCTCAGCCTGGGGCAGCCATCCCCAGTCCCAGGTGGCAACAGTCCCCTTGATGTCATAGCACAGCTTGCATCCCATGCCCTGCATCCTGGTGTCTGCCACCTTTTGCTTCTGCTGTTTCCAGCTCTTCTTCAGGCCTCCCTTTAGGGTTGGTAGATATTTTCTAGAAGGACAGCTTAAATATCAGCCCAAAAGTATTGTGACCTATGTTTCTCTTTCTGCCTTCAGAAACTGTTGGATATTTGGACACTGCAGAATGCCATACAGTCACATTTCATACCTTACCTCATCAAGTCCAGGGAGCTCCCTGGACGAGGTTTTCTAAATTCTTCTTCCTCTGGCTGACTTCTGATTCATCCAGTGGGGGATTGTTTTGAGAACATAGTGACAACCAAGCAAAAAGAAAATTCAGAACAACACTTGGGGCAAAGCTCCTTGGCAGTGAGATGAATTGAGCTACTCAAGGGAAGTGCTGGGAATGCTATTGTTTGCGATGTTTAAAACTCTCTAGGTCAGAAATTGCAGGGAGCAGTCCTGTGCTTGGCAAATGGACATACTGGTGGAGATGATGGGTCTTTCTCGTCTCTGACAGCTTTTATTTATTATTATAATTTATAGTTTTATTAGCTTCGGATCGTTGACTTCACCTCTAGTTCAGTTTTGCTGTATATACTATACAGTCCATTATAAGCATGGTACTAAATGAAATGCTTTTGTGCTGATGTGGTGCTTGTTTGTTTCCCAGTGGAGCAAGGTGATATAAGCACATGCATTAAATATATTTATGACAAATTTCTCATCTATTACTTTTATTCAGAGTGGTTTTGAAGTGTAGTAGACTCTGCTGGAAAACAAACATCTTTCTGAAGGCCGACAGCAAATCCAAAAGCATTTTTGCATCCTTACTCTTTTTGTGTTTTGTGCATTTTGGGGTATTTCTTAAATTTTTTTTTTATTATTTTTACAAAGACCATTACAAAGCTGCAAGGGAGGAAAAGAGATCACCACTTTGTTTCATATAGAGTCAGTGTAATAGATCCTGGCTCATCCTGGCTTGCTGGGGGAGATATCGCTCTCCCCTTTTTTAAGAACTAGAGACAACACAGCTGAAGATATGAGCCATGTCTGTTCTTCATAGTCCTGAGTTGGAACAGCTTCCCCGAGCTGGGAGACATTTTGGAGCTACTCTGTCAGATCTTTAATGCCTTATGATCTAGAAAGCAATTCAGCATTCAAGCACATGAATAGCCATTAAGCAAATTTTTGTATATGAAAAGCCCATCCTTTACTAAAGAAAGAGAAGGGAAGATACTGTTGGGACAAAAAGGAAATCATAATTTGATTTCTGTTCCCTAAAATAATGGCAGATATATGTACCTGTGTATGTGTCACCTGAGAGCTGCAGGACTGTGCTAAATGCCAAGCCCTCATCTGTGTTTTAAGACAGTATGTGCTTCCTGAAAGGAAAGTGATGCTTACTTTAGATTATAATGCCAAATAACAGAAGAGATTTTCTCTAGAGGTTGAGTGCCTTCCTTCTTGGCAAGTTGCTCCTTCCTGTCCTGCCATACTCCAGGGGAATATTCTTGCCTCCGAACTTTTAATCTTCCCTGGTGTCCATCATTTCTCTAGGATATTAGCTTTTTGTTGTTGTCCCAGCCTCACTGATAGGCTTCAGCAGGTCTTAGCCCAGGTTGCAGCTGGGCTTATCTGGCTTAGCCAGATATAATGCAGCTACGGTGTCCTGCACTTGGACCATGTTTATGAACATACCATGAAACTGAAATTCCTCGGGAAGAAATGCTTTTCATCATTTCTTCCCATACACGTAGATTACCCTTATTAATAGAAACCTATTAAAAATATGCTTCCACTGGGAAATGGTTAGAAAACCTTGAGTGCCCTTTCATGGGGGTTCACTTTTATTTTTGATTTTCATCGTTTTTAGCCAGACATTTTCCTACTTGTGTGGTTGTCTTTCTGAATTGGATCTGTGGTTTGGTTTGCTGTTTCTCAACTCACTTCCCCAAAAAAACAATTACCAGATTTTGGGGAAATCCTAGGGCCTTCAGGAAGCCCTTCAGCCTCATCTGTAACCAGCAGGAAGGTAGTTGGCATAAGAGTTTGTATCCATACACAGTACAGTCAGCTGGCATTATCTCTGATAGTGACCTTTTTTAGTGAACTGAGCTGACATACGAAGTTCATGTGTCCTGTTTCTTGTTTTATTTTGTCCATTTTCCCTTTCAAGTACTGCACTGTACCACTCCTGATTACACATCTTCTGGGCTCTTCAGTTTCTCTCTGAGGCTGTAGCAGAGACCTGACAGATTCTCCCAAATGCACTTCAACAAACATCGTTAGGGAGCCTTGTGGATGGCAATCCTTACATCTAATGATGCTGTACCTTGCAAGCAAAGCAAATGGGAGGCAGGACTGAAAAAGCAGTAGTGAGAACAGATTTTAATTGCCATACTGAGAGGTTAGATAAGAAGTCATGAAAGAGCTTGGAAAAATGTGAAAATTTATATACCACAGTAAGACCCTAAGGCTGCAGCTGTGTTTGAAAATGCTTCCAAATTTGGGTACTAAAAGTATGAGAACATGCAGACTACTGAGCCTTTCCTCCTCATTCCCTTGCTTCCCATCTTCTCCTTCAATTATTTGCTTTTCTTCTCCTTCTCTGGCCTTCTTTCTTTGTTTTCACTTTCCGTTCTTTTTCTGATCTTCTGTCTTGATTGCTGACTGATTCCTCTCTGTCCCACGTGCTTTTTTGTGTTTGCAATTTTTCTTAATCTATAATAAAGCCAGTGCCTGATTGTCTTTGAAAGTGGATTCTACCTGAGCTATTTATCAGCTATGTAGATTGCATTTCCTCCATCTTGTTAACTTTTTGGTATATAAAGACATATTGTATGCAGTCAGTGGATAATTCAGTTATAAACTATGCTGCATAGAATTTCCATTTTTTGTCTGTTGTTGTGGGAACTGATGTGAAACATTTCATCCTGATCCAGCTGATTCTGCTGTTTCTTCTTTCTCTCAAGAGTTTCTTGCCCTTTTCTCCCAGTGTCGCTTTTGGTTCTTAGCGCTCTTCCTCCACGGATCAGTTTGGTTGAATCTGCTGCTGTATAGATTTGATTGCATGGATCCTCATCAAGTGACTAGGCAGAGTGCAGTGTTCCTGAGAATGAAGGACCCTGTGCATTGGCAGGTGGCATCCAAGCACTCATTACTAGTGCAAGATGCTGTTTCACCCTAAACTGTAGCAGCAGGGGCCCTCTTTTAAGACCTCTGAACTGAATTTTTTTAACAGTTACAATCAAACTGGATCCTTAATACTTCCAAATCGTCGTGTGAACCAAGTAGTGGATTTGTTTAGGGTTTAATACACTAAGCTCCCAGATCATACAGAGAGCACTGGAGGTAAGGAGAAAATGTTTTGAGTTTCTTGTTACGTAACAGCCACTTTTGTCCAGTGCTGTCAACATTACCAATATAATGATTGGCTCAATGTTGGTCAGAAAGAATCCAGACTGTGGCAAAACATCAGAGCTTTTATGGGCCCCCAGAGATTGAGATGTTTTGAAAGGCTGGCAAGTCTCATCTGACAATGACATGCTGCCTTTAAAGTGCCTGTCTGCGTCAGTCTGTGTCAGTTGGTGGAACAAATCCAGTCAGCAGCTCTTTCTTGGTCCTGTCCTTTCATCTGGCGATAAAACAACTGTTGAAGTCTCCAAATGCGTGCAGTGGTGCTGTTCAAGAAAGGGGGGAAAGGAACCAGAGGACAAGAGGACCTTTGATAGATGCTAAATTGAGGAGGGGAACAGTCATTCCTGTCTCTTGGGCTTGGGTCCAGGTGAACATGCGTAGGTGGAGCAGAATGTAAATGTCTGTGCGGGCAGTGCAGTGATCTGGATCTGAGATGATTTGGAGGAGGTGTGTTGCAGCAGTTAAACGCAGGACATTTATTTGCTGGGAGCTGACTTTGATCTTGGAACAGGACTAGTGTGTGAAATGAATTTTGGTAGATCTTGGTCTGTCTCCAATTGAGTGACTCCTGCACAAGGAGATAGATGAGGCTGGAGTTCAGCCTGCATTTCCAAGTGAGTGTCAGCCGGGGTCCTCTCTCTGGGCTCTTTGGGATGCATTTTCCTGGGACTCAGGCTGTGTCGGACAGCAAAACTGGGAGACAGTGTAAAGAATTAGGGAACAAACCTAGAAACTGAGGATGTGCATAACCCACTGTATGGGAGAGTATCTGCTTCTTTGACTTGCAAGCCCAAGTCTCTCAAGAATTTATTACTTACATCTTGCATCCCCTGGTTTCTTTGGCATAGATCCTTTCACTGGTTTCTGGGATTCTAGAAGATTTCTGGGTTTCTAGAGGTAGTATCTTCCCACAAGCCTATTTCAAAAAATCCCCTTCTACTTTAGGCTTCTTGTGCATCCTGGTATACACAGAGCTTTCTACTCATGGATACAATATATGTCTCAGTTAAGTGTTTAGATGGTAACACAGACCTGTAGGACTATTTCTAGGAAACCCGTGAAATTTTCCAGTACTCCTCTGACCTGCACTTAATGGCTGTAACACGTGCCACACAAACTGTGTTTACATGGATGACATTTAGGCTGAATGGAAATACTGCCTCTCCAGTCAAAAATTAATTCCCCCACCACTTTCCTGCCTGCCTGACTCCCTTTGTTGCTCACTTTCTGCCTCATTGCCTGCCCTTTGGATGCTCCTGAACACAGGACGCCAGTTCTGGTTGCCCATGCTGTGGCCACCCCTGCCTTTGTTTACAGTAGAAACCAGATATGCACTACACCATCCTAGAAATTATGAACTTCTCTTTTTTTGAGAGGTCAGGCTTTGGGAAGTACCCACTCTTCTCTGACCTGAGTCCCTGCAAATCTTTGTGCCCACCACAATACCACCAGTGAGGAGTCACAGCAAGGTCATTCCGTGCTTGCATTGTCCTCCAGGGAGATCCACATGCCAGCAGAGTTAATTACACTAACAGCCACAGAAATTATATTGGCCCACCACTGGCCTAGTGAGATGAATATCTCCCTTTCTTACTCACAGGGGGATGTTAATGGTATTTTTATTAACTGGTGACCTGTTGACTGCTATTAGAATATAGATTGTATGCATAAACCAGGTCAGGGTACTGAAGATATGATTATAGAGCAATTACTGTGTCAGCCAGTGTGGCTTCTAATCAGAGCTGGCAAAGAGTCTTTGGAAGCCTGAAAACTGTTTTTGGAGTCCAACAAGAAGAAACAGCTTTGGATCAAAGTCTGTATTGTGCCTTTGCATCTTCCTGGAATTAAATGTCTGATTTTCTGTGATTAGGACAGGCAGTCAAGGCAAAAAGAAGTCTTAAGAAGCTCAGCTTTCAGTGGAACACAACTGATTAGGGGACTTCAAAGTTTGCAAACTTTTTGGTTCTCCCTTTTCTTTGTTATTATATGGTTTATGTTTATTTCACTGAGTTAGTTGAGGATGCTAATTCTGCTCTTGCCCTTTAAAATGAACTGCAAGGTCATATGGCTGAGTGTCTGGAATGTCAGTAAAATGATTACACTAATAATACATGCATTTAATTTCATGAGGGCCATAGCTACAGAACCAGGTTTAGAATTGTTCCACATTTGTCAGAATTATTAAAGAGAAATAGGAATGATAACATCGAGAGCTGGTGTGTCAGATGTAGAACCAGGGGCCGGCTTTCTCTTAGGAGCAACTATTCATTTGGAGATTGAATTTGGATTTGATTCCCAAAGACTAGCTTTGTTTTGCTAACAGCACCACTGATCCCAGTGAAGTGGCTGGATTAGGCAGAGGAACCACTTCACATGGACAAGAGCTCAAGCCTCACACGTGGCTTGACCAGTGCTTGCAACTACATTTACATTATCTGCATTTATGGGTTAGACAACAAACTGTGTTGAGCTCGCTAGAACACCTGCCAAATACACTTAAATTTGATGTTTTGCAGTGGTGAAGATTTGCTTTATTGGAGAGGAGGGCACCGCACAATTTGCATGTTTATGATTATCCTGTACCAAAAAAAAAAAACCAACATCTAAATCGTCTGAGATTTGTAAAACTAAGTAAGCTCATGGTAATCTAAAGCAGAAGCTGGATTTGTAAATCTGGTTCTCTGGTTTATGAAAAGAACATACGTGTTGAGATTCAGGAGGAAATGAAATGCTTATAGATTTCACTTGATGATTAATATCTAATATATTGCTTAGAGAATAAATTATCTTCACTCTATTTTGGAACTGGAATTCGTCTTAAATAGGAAAATAAAATTTGAATTATGAGTCTGTAGCTAGGCTCTCTGTACTGATAGAGTTCAGTTGCATGCAAAAGCTTGAGGGGGGGAGGCATGTTTGTATTTTTTCCATCACAGTTTTAATTATCTCTCCAGTTGCCGTTGTTGTCAATGCAGTTAGTAAGTTTTGAGTGTTCTATAAAATTCATCAATTAATCTTTTGAGATGTTCTTCTATTCTATATGCTTTTCAACATGTGAATGAAAAGGGTGTATTCTGAGGGCACAGCAAGAGAGGGAAGGGAAGAGCAAGAGACTAATGTGCTTCCTGAACCAAACTTCCTGTAAGAGTAAAGGGAAAATGTCCTATCCCTGCCAATGTGTGGTTCAGTCCACCCCACAGTGATGGCAAGTCTTTTTGTACTTTTTTTTTTTTACCTTAAAGCTTACTTCCTATGTTGTTTCCATAACAGTGTTTTCTGCTTAAGAAAAAAAAAAGACATTTCTTATCGCTATTTGGGGAGAGAAAAAACTTGGTGATATGAAACACAAAACAACAAGAATCAGAATGGCACTGAAAAACACTCTACATGATTGTTTCAGGAGTTGTGATTTTTAAGCTGATATGATGATTCTTTGTATTTTGACTTATTATCTTTTAATACCGAGAGTTGCTACTAAGGCAAATTTTCTTTCTTATACAGTTTTTCTCTGACTAACTTCCAGCAGTCTGGCATCTTATTTAATACTCTCTGTGTCAGAAATTCCCGTTTCAGAGATGACTCTGTTTCCATCAAAGCTGCAGCCGTACTTCACAATTTCACTTATTAACAGCCTACTGAGATAATTGGGTCTGCCCAGCTCATTAAAAATAAAATATTGATGTTTTCTTAGGGTGGATGTAATTATCTTGCCCCCACAGGGAACAGGCAGCATAAAGGAGGGACGGTGTGGTCTAATACACATCCTGCTATGCACCTGCTTGCTGCTCTGCAGCGAAGGAAATTAGGGATTTCTGTTGCAGTTACAATGGGTGGAGGTGGCAGGAGAAAAGATTTCCTTTCAAGCCTGGACAGATTGAATTAATTTCCTTTTTTTTTTTTTTCATTTGTAAAAAAATGTTTCCTTTTGTTTCTTTTTTTTTTTTCCAACAAACTGGGTCCAACAGGAATATGTCACAATTCTTCTCTCTGGTGTACTTTACTGTGCTGTAGTATACTCTATAGCATACAATTGCAAGCACTTAATTCCAGGCAGTGATGTCTTCTCAGACTTTGTATCACAATGAGCAGCAAAGGTGCATGTTCCTCTTTACTGCCCCACTTGATGTTACTCAAGACAAAATTGCTGGAGCCAGTTCTACAAGTAAAAACCTGAAGCTTCAGCTTGTCTTTTCTGAGATTTTTTGACAGCCATTTCTTCAGTGCCCTGTATTTCTCTCCGTAAGGCAGAGAATACAGGGTTGCATATAGAACCCATACAGAATGGGTTGTTCTCAAATCCAGCTGTTAGAAGTTATCAAATGTATTATTAGATAGCAAAGACATCAAGCCACCACAGAAGCACTGGTGAGCTAGGAAAATGCAATACTCGTGTTCTTGTCCTCCCATGACCTGAGTTACCCAATTTGCCTTGTCTGACTGTAATTGTGAGATGCTTTAATGGTGCTGTACTGGCAGTGGGTTTTCATTTCCCATTGGTAAAAATGGATATGGAAGACATAAGTAGCATGAAAAAAACAGAGCACTTTTTGCTCCCCATTCCATTCTTTCTGGTTGTTTTAAATGAGTGGTACAAGACAGACACAAAAGAAAATCTAAAATATCAGAGAGCATTTAGGTAATTTAGATATTCCTGTCTCATTATTCTCTTTTTGGGTACATGGGACCTCAAGCCTAACTGAAAGTCTCCTGTTCCACATGCTCTATGGTGTGTTGCAGCTGCTGCTTAATCCTGGTTGGAACTAGACTGAGACACATCGCTGCTCCCATACCAACTCCACTGAGGGTTCAAGAGCTTGGTAACAGACTGTTGGATACTCTCGCTGTTTGAAAAGTGTCCTGAACTTCCTTAGAGCTAGAACCTCACTTTTGGTCTTCTACCAGGGCATCATGGCTTTGGAGTGGTGTGTTTGGAGGTCACCTGCCCACTCCCTTGGGCAGGTACAGTGCCAAGTATAAGCAGGTGTAGTGTTCTTACAGAATTGGTTTGTTCTGCCTTACAGGTGCCTGAGAATGCAAAGACAGACATGTAAGGCACTGGAGAAGTTAACTAACATGTGCTTCTGGAACGAATAGAAATTACTTTAGGGGGAAAGCATCTCACACAATTTTATAGAAAGTTTCTCTCCAAAAGCCCCCAGGTTGTGGGCAAGTAAGCATTGCTGAGCTACAGAGCTTGGTTTTGTTAAGTACTGTTCCTCTGCGCCACCTCCTGTATGTACAGCAGCCCTGATCCCGAAGACTTTGGCACTAGGAAGAATTGCAACATCCATTTCAGGATGAACTGAGAGGAAATGAACTCCCTGCAGGTTTCAAGCCTGGTGGTCTGTGGCCTGGCTGTAGGGTCGCCTCAGTTTGTTTCGCTTCCAAGTTGAGCTATTACCAGCTTAAAAGCTGAAAAAGCCCTGTTGTGCTCGCTTCTCTTGTCAGCAGCATTGCTAAGGGATTTTTCTCTTTCTTAGAAAGGCTTCTATTCTGGCGTGCCACAAATGATGTATCTAGCTCTGCAAAATGGCTGGAGGCAGCATTATAATTTCACAAGTTTGCTTCTGCAGTCAGCTCTGAAGTGCTTCATATGGAGGTCGATGATAGATGTCTCTTGAGCAGGAATTAGGGAAAATAGAGTAAAAGCAGCGGGGTTTATTCCACTTGTCTTTCAAGACCATGCTGTCTCAGACTTGGCAAAGTTGGGGCCCTCTCACTGTTCCTGGGACTTAAAAATCATCTACTTCCAACATGCCAGTGAACAAAACCTAGAACATGGCCTTTAAATAGGCCACTTCCTCCTTCAGCAGAGAGGGAAATAAATGGTCACGTTTCTGAAAAATCTGGCCATGTTGTGACTATAACTGTCACAGTAGAAATTGCTGGGCCCTGAGCACTTTGGTATATCCAGCCTTTGTTTGGATAATGGAAGCTGAGCAGTTTGGAAAAATCTGTCCCTAATTATTGGTGCAGAGCCCTTGAAAATCTGCCCCCCAGCTCTTCTCAAATAAAAATCTGGCCTCATGGGCACAACACTGTCAGAAGCAGTGCCTGGCATAAAGTGCTTCTTATCCTTTTCAGTGATTTTGTCCTCCTGTGAAGTTTCTAATTTATTTTAATTGCTTTAAAACTTTTTAAATGAGGCTATTTAATGGCTAGGATTTTGACTTATGTATCGAAGCTTCAGTGCACTCCACATTAAATGGCGTGTATTCCGTTATGCCTAAATTCTATTGTTATGCCTGCCCTTTGTGCCGGCTTTTCATTTTCCAGTTTGGGGGTAGTTGCATTTCTAGGGCTCCCATCTGTCATAATTTAGTGTTTCTTCAGCACTTTTTCTCATCTTAGAAAGCCATTCAGCATGTCCAAATATTGCTTTATGCCTGCATGGACAATGCTCGCTGTCGTTGGAGACGTCTATTCTGTTTCACAAAGGGAAGCCTTGCGGTACATCTGAGTGCTGACTGAAGGCAAAGATGTCTCTTTGAGCCACTGGGTTGTAAAGGGATGAACTCACTGGCCGTCCTCTCTCAAAGCTTTTTAAGAGCTTGACTGTTCATGGGGGATTCTTTGCATGGACTACAATTGAACCCAGTTCTTCCTGTGATTGCTCTTTTGCAGAGGGTAGCACTATGTAAAGCTAGGCATGGAGTTTTGTTGCATTGAAAAAAATATCCCCGATACCCATTGGGTAGAGCTTAAAGGCTGAATTCACATCATCTTAATTAAGTCCTCTTGTCCGTGCTTTCAGGTGGGTACCATTTTGGATGGTGTTTCTCCCAGCCCTGTCTCCTATCTGAAGCGGTATTCTTCACTGCTTTTCTTTTCTAGTGAGCAGCAGCAAGAAAGGTCACTTTGAAAATACATCTACCCACAAGCAGGGAAGGGGAATGGGGTCAAAGAAAGCAAAGAGGTACATGTATAATGCAGGGAGTTGGAACTAGGTCACGAGACCCATCTTACAACGCCAATTGTTGAGAAAGTAGAGCTCTGTTACAAGTGAGGAAGTAGGAGCTTCTGCCTCTGTGTTTCATTAAGGACAGGTCCGGTGTCACGATACCAACACAATGCCAAGAAGTGGGGACATCCATTCTAGTGGCTAAGACAAGGTTAGCGCAGCCACAGAGGTTTTGTCCATGCCCTTGGCAAATCAGGAAATCCCCTTGCCTCGGTTTCCATTTGTAGTACAGGAGTCATAATGCCTGTCTGTCTCACAGAGCCACTCTGAAATTTTTTTCCAGCCTTCTTTTCACTTGCTTTTGTAAAAGCAAACTCCTTGCATTTGTAAAATTAGCCATGGCTAGACAGCAGCATTCAAGGGGTCTGTCAACTTTGTGCTGAAGATAGTATGATTAGCCTAATTATTAGGGCAGTAGGATTTCTTTAATATAGGGTATAACTACATAGATATCTAAGCTCAGAACTGATCTAACAGGAAAAATGCCACAGATTGCATGACTAGTGCCACTTCTTATTTACTGGCCTAGGCAAATGAGATTACAGCAGAGGTTTATGCTACTGCAGATACCAAAGTCATGAGTTTAGCTCCAGGAATATCAGTTTGTTACATTCTTCACTTGCAATGCAATTGGAATTTCAACTCAAAAGTTTTCGTGAGAAATCCTTTGGGTTAGATTGACTTGCATTTCACCTTAATTTGACATCGTTCTAAGGTAGGCCTGGAAGACTTTCAGGTGCGTGTTTGGTTTTTAGTGAGGATTTTTCCCATTTTGCACAACCACTGCACCAGATGTGGCAGCAGAGAAGAGGCTCAGTAGGGACTGAGATAACAGGAGTTCTCTGAAGCCAGGCAGAGGTGCCCTGAAACAGTTGGGAATGACTGAGTGTTGGAAGAAATGTGTATTCCATTAAGTCAGGAGCGCTTTCTGGAAATGTGGCTGGTAAGGAAGAGGAGTGATGTCTTCTATTTCTTACTCAGTATCTGTATCTACTCACTCACATCTGTGCCAAATTTTAAATGCATTTAGCCCTGCTTCACTCTTGTGCTAAGTGCTAGGTGGAATTCAGACAGATGGGTTCTCAGCAGCTTAACAGATACATTCACCTCACTCTGATGCTTTCATTTATTTATTTATTTTAAAGGCACCCCATTTTCCCCTGGCCATTTAAAATACAAACCAATAATTAAGAGTGTCTGAAGGAGCTCTAGATGGATTAGGGATTGTCTCCCAAGAGGCCGACTGACATTTCTACTCTCTGAAAGTCCCTGCTCAGCTGTCTCTTCAACCAACAAACCTTGATTCCAGCGGCCATCTGATTAAACAACAAAGCATCAGCAAGTACTAAAAATCACTTCTCTTGGGCCACACTGCACTGACAGCAAGGGCAGAAACAGAAAATGATGAAAAGGGAGGAAGTCCTTTGGTGCAAAACATGTCTCTTGGTACCATATAGAGAGCTAGAAGATGAAATGCTTTCCTTTGTATGATCCTGGCTGGCCTGCTGCTTGCTGTGTCCTAATAGCCTGGATGCTGTTTGTAAGTAGACAGAGGTTTGATTTGTATCCTATGCACCACTGTGTGTGTATGTGAGGTTGTGCAAATAAGGCCTGTTAACTCCATGATTAGACTCAGGTATCCAAACATTACTCCGTGTGAAACGATGTTTTACAGAACCTCCTCTGTGAGACATTTCCATACCTCCCCACAGCGTCCTTGCCCCCTCGTTCTCGCTCTGGCAGCCCGCCTCGATGGGGAGCCGCAGACAGCTCTGGTGCTCGGCCTTGGCTTGCACATGCAACCCAGCTGATGCTCATCTGGGCAACCCCAGCCCTGTCCTAACCCAGGGCCCTGCAGGACTGCCCAGCTGCTCTCTAGAGCAGTGCCATGCTAACACAGCTACACTGCTGTCACGACACGATTAACGTCCCCCTCCAAATTATGGGAGAGGGGGTTTCCGTGGGACAGGGTACAGAAATACCTGCTGGAGTTAGTGCTTGATGTGTCTTGCCCCTGTGACTCATAGACCTAGTAATGTTGCCAATTTTAGGGCTTTTTTTTCGAGAGTGTTGTTATAGTTGGTATATTTCTTAAAGTCACAGCTCTTGGTGACATGCTATTACATGAAAATCCAACCTCCTGTTATTTTCTTTTCAAAGGAAGTTTCTAGTCCTTCTGGGTGGACAGAGGAGATTTATATTAAAAGGAATGGAGAAACCAGAAAAGAAAAATTACAATGTGGGGGTTTTTTTTAAAGAAATCCCTTTTTTTAGGCAAGCATCCTGTGTTTGGAGAAAGGGGATAGATTTTTTTTTTTTTCCAATCTTTAAGGCCATGTTTGTCAAGGTAGATTTGCCACTTCCATCATACCCCTCTAGAGTAATTTCTTCTGTGCTGACCATATTCTATACCAACCAACACCAAAAACATGGACATTGTTGTATTTAGACCTTGCTGAGACCAGATGACACTGGTCATCATGTATTTGACTAGCCTGACTTTTAGTTTTTAAAGCCATACTCTTGCTCAATATGGGAGATAATTCTCAAACCACACTTAAGTTCTGATCTTTTGCTAATGGGAGACAGTTGTAGAACTGACTGACGGTTTTTTACTCAGCAGACAGAGCAGATATAGCTGCTCTACTCCTTCTCTTGCAAATTTGCCTTCTAATTTTTACATCTGAATTATGAAATGCCACCTCTACTAGCCACTGCCATGAGCAAGGAGCATTAATATTGATGTTGGAAGGTCCTGCTGCTGTGCAGCAGGGTGATTTAAGGGTTAGTATCAGACTAAATAAACTCAAGGTCCAGTTTGCATTTTTCTTTCATCTATCTTCTCTCATCCCCCCTCCCCCCCAAGGCAGAATTAATAAAATAAAATAATTGAAAAGAGGAGGAAAAGAGTGAAGTGACAGATCCTCTAGGCTGCCGACTCAATTGGTTTGTAACATTTTCTGCCTTGCCGGCTTCTTTCTATCCCTGCTGCCACCTGTCAGGGCAAAGGCAGTGCAACAAAGCCTGGTGTGAATAGAGCTGTTCTATCTGGATGGCAGCAAGCCACAGCCTCTCTCTGTCTGGAAGGGAAAAGAGGCTGGATGGCCAAGAGGCTTGGGAGAGGGGCTCACAGGTCTGCCGTAGAGACGGGAAAAAAACGTCAGAGCCTATGCATTGTGTCTATTTCTCATAAAACTGAATGAGCGGGGCTGATTCTGGGCTTTTTCTGGTGGTAGAAACTTTCGTGACTACTGTTATTACCTTTTTCTGTGAATAAGTCAGAGCTAGTCTTTTAAGCTGCTACAGAGGAGACAGTGATGCTGCCTTCATGTTTGCCTGCGACCCTGAGCAAGGCACATCGTGCCTTGTCCTCCTGCCTACACAGTCACCATGATCTGCTCCCAAGTGTGGCCCAAGGCTCGTGTGTGTCAGCCGTGGGAATGGGTGGGACAATTATTAATGCCAAAGTGGCACTGCCATTTTGAGGGTGGGTTGTAAAGCTCCTGAGAGTGTGGAGAGTAAGAAAGAGCTCCTTTCCCCCAAGTCCCTTCCTCCAAGGCAGTGGAGGCAGAAGCAGCTGCCCAGTGTGTGAGTAGAGGGCCTGTGGAGAGAGGCTGCTGCAGCACCGCTGTCCAGCTTCCCAGGCAGGGAGGGCTGTCTTGCCAGCAGCTGTGCTTGCACTGGTCCCCTTGCTGGGGACCTCAGCTGAGTCACCCTCTCTCCATGGCAAGCTGGTGAGCGAACTGACAGCAGGACCCTCTGGTACTTTCCTTTTGCAGCTGAGCGTGTGGATATGGCAGCATAACGAGACACATTTTTGTAGTTAGCTGCTGTTTTTGTTGCTGGTGACTGATGCCAGCACTGCTTTGTGTCCTTACAAAGGAGTTCCTGCATAGTTGGGGATCACCACTGTTACAGTGTGGACTGATGTCATCCTTGTGAAATAAATACAGCTCAGGTAGAACAGACAGGTCTTTTCCACACTGAATGCCAGCAGTGCAGTTGCCATTCACATTTTCTTCCCTTGGAATCCAAGCTGTGCAACTGAAGACAGCCCTCTTTTCCACAGGCCATCCATCAGCAACGGCTTGACCAGGCCATCATGGCAGCAACAATTGCAAATGGGTTGGGAATGGCAATTCATGAAGGATGCAAATACCTAAACTCTTTTCAGCAGGAGTGTCCAGCATGACATCAAGACTGTTGCACTTTGTGGGGGTTTTGCCCTTTTTGCCTTTTTTTTTTGTTTCTTAAAGAAGCTGTGTTTACTTCTCTTCTGTCTCTAGCTTCTTCCTTGTCTCTGAAGCTTTGCTTTTTTTTGCCCTCCCCACTCAGGGTATTTCTGTCTCAGATGTTGCCTTTGATGGGATTTTTTTTTCCCCTTACCCATCTTAGTTTCTTCTGACCCCAATTCTGTTTTTATAATGAGGCCATGCTAATTCGTGCTGAGAGCTTATGAGTTTTCTTTAAGCACAGGGAGAGGTCACTGTGAAATGGCTGGGGGTGTTCCTTTCATCCCATGGCTGCTGTTCGGAAGGTTTGATCAATTTATTTCCCTATCACCATCAAACCATTTCCTGGCTAAATTAACAGCAGTGCTTTCTGCAAGCATTGTGCTGGGGTGGGGGAAGGAAGGAACAAATAAACTGGTGGAGGAAATGGGGGTAGGAAGACAGGTTATGGGAGAAGTTAGGGCTGGACCAGAAAATGTTTGTCAACAAGAATGCCAGCTTTGCCATTTCAGGGCACCAGTGTAACTGGTAAGGGAAAAGCAAATTAAACAGTTGCTAGAGAGAAGCAATCAGCTGGTACCTTGCAGTGGTCTGTAAGCAGATCTGTCAATTGTCTTTATTGTTTGAAGACATGCCTTACGGGGAGCCCTTTCTAGGCATGTTTACTTAGTTACATAGAAGGTCCTGTACCTTAGCAAGAGCCTTATCAGTGTTATTAGTGGTAATACAATAATAACAGTAATAATGCTGGCAAATATAACTTCCTCCTCAATGAATGCTCTTGGAGACTTTTTAAAAATTTTTATTATTATTATTATGAAAAAATCAGCCTCCTCATGCTGGGCTCTAATTACCATTTTTATGAGAACTGCATGTTCTTCTATTCATGCAAGAAGATTTGTTTATCGAGGATTTCTATTCCAGTGCTGCTTTTGTAGCATTTATCTCTTCATCCTTAGCAACAGGGGTTGGGGTGGCAGGCTAAATGAAAGGCCTGAGTTACTTGTATGGGTGAAAAGGCAAAAGGATCAGATTTCCTCATCAGGAGAAAAAGTGGAAGGATCGAATTCCTGGTCAGAGTAAATTGGTACAGATCCAGTGGAGTCTGTAATGCCATATTACTTCTTTCCATTGCAAACTTTCGCACAAATGGAAAAACAGGAAGATCAGTTAGTCTTTGTATAATTAAGTATTTTTGCAGACCCAGCAACATCTCATCCTGATCTGGGGAGCAGTTTAGAAAATGAAAAATAAAATCAGCTCTTTTTAGCAACCTTCTAACTTGAAGTTTCTTTGCCTTGGGTCATACAAGCAGAGTGGTTCAACCCAAAACCAGAGCAAGATCTCTTCAAAGTGGGTAACCAGAATTATGCCCTCTTTCAGATGAGGTCTCTACTGGTGCTTTTTACAGTGACATCTCCACTATTTTGTCACAGCACAGAGTCACCCCATGAGGTGTTACTGCTCCCAAGTCTGCCTGCTCCACTGTTCTTTCCAACTAACGAGCTCCCCACTTGCCTGAGAAACTTTTGCTGTAGTGCCTGTCATTACACTTTGTGCTTTTCTCATTTCTGTTTGACCAGTCCTCAAGGTGAGGCAGATCTGTGTTTATTCATCTCCCTCTTTCTGCATTGACAGTGCTTTCCAACTATGTTATCAGTCCACTTCAATAGAAGACTCTTACTTTTATGCTAAGATCAATCATGAAAATATTAAATAAAATTGTTCTCACTCCTTAAGGAGCTCGGTTAATAAATTCCCCTTTCAGCCCGACCAGTGGACATGTCTTTCATCAATTCCTTATTTGCCTAAAAATTCTTTACTAATGCCATCATCTACATCTTAACTCATAATCAGACACTGTGTCCAGTGTTTTACATAAATGGTGATAGATTAGTCTTTACTGCATTTCTTTTGTTTAAAAATCAGTTATCTGAAAAGGCAGTCAGGGTTTTTTTCAGCTTTTGGAAAATCCATAATGCATTTTATATTATTTTCACTTGCCTTTATGTCTTTAATTGCTTCTGCATGTATTGCAAAGCATTGCATACTGCCAGGATCATATGACCAAATCTGTAGTTTCCCAGATCAT
>VZRQ01001827.1:1653089-1664538 GCA_013397975.1 Machaerirhynchus nigripectus | reverse complement strand
TTACTTGTATGTTTTAAATCAGATATTCTGCTGCTGTATACTACCCTTCTTTATTGACAGATGTACTAAGATTCTGGAAACGTATCCTGCAACATCCCTTATCAGTTCTTTAAACATTCTGGGGTGAAAGTTCTTTTGTTCCACCTCCTTGAATGCAGTATTATCTCAGAGTTTGCTTCCATTTTCTCCTTCCCATTAGCTGCACTGCCTTGTCCTACACTCAGTATCACCACTGCTATTAAAAGAAATTAAGCCAAGTTTTCATTTACCTCTTTAATCTGTGCACAGATTATGTTCAGTCTCTACTATATGTCCATTGTATAGAATTTCCACTTTTTTTGTTGTTGTTTTTTAATTCTGTGGCTGTATGACCAGGGAGTATTTGTACAGCTTTTTATAATAAGTATCCATGTCAAGGTTTTGCACATTTTCACTTTTGAGAAGTCTCACTTTATTTGTACACTTCTAGACCATGAAGAGAATAAATTCCTCACTGCCTAGGTCCTTCTTCTGTTCCTGGTAGGTTCTCCCATTGCATGAACATCATTTTTGAGGGATTTTGTGTTCCTTACTTGGGATGCAGAAACTGCAAAAGAACTGTGTGCTATCATTTGAAAGTGTCATCGTGTGATTAGAGAGAACATGCAAGGTTTGCACAATCAGTACCGAAGTGGATTAGAAAAAAATAAAATCCCACCATTTCATGTCCTCCAGATCATGTGTTTTAAAAAGAGGTTGTAAACTTCTGTATTTAAATAAGCAAGCTTAATTAATGGGTTCAAATGCAGCCGCTGAAATCTGAAATTTGGAGAAGTTTCCAACAAAATTTGCAGCCTTGCAGCTTGGATTTATGTCTGTTTTGAACACACGTTTGTGGACTCGATAAGGAAGAAAAAAAATTTGCCTCTGCTGCTCCAGTAATGGGTAGGAGGAGCTGTCTCATTGTGAATATTACTTCCTGGGACAGATTATAGCTATTGAGGTAGAGAAGAATTAGGAGACCTCAGGAGGCAAACAGGTGAGATCAATCCAGACTTCAGCAGTGCTGACAATGTGGTCTGCTTGCTCTCCCTCCATACAAAATGAGAGCATGCAAGGTGCCTCCCAGATTACTGCTTAGTGAAGATTAGACAAGATGGAGTTTTCCTGGATCTGAGCTTATTTGTATTCATTGGAGTCCTTGACGCCCACCTCAATTCCAGCAACCTAAAAAATAATGGTTACGTTTAAGCTTTCCAGCAAATGCCCACAACACAGATCATTATCATCTGAGTGACAGGAGGGAAAGCGTGGAGAAGGAGGAGAGGCTGGAGGAATCTGCATCCTTCTGCTGCTGCTGCTGGATTTGCATTGTGCAACACTCTAGCAGACAAGAGGGAGGTATTTTTTCCCCGATATAAATGCATGTGTCTATGCTGGCAGTGAAAGCAGGGCATATGTGGTTGCACACAAACCTTCACTAGTCCACTAACAGTGAATTTAGAAGGCACAGAGCTACCATAGTACCTGCAACTGCTGCCTACGCAGACAGCTGTGGCTGTGGAAGCATTCATACAGACACCCTCAAGCAACTAAAAACCCCAGACTCCTAGGAAAACTGTGTTTTCACACAGTCTGTCTATGAGCTACTCATTAAAAAAGCAAAAGAATACCCCAAGAACAGAAAACTGATTTAACAGCAATAAAAGATAATTTTATTATGGGGAACTGACCCTTGCACCCCTTGTGGCCCAAGCAGGCTTCCTTTCTGTAATTCTTTATAACCTACTACTTTGCTCTTCTGTAACCCTTGGACTCTAGTTGAGGTTTTGGGTTATTTGAGAGTACAGTGTTAGCTGAAGAGCTCTGTCTTTTAAGCCAGTGTGTGTTATCTGAATTTTAAGCTGTGGTGTGAAAAAATACACAATTGTGCACAGAGCAATTTGAACCCATCTGGCCACACCAGTTTCTTCTGTCAACCCACCCTAAACCCAAATCCTTATAATATACCAAGTTTAACAGTAACTACTCTCCTCTTTTTTCCATAGGAAATGAATGATCAGTGTAGGTTATTGGTGATAAAACTCTGTATTCTGGAGCTTGTGAACCAAATGGGTCAGGACGTGGGTGGCTGGGTTACCTATGTGCAGGTATCTACTACTGGTTTACACACTCTGAGGTATCTGAGGTACCACTGAAGGCCAGCACAGATAATGTATGGCCTGTGCTATTCAGGACACCCAAGCAGGATACCCTATGGTCCTTAAGATGGCATCAGCTGCCTATATTTAAGAAACTGAATCACAGCCTACTTGATTCACAGGAAGGTGTATAATAGTTTAGTATTGGATCTCAACAAAACCTGAGTACTCAGCAGTGAAAAATACTTTATAGCGTTAATAGCCAATATCTTTGTTTATACAGAGACAGACCTATAACAGCAATAAAAGCCACACAGACAGGATTCAAAGGCTAATTATCTAAATGTATTTTGTCTTTCTCTTTTGTTTTTATTCCCTGCATTTTTTTAACAGCAGAGAAAGAAACTGTGGATATAGCTATTACTGTAACCAGGTTTTGTATCTTCCTGATTTGAGCATGTCAGGGCTTTATAGCAATGCTGTTTCATAGTCTCAAGCTTCAGTGCCAGTTTATTTGCTTTGCCAACAATTTTGAGGGGTTTTATTCTTGACCTCATAGGCAGTGACTGTGTGTCGTTGTAGGAAACTATAATAAGGGAATTTTTCAGCTGCCTCTGGTGTAGCAGTGACAAGCCCATCACTGCTTGATGTTAGCATGTTTTGAGGAGGCTGGGGGAAGTTTAGCACACACGTCTGAAAACATTTGACTGTCTTTTTGGTAGTTTTGGTAACAGGAAGCCAAGGGTAAGGTGCATGGCGCAGACTGCTTGGCATCACTCACCTCAGTTCAGGGGTGCCTTGGCTGACACCAGCTTACTTTGCTTTTGCATGGCACCAGCCCCTGCAAAAAGTCACCCTAGGATTTTTTGAATGGGAAAAACAGGCTGTAGGGGAACTTGAACTCTTACACTCCACCAAACATGGGAACCACTGTATTGCATCTCTGAGAAGTGTTCCTTCTTGAAGAAAAAGGTAACATTTAAGCACAACAGACCTGAAATGTCTGTTTCTGGGGCATCCTCTAAAAGGACTTTTATCCCTTCCACTGTGTAATTTCTGATGGAGGAAGGAACTCAGGTCTTTGGAGTGTCATTTTCGTGTAGTTTTCCCAAAGAGCTTCTACTGGATCTCTTAAAAGCACTTTTTCTGTGGTTGCTGTCACCTCTGCCCTCAGCCAGTAGGGTGTGTACGGTGGGAGTGAGCAAGTGTTCTTCCACTGCCTGTTTCTAAATAGGGTTTGTAGATACTATACTGTACAGCCAGCTGTGAAACCCTGATTCTGCAGCTCTTTTTATTCCAGGCAGTATCTGCTTCTATCCCAATGTATTTACCATTTCGTAGTAATCTTTTTTAAGAAAGATGGATCTAGACTGTCCTAGAAGTGTACTTGGAAATAATTTTTTAGCCCTAAAAGGCAGTGAGCAGAAAACTAAAATACAGATATTCCAAGATGTGGTTCAGTGGACTTGCCATAGGATAGAGAGGGAGGGAAGAGGATGAAGATACACAATAAGATGATGACAAAAGAAAGTGGGGCTTCTCTTTAGCTGAAGAAGCTCTGGCAGTCATATTTAGTTGGTCATTCTTCATTCAGTCTTCCCTCATAACAGTGGCTCAAGGGAAGTGGGTCTACAAGTAGGTGGTATTAATTCTGCTTAGAAAACTTCAATTTCGGCTAGCAAAGAGCTTGAGGGAAGAGCAGGTTTTCTTCAAAGAGGAGGAAGTGTGCATGTGTGGAGCTTTATCTCAGGAGGAAAGTGGGCAAGGATCAGAGGAAGGAAATCAGTGAGAGAGACATCATTTTGGTAAGTGAAAGGTAAAAAACACCTCTCCTCCACTCAATACCTATTGTTCTTTTTAACATCAAGAATGTCATTTTCAATT
This sequence comes from Machaerirhynchus nigripectus, assembly GCA_013397975.1. Lineage (NCBI taxonomy): Eukaryota > Metazoa > Chordata > Aves > Passeriformes > Dicruridae > Machaerirhynchus > Machaerirhynchus nigripectus. The sequence goes on along the minus strand of VZRQ01001827.1, from coordinate 1,660,534 downwards.
AAAGATTACTGGAAGCATGAGAGGGCATGGGGAGCAGCACAGGCATGATGCTGATGTCAGCAGTGGGACTGCCACTACAACTATGTTTGTCCTTGTTAAGGACCTGTTCAGGAATACATGGAAGTCTGAATCTCTGATGTAGCTGCTTTCTTTACATCAGGATTCTTCCAGTTCCTGTTCACTTCACACACACATCTTTGATTCCAGCAGTGGTAGAGCACCCTGTGCTCTTGAATTTACTTCTCCACACAATATTCCATGGTTAGATCACAACAGTTATCCCAGTTTGCAATTAGGATAGTCTACTTAAGGACTGCATTAGGAATGACGTAGACCTGTAAGAGTAGATTGTAGAGTTGAAACATCAGGACAAAGGACTTTTACATAAAAACTTCAAGGGGGGGTTGCTTTGAACTAGATCTAGCTTTGAACTAGATCTAGCTTTGAATTGAATATCCATTAGCAGGTGGAGTACGTATGATGTGTGCCTTATTTTCAATAGAAAAATCCAGGCTGTGGCCGTCTAGACAGCTCCACAATCCAGACTCAAGGAGTGGGGATGACCTGGCAGTTCACTTCCTAAACATATTTATGCTCTGAACTGAAACACTAATGTTGAAACACCAGAAATCATCTGCTACCTTTTGAGATGCCCAAGGACATCCTGCCTGCTTCCGAACAGAGGAGGTCTCCCACACATCTGATGTCATATTTGCCCTTCTTGTACAGATACCTCACGTGCACTAAGGCAAATCAAATTACTGCTATGGGGGTAACAGAACCAAGCCTAGAATGTTGGTAGCAGAACAGAAAAACAGAGCTCCTTCACATCCTGGGACATCTTCCCTTCAAAATGTTCCCTTCCAACTCAGAATAGTCTGTGAAACATCTGTGAGGTATTTAAAAGATGTGTAGATAGGGCACTTACAGACATGGTTTAGTGGAATTTGGTAATGTAAGGTTTACAGTTGGACTGAATGATCTTACAGGTCTTTTCCGACATAAATGCTTCTATGATTTTAAAGTAATGTGACATAAGAGGGCATGTGTTTTACATAAAAGTGGGATCTGGTCATGGATGGTGCCTGTTTGCAAGAATTAGATATTAGCATTGTTCCCACTCCATCATTAGCTGCAGCCCCAGTATTGCACAATTTAATCCAGCTGGGTGAGGCACCAGAGCCACACAATGATTTTGCTTCATCTCCTTTTATGACCGAAAATAGCCACAAAAGGGGCTCAAGCTCTCTCCTGAGACCACAAAAGGACCAAAGCTCTCCTAGTTCTTCTTGATGGCTTTCACAGGAGCTGTCCTAGCTGGCTTAAATTAGAGGTGGTGTTTGTTTGTGCTTGGATGGCAATGTATCAAAAAGGTGCAGTAAAACTCAATCTTAAACATGAAGAAATTGCAGAACTGTTCTTTTACACTGTATTTTCTAGCACTATAATTGCAAACCCCTGTAAAAAGCCATGTTACTGTAACCTGGTATAACTATCTAATACCTGAAAGGACTGTTTTTTAGCTGCAGTCTCCTTGTAAAATTGCACCTCAGACAGTTTATTCTCCTTGAACTCTTTTAAAAATGCCAGGTAGATACCAAAGTCTTCTGCACAATTTTCTGTGATAAGCTTCTTCCATAACATGACTCTTTAAAAAACACAGCCATCCCACTCCAAAGAGGGCTGCACTTTAGCAGCAGGTGTAAAAAAGCCAGTATTCTACAGAGTATATGTAAATCTTCTGAACCCTTTGTGATAAAGTGCAGTATAACTGTCTGATGATAATATGGTTTGGAAACATTGTCCTTGCTATATACCTTGCAGTTGGTTGAATGATTTACTGACTAATTATCTGATAGGAGGCAGCAGTAACTTACCCCCAGACCATGTATTAGAAACGTTGATAAAAAAGACAGCCGTAACCAGCATGGCTCACCATGATACGTAAAAGGTGGGGCTCTTCTTCAAATAATAGTATCAGCTAATTTAGCCCTGCAGACAGCAAGGTTTCTATAAAAACACTCTGAAGGGAAATGTAGAGCCAGGGCTGGATGGAGCAGGGACCTGGTGTCAAAAGATTGGCAAATGACCAAGGTACTTAATGCCACCATCACCTTGATATTTACTAGGAAGGTTTCCCTTCAGGAATCTCAGATGGCTGAGAGCAGTGGGAAAAGTGGCACAATGACAACTTACCCTTGTAGGGCAGTACCAGAATATTTAAACAAACTGGACGCAAACAGGTCCATGAAACCTGACAGGATGTTTGCATGAATACTGAGGGAGGTAACTGATGTCATTGCGAAGCCACTCACTGATGAACTGATGAAGTATGAACTGGATAAGTGGGCAGCTGAGTGGATTGAAGACTGGAGGCAGAGAGAGAAGGTACAAAAGGCAGTGGGCACAAATTGCAATACAGGAAATTCCATTTCTATGTAAGAAAACCCCCTTTTTTTACTGCAAGGGTGCTCAAACACTGGAACAGGCTGCTTAGAGAGTTATGGGGTCTTCATCCTTAGAGAGAAATCAAAAATTGGACGTGGCCATGAGCAGCTCATTACAGTTAACCTCATTCTGACCAAAGGGGACAGACTAGATGATCTCCAGTGGCACTTTTCAATCTCAGCAATTTTTTTGTGAATCTAGGAGCTTGTGTTTGATGTGACAATGTCTGCGTTAGGTTCATAGCTCAAAAGTAGAAAACATAGAGCTGCTGGATGGACAGAGGCCAGTATGTGGAAGAAAACAAACCAAGACCTTTACTTTTCTTGTAGAAGTTTCCTTGAACTCATTTTGTTGTGTCTGAATAGCATCTCTTGGCTGTTTGCTTTTCCAAACCTCATGAAAGAACTGCTAGTCACAAAAACTTTTTTTTCTGCTAAGGTTCTGTACTCTTGTAAGCATAGAAATTTTTTATTCTTTCTTTTTTAAGAGTCTCTGCTCTCACTGAAAAAGTCAAAGCAGAATTGTGTGTTCACAGAATAAAAAAAAGAAGAAAATATATACAAGATGCTCTCTTTCCCTTTAAATCTTAAATGGATGAACGTATATTGACCTGTATGTGTGACACAAATACAGTACAGAGAATGGATGATGAAGAAAGAACAACTCTTGCTTTAATGCTGTCCAAGTTCTTCAGAGGCATTCCATGGATTCACTTGCATATTGAGATGATTCCCTTGATCTTACCTGGGTAACCTGCTCTTTCCTGTTTTAGAATGACATCTGATGGCTCTGGCAACAACGTGATGGTGTACAGCAGATACAGCAGAACCAGCCGTGCTATGGCAAAAGCTAAAAGGAGAAGTGGAAGTAAGGGCATAGTTGGGCTGCAGATTCCTTATCATAAAAACCTTATGTGTTTGAAGAAACTAAAAGGCCACTTTGGTCAACTCCAAAGACAAGTTTTTGGCTTTGGCAGTCAGTAGAAGAATAAATGTGTAAGAGTTTCCTTGATCAACAGAGCATGTTTGCTGTTAAGTCACTGCAGAACAATAAGCTTCCTGTCTAAATAATTGTCTGTTCCCACCACAGCACTTGTATGCTGAAAAGATACAGGGACTCAAGGTTCTGATAGAAAATATTGATCTTTTAGTTGAGGTCAACAAGTGGTGATGAGAAGGCAAGACAGGAGGATGGCAAAGTGGAGGTTCTCTTCATATTTTTTTCCAGGAGCGTCCACTTGAAGAAACCAGATGAAAATGTCCTTGTTTCGTTAGTTCATTGTAAAGATCTCCCTTCTGCAATTGAGACATTTAGCCTCTTGGGAAAGACAGCTAAACAGAAATCCATTTACCTTTCACATGTTTTTCATAATTTCCCCTGCTACTTTGGTTAATTAATTATCACCGCTATTTGTGTTTAAACAAGGGGTCTGTCTCCCTCCCTCTTCCCAAGCCCATCTGCTCCTCCATGACCTTGCTTGTGAAGTCATTGCTGTGCTGATTTTGTGAAAGCACAAACACTACCCCAGCAGCAGACAGCTGTGTCGCAAAGACAGGGCTGTGACCTCACGGCAGGAAGGACTGAGCTGGTGGTGGGGAAGAGATTTTCTCCCACAAACACAGAAGCTTTTGATGATAACAGAGAGGAAGGCAAGGCGTTATTATATCCAGAACAAATGATCTTGCTGTTTGACTGCTCTTGCTTTAGAAGTTGTCCATCACTTTAAATTCTCTTCTTCAAAGAACCTTTTTTAACTTGTATGTTTTTCATGCAAGGGGACTGGCTTCTCCCTCAGATCTCAGCTCAGAAGATATCTCCAGGAAGGAGTAGGGGGTGGATTTAATCACAGAGGACATGGGCCTGAGTTTCTACAAAGCCTGCGAGGTGTCCCAGATCCAAATTTTTATTTGTTCAGTTTGGTCGAACAAACCTAAGTCTAAAGAGGCAGTCTCATTTTTATTCCGGCTGTTCATGGATTTGTGTCTTAGTCTACTCCCACCTAAACTGCCTATACTCTGAATGAAATCAGGTAGAGCAATCCAGCAATGAAAGCTTTCTTTTATAAACATTTGCTTGACTAGATGAGAAGTGGAAATCAGGTCTCATGATCACAAAGCATTTTTAATGTAGATGCAGCAAGAAACATCAAAGCTAAATAACATACAAGTGGTACTTCACAAGCTGTCTGCAGAAACTGCCTCTGTATGTATTGATTGTGAGGCTACAGAAAATGTATCTTGATCAGTCTGTTACTGTCTTCTTCCTTGGCTGATTGCTTGGTTGTTCCATGAAATGCCAGTCTTCAAACCCGCACACCTCCTTCGTTAGCTGAAAGTATTCGGCGTTTCCAATACAAGGCGTCGCTGTTTATTGCCTGAGAACAATTTATAGTGCAGTGTGCTGCTGTGATAGGCTAATTGGGTCAAAACACGTCTCCCTTTTGGATTTATGCCATGATTAAATCCCACTCCTTCAGAGCATGCATGATGGCTCTCCACTGATACGACCCAGAGCAAAGCATTAATTTATCTGGAGTCCATTTTCTTTGGACGTGGAGGTGATATGGAGGATGATAGCACTTACCCTGCACCTTGCCTTCACCACATCTCACTCAGCCTTAGAGATGGGTGGGACTCAGCAGCACCAGCCTACAAATGGCAATACTGAATCACACTGAGTGGAAACGATTTCTCCAGGTTTTTTTCTTCCTTATGTTGCCAAACTAGAAAAAAATAATTTCCAGATTTGCACATTTCTATATCTAAGTGCCAAGCCACCACCTACATTTTCTGGTGGGGTTTTTTTTGATAGGTGGAGGAAGTAGGAAGGGGGGTGTAAGAAGATGACTGAAGAAAGAGACTTAATTTTCAATTAAGAACTGTTTACACCACTTTGTGGAGTTTAAAGGACTTAGTGCAAATAGTCAATAGTTGGAGGCTGAATATAAGGAAAAATGAAGTCCTTTGTGTCCTGTTGAATGCCCCTCACTTAAGTATTGTTTTATTTCATGTCTAATTTGTTCTTAACAACCTATCCAGCTGCTGCAGATGTTTATCTGTGTCCCATCTGATTCCTTCCGTACGTCTTATCTGGCTGACTTCTTATGTCCTGCTTGATTTTTACTGGAGAATCAGCCATTTCCCATCATTCATCAGTATTCTGACCTCTCTTTTCTCTGTTTTACACACAGACCTTCCTTTCTGTGTTCTCTTTATTTGTTTGGACATTTGACCTATGAACATGCATATCAAACCTGCTTCACTCACCTGGATCTACTAGTGTCCTGATGTCAGGCAGCTTTTTCTGGTTTGCACTTGCCATATATTTGATTTTGTTGCATTTTGTTTTTGCAAAATTAATTTTCTTAGAGTCCTGAACCCTTCACAGTATGGAATGATTATTCCTGTCAAATCTGGAGATCCAGCAGCCTCAGATCACTGTAGCAGAATAGCTGGAAAAACCCAGAAAGAAACTGCCCTTTCTGTTTCACCATGCAGCCTGTCTGTTCCATTGCTCTGGTGTAATATTCCACAAGAGGACCATGGGCAAAGCTTGGTTTTGGACAGCAGTAATGCTATATTTAAGTATGCTTTTAAAAAAAAGAAAAAGGGCAAGAAGTTTCTTTAGTTGGTGCGTTCTATCAGAGGCAAGATAATAGAATTTCTAAACCCATTGATTTTATGGCATTAAGAATCTGCTTGATAAGTCAGTCTCTGTATACTGGTGATCACTATCTCCAGCTGTATAAGCAGAACTGTTCCCATTTCATTTTCAATAAGAAATTGAGGGAGACTTAGATGTGCTGGAAAATATGGGGAAAATAAGTAGCATAAAATCTCTGTTCTGTTGAGGTATGGCATAGCTATTCGTTATTAAATACTGGAAGAGTCAGAGAGAAACAGAGTTGGACAATGTGTGAGCAAAGGATTCCTAATCTGTGAGTGCCAGGCTCCCCCAGTCGACAGTGCTGAGCGGCACACACAGGAGCACTGCTCGTGGGGTATTCCAGCACCAGCCTTTCCAGTGGGCAGCCCCAGAGCAAACAGGCAAGAGAACTTTGCCTAGGAGATTCCTGTGGCTACTCTGAGATGCATGTGACTTCCCTGGGAGCAGCTGCTCTCTCAGGAAGTGTTGCAGGGAATTGGGGTGGAGGGGAGATCCCAGTTCCCTGCGGCCCTCTGTACATGAAGCACATACAATATTAAAACACCTCTTAATTCTGGAGGAAAAGAAAAAAAAAAAAAAAAAAAAAGGATTGTACCCACTTTAAGGAATGTTTTGAAAAGAAGAAGAAATGAGGAAGGTGGAGTCACAGGCAGACCTGTGGTGTTGCCAGGTACCTTGGCCAGATAGATGCACAACATCCCTTTCCAAATGCTGCCTCCCTCCATGGGGCTGTCCAAGTCTGTTTTCTACTTGGCTGGTTGTGCTATTGAGTCCCATTTGGAAGGATTCACATGTGACCTAAGACTGTCCTCTAGATGTCTGACTCTGTCCTCTACAAGATAAATAATGCAAAAACAAACATGCCAAACAGTAACCTTCACTTGTCTCCCTGACACTGCTGGAGGGAGGGAGGGAGGAAAGGAAGGAGCGAGCGTGAGCAAGTGAATGAGCAAACTGCGTGCGAGGCAGGCAGGAGATGGGCACGGAGAGGAAAGGTGCGGCCAGAGGAGCCGTGAGAGCAGCTGGATTCCCCCTCCACACCGCTCTGCTGTTTCAGACTAGGGTGCCCGTCTGCTGGGGCACTGTCTCTTACAGACAAAGCCAAGGAAACATCCAGCCCTGCTCCCTGGCCAGGGCGCTCAGTGAGCTTTGGCAGCCACTCATGCTCAGCAGGGACCATGGCTGGTGCCGGGTGGGGGCACCAGGACTGCAAAAATTAAATAAAGCCTTCCCTGTGCCGCTCAAGTGTTCTGGTAGCCTCAAGCAAACTGGTTAATGTTGCACACTGCATGATTTCTTCCCTGCACCCTCCCCCAACACCACCACCCCCT
>VZRQ01001827.1:1629368-1653080 GCA_013397975.1 Machaerirhynchus nigripectus | reverse complement strand
CCCAACACCACCACCCCCTCAGGCTCCCCCTCCCCCCAATCACTAAAAGTGGAGAAGAGGATCCCTTTTTCCCATTGAATGTACTTTTGATGCAAGTATTCATTAATTGCGGATACAGTTGTACGCGGCATGTGTGCTAAAGTGCTATCAGCTTTGTGTGGAAGACAAATGCACGCAGACTTAAATAGCTGAGATTTTTATCTTTCTCCTCACGCAAAATATGCAGCAAGTTGTCCCCATCTAGAGCCTTGCCAAGGAAAAAAAGGATGTTTTTCCATTTTTCCTTTCTTTTCCTTTCTTTTCCTGAGATACAATGAGGTAGGCGACTGGCCTGCGTGGTTCTTTCAAAGAGAAGGGCTTCCCCAGTCCAGCTGTGGTATGTTTTTGTCAGGTTAAAAATTGTGAGATCTTTTAAATTTGTAGGTGGCAGAAAAGCAGAGGTTTTATTTCTTCTTCTGTCGATCCCTTGAAACTTCACTGTGGAGGATTCCAGGACAGGGAGCTAAAAATACAGGTTGTGGACTAGAGAAAGTATTGTTCTTGTGCTTTACTCTAAAATATTCTGCAGCAGCAACCAGGGTTGATAGAGTTCTGCGGATCTCACGCAGACAAATGCAGGGCTCAGCAAGTGCTATGGCGACGTGAAAGTACCAGGTACACACGGAAAGCACGTGTCTAGAGGATCGTGGAGTGGTTGGCACAAGCGCTTGCCTTTCAAATAAGGAGAGTGCAGTGATTCATTCCCAGAGCCAAGCTGGCAAAGGCCTGAATCTGATGGATGCATATAGGACATGTGGGAGAGAATCTTGCTGCAAAGGGGCCACCTGGACAGATGGTAAAGGCTAGGCCCCAGCTCAGCTTCTGATCAGGGTCCAAGAGCTAAGCAGATAACTGTCTCCAAACCAACTGTGAGGCGGGAGGGAGAGAGGATGGTATTCAGGGAAATAAGGAGAAGGACTTCAGCCTGAGGATCTTGGCATCCAGGCACCTTGGGAGTTGGGCTGTCCTGCTCCCAGTGGATTTGAAACTGGATGAAGCCCAGGTTTCTGAACTGATCAGATGTCCTAGCTTATGCATAAAATTGGAAACCTTTTGTTTTGAGAAGTGCAGCAGACAAAGCTGCAAGACCAAGAGGGTGAGATTGTTGGCATGCAGGAATGCTGGCTAACTTGCTGCCTTGAAAGGGAGCTGGGTAAGCTGTTGCAGATCGATTCCCTATGTACTGCTGCCCCTATTCTGCCGAGCTGTGTTTGACCAGAGCTCGAGCAGGGTTTGTTCCAAGCCGCCGTCTTTGCACTCCAAACCTGCCTTCCCATCTGCTCACCTGCCGTCTATCACTGCCTGCACTCTGGGATTTATGTTCCTACTCCTGCATGCCAGCAGTCTGACTCCCTCAAGTTTCTGTAGCGTGCTTTCCTGAGGATGAGATCAACTACTCTTCTGTCCTGCTGCTCAGCACACAGCAACTCAGTCTCTGTCATACCCACACACTCTGTTGCTCACAAATACACACACTCCAGTCTTTTGCTTGCTCACAGCCTTAGGAGAGGCAAGGTTTCCCTTCAGCAGTGTGATTATCCTGTGTGTAAGAAATTTGTTGTTCATTTTTTATTCTTTGGTCAGGGTAAGGCAGTTGTATGCAGAGCTTGCAAAAAATTTGTTTGCACCTTTATTAATAGTAGCAGCATTTTGTCTCTGGTGTGTGACAGGGAAGCCTAAGCCATTATTTTAAATTTTTGTTTAAAAAGTAGCAACAGTCACAAATTTTCACAACAGAATGTCTGTGTCTTACCTACATAGATCATCATCATCTTCTAGCTATATGCAGAATAGCTCATTTTCCCCTCAGCCTTGTGCCCTGATGGGACTCAGTTCCTAAAGAAATGGGATTTATGATTCACATAGGTTTTTAATATGCCATCAGAATGCTGCTGTGTCTGAAAAGCTATGCTACTTATTTTGGATCCCAGAAGACTTTCTCACCAATATTGACTTGCAGATGAAAGCTGCCATGTGCCTTTAAAATAAAGAAAGATGCTGAGCCTTGTCAGTGCACAGTTGCAGGGCACAGTCATCCTGCTCTAGTGCAGAAATGGTGGTGGCAGGGGATTTACAAGACTTTTATTCTGGCTAGGAGTCCTCAGGGCTCCAATCACTCCTTGAGCACAGAGGAGCCATTCGTGTGCAGACCTGTGAGCCTGTTCAAAGGGCAGTGTCAGGTGCAGGTTTGTGGTCAGCCTTGCTCCGAACCCACCAAGGTACAAATGAGGAAATGAAGGTTGTTTCTTTGATGGACAGGGATTTTTCTGTCGTGTGGGACCTGCTTCCTGAGCCTTGTCCCCAAGCATTCTGGCAGATGTGGTTCTCCACACACATTAGGCTGTGCTTACGGCATGCAGAGCACAAGCCCATGTTTCTGGTGTTTGCAGCTGTGCAGTGTGTGTGTGTTGCGCTGGGCTTTTGCTGAGCATGCTCTGTGCTGGAGTGTTGGGGTAAATAGTGTTGATGCAAATATTGTAAAGGGTTCAGCCCCTTGATTCAGTGATCGTGGATGTACTGTTGGATTTGTTTTCTTGTTCTTCTCATGTATAGTCGCAGCAAGTGCTGGGAGGGAGACTAGAGGTGTGCTGTATGAGATGGATTGCAGCCTGATCTTCGGCATTTGCAATGTTTTAATAATACTCCTTTTCTACCTTGGAAACAAAACACAACCTAACCACCCTCTCCGACTTTACATTAGGTTCAAGACAGATGTTTCTGATAAACTGTTTTCAGAGTGCAGGATGGGTTTAAAACAGCTAAGGTAATTATGGTGGGGGGATAATTGAACTGGGAAATAATAAGGAAAGAGAGGAGTCCATGTACATGCGGGATACCTCCATGTCTGTGAGAGGGGATGTGAGTGCCCAGTCTTACCTCTGACTGTATGTATGTCATCTGCTTGGGCTAATGAGTTTCTGTGGTTTAAGACCTCATCCAGCACTGCTTGTCTGTGTGTGTTTTCCTGCCTTTGGAGTAGTGACTTTTTCCACAGTGGTAGTTAAATTGGGCTTCAGTCCTTTGTATTTGCTAAGATCATGCCCACACAGTTACACAACTTCAGGTGATGGTGAAGCACAGCCAACTGATTATCTGTGTCAAAGCTATTTATTTTAGTCTTTCATCTAGTTCTTTTTTTGTTCCCATTGTTGCTGCAAAGTGAAAGATGTATGAGTTTTTCAAGCTGGCCACAGACAGTTGCTCCAGGACCTTTCTAACAAAGGGTAGAGTCAGGAGGAGATTGAAGGGGATGCTGACAGCATCCCTCCTCACAGAGGTCTGGCTGCTGGGGCTCAGAGCCAGCTTTGAGACTGTGCAGGTGAGGATGGCCCCGCTTCTTTTGGTGGCCTTGGACAGAGTGCCTCAGGAAACACTGTCAGAGGCTTCTACAGGACAAGTCTCCTTTCCTGTGAGAGTCGCTTTTATACTGAACCTTTACTGTTGAGCTGCTGCCTGACCTGCATCACACAAGGAGTGCCTGTCTAGTTCAGGCAGAGCTGTGCCTGGCCATGCACACTGTTAATCCAGACCTCCATCCTGCACCTGCTGTCCCAGCCTGGCTGCAGCCCAGCTCCCTCACCATGGCTTTGCCCAGTCATCACAGGGCTATGTGTGACCCTGGGTACCGTCACCAGCACTGATTCTGAGCCCCACCTGCAGGCGGATGTCCCAGCCAAGCCTTCAGCTATCCCAGCCCCTTTCCCAGGATCCTGTCTGGCCACACCAGGGCTGTATCATGTCCTGGGTGCTTTCAAACACACCAGGTATTAAATACTGCTTCTTTCTTCATGGTTCCTGAACACAGAGCTATTGGGGCATAAGATGCACATTAATGCTGGAACAGAATACAGAACTTCATAAATGTCTGATTACATAGGACAGTTCAGGTTCGCAGGGACCTCTAAAGACCATCTAGTTCAACTCCCTTGCAACAGGCAGAGACATCTGCAACTAGATCAGGCTGTTCAGAGTCTGAGCCAACCTGACCTTGAACATTTCCAGGGATGAGGCATCCACCACCTCTCTGGGCAAGCTGTCCCAGTGTTTTACCACCCTCACTGTAAAAGAATTCTTCCTCCAAGGCTTCATGGAAACTGTGACACAGGATCCACCACAGGCTCTGCACTCCCATCGGGCTACCTCTTTCATAGAGCATCAGACCCTTGTCTTAAGTCTGAGTTATCACAGATAAGAGTTTGATTTCATCAAAACAAAGAAAAATGTTTCGGTCAACCCTAGCCATGATTCTGCAGCCAAGCACAAGGAGTATAAACAAAAGAAAACAAAACATATTTTTGCTATGCATAGCTTTTCATTCCAGATTAAAGCAAACAACCAGAAAGAATATTGGTCTCCCATGAGAGAGCAATGTATTGGTGAATCTTCTGTAAGAAGATGCAGCAACTTTGAGAATAAAATGGCCGCTGGGGAGAATTTTTGGAACAGATTTAAAGGGGAAAAATGCAGAAAGCAAAGAAGCAAGAATTTCATGCTGCTTCCACCGTAATAATAACAATAACACTTTGCCCAGTGCGTATGCTTTACTGCTCACTGTAGCCAAGGGCGAAATTCCCTGCCCACCAAACAAAATCAGCAAAAGGCAAGGCTGGCTTTGCAGGCAGGGAAACTTCACGGGTGCATCCATCAAATCCTGCAATGGGACCAGTGAAGCACACAAGCTGCAAGGCATCAGTAATGAGAACTGGAGAATAGAAAGCCCTCAGCAGTACAGGCTCAATAATTAATCAAAGCTGAAAATCTCTCTAACGAAGGCAGCAGCCCCAGCAAAACAGAGAGAGAGTGTTTAAGGAGTTAGGGGTCTGAACAAGAAAGGAGGACATCTCAAAAAACAAGTTAGCAAGGGATGGGGCAAGAATTGCCACAGCATTTCCCTTCCTCAGGTTCTCAGTAATGCACTGAAGCCAATATGGCAATAGATGGAATTAGTTAATTTTCTTTCTTTTTCGTGATCTGATTTGTCAAAGTGTCTCTAGTAGGGACTAGCTGCTGTTGTAAGAAAGAGGTCATTCTACAGAAGAAAATCTCCTGCTCTGGGAGGCTGCATCCTGGAGATGCCTCTAGTTTTCAGGGTGACACCATAAATGAGTTTCTCAAAGTTCCTGTTCTAGTGTGTAAAGTTGTCTGGCAAAATTCCCAGATGAGTCTCAAGGCTTGCTTAATTATGAATCAAAGGCTTAATGCAATACCTTGTGCTTCTACTCCTTTCATGCTGGGGACCTCAGGTTGCTTCTTACAGCAGAGGGAGGAAGTGATTCATATACAGTTGGCTGTAAATGGCAGATGTGCTGCAGCAATAGCAGATGTGAAATAAGAGCCTTGTGATCCTGGCTATCATGCACATTCTGAGCCACAGGGTTTCCAAGGCCATGGAAAAGCACATTCTTAGTCACAGCAGAGTTTTGACTAAGCACTTGAAACTTTTCTGCCTTGAGACTTGATGCTTTCTTTAATATATAGGGCAAGATAGTGTGAACATGACTTCTGTGAAGAAAGCTAGTAAGTCCAGCAGATGTGTTGACAAGAATACTTTTCCTTTGATGCTGAGAAATGTTTATCCAGATGCCTGAGTTGCCTGTCCTGTGATTCATGGCTTTGCCACAGGTGTACCATGGGGACTGGAGTTCCCCTGTCTGGAAGTGAGCCCTTACAACTGAAGAAGCTCCCACTGGTTGAGAACTTGGCAGCAGACCTGCTCAGGGAAACAGCTATCGAGGGGCACATTGCCATTATCTGCCACTGTCTTCTCCATCTGTCCCTTGGATCCACAGCCCATTTCAAAGGCTTTGATCAAAGGTATTCAGAGAGCTACTAACTTCCCTGTGAGGCTGTACCACTTCTGTGTGTAGCTGCATTATATGCTTGATCGGGTAGAGTGACACAGATGACACAGCATTCCCAGTGACTTGGATCTGTACACTGGAGTTCTCTGCTGCATGAAGAAAAGGGTACTAAATCCTTGCCCCATCAAAGAGGTTACCTGCATCCTTGTGTGACCTCCCTGTGGGAGTGAAAGTGTAAAGTAAAAGCGCCTTGCTCTTGCTCTTATGCCTTTCACCTGAAAAACAAGCTTATTTTTCCTCCATATAAGAAGAAAATATACTTGCTGTTGTTTACTGTTATGGGAAGCACACAAATAAAAGCAGGAATAGGACTGAATTGGAACTGATAGATAAAATGGATTAGGTAGATAGACGGAAACCAAATTAGCTGTGAAGCCAGTGTCAAATAGAATAGAAAATCATTTCCACCCAATAGCCAGCTGAAAGATTTAGCAAGACAAGAAGGAAATAATCAAGATTGCCTAATTGCCAAGTAACCTTTCCGTCTTTCTTTTACTCTCTTTCTTTCCTGATACAATCTGTCTCAGATTTCTCTATTAAAATGGAGGAAAACAGCTTTTGATCTGGTCTGCAATGTGAACTCTAAGATAGGCTTAAAGAAACCCCTTCTGCAAGAAAGGGTGTTTGTGTAAAGCTCTCTCAAATGCATCGTACAGCTGCCTCATGAGGTTTTTGGCTAAAGGAAATAGAAGACAACATGCTAGCAACTGCTGTGTGTGCTCTTCCCTTCTGGCTTGCCTCTGTTATCTGGCATGTCATGTACAAAGTTTGATATGTGAATGGTTGGTGAAGAGCTAAGTAAATAATGGGGATACATGGGGTTCTTCTTCTCTCCATGAATTGCTGATAATCTCCTCCTACGGGTGTAAAGGAAGGGTTTTGAAGAGCTGAAGAGCAGCTTTGTAATTAGTGAAGGCCTCTGGCCACACTGAAAAATAGTCTTCAACAGCAGTGTTCTTGCAGAAAACAAAATTTATTACAGGAGTTGCAGTGATGGAAATCTTTACCTACAGGCCTGGCAAAATGGGTCTAACTTGTCCTTTCTATTATTTCTAATGGACTTACATATATGTAAAGCCTATATCATAACCTGCTGGTAGAAGCATCAGTTAAAGAACTATGTGTGTCAGGAGACTGATAATAGACTGCTTAGATTTTCCTGCAGATGGCTTGTTCAAACCTGGAGTGGGAAAAAATTGCCAGAGGTGACTCTCAGAAGTGAGCTTCGTTTTCTTTTCAGACTACATTGACAGTTACTGATAAGGTCCCTCAGAAGCAGGCTCTCTAGATTCCTACAACCTGAAAATGTTCTGGGCGAAGCTGATGGATATCAGGCACCTAAATAGGACCTGGGGTGCCCATACATTTTCCATAATCTGAGCACTTCTCTTCCTCCCAACCTGTGAGCTGGGGAAACAGTGCCTGGCTGGTGGTCGCTCTTCAACAGTTTGAGAAGTGCAACCAGAAAAAGCCGGTCTCAGTTGCCACATGCGGAGGGCGACTGTGGGGAGTGGGCAGCAGCTGCATATGGGCGGGTTTGCTGCCATTTCCGACTGCAACGGGATGGCCAACTGCCTGCTCTTCCAGCTTTGCCTTGTGCCTCTCAGTTGGAGGAGGGGGTGAGTTTGGAGATCTTGCTGGGGTTGTCTGTGAACACTAAATGTTATTTTTGACTGACTGACTGTTTTCTGTGAAGTAGGGAAGAGGGCAAAATGTTATTTAGACTGGTTATTTCCATTAAATTCCATTAGGCTGCTATGCTTGCTGTTTTCATTTCTTCTTCTAGATTAAAAGGGATAGAAGACTCCCTTGAGAATATCTTGGTTGCATTCAGGGCTGTGATTAGCTTTTGTATTTAAGTCTTCCTTCATTGTTGAAAACCAAAAAATTTCCTGAGTTGAAAAAAGGCATGATGTTACAAAATGAGGCAAGTAGAAACTTAAAATGGAGATCTCTGTGGTTTAGACCTGAGTGCCTCTGAAAGGCAAGGAGGTAAAGAAAAAGCACTTGACCTTTTCAGCGTGGTTGGAGCAAAGATTCTGCTTTAAAAGCTTTCCAGGCAGCACTTCTATAAGTCTTGTCAAAACCTGAGTCTTCAGCCACGTAAGGCAGAGCGGTGTCTAAGCAGCTGTTTTGCTGTGGTAGCTGAGTTCATGGAGTCTTAGAGGCCTTGACCACTTTTATAAGCCAGTTAACAGAACTGTATGAGGATGTTTCAACTCTGTAAAAAACTATAAACTCATTTGCTTCCCACAACTATTATGTCAAACAAAGGTAAAGGAAGCCTTTATTAATTTCATTGTTGTTCATTGCACTTACATGACAGAGGTGTGTCATGGGGCAGAAGGTGATGAAGTTTTGCTAATAGAAATAACACTGGAGTCTTGACTTGGTCTCCTTGAAATGCTGCCCCTCAGCACTTGGCCAGATTTGCCAGTGATTTCCTCTCACCACAACTGTTTCTCAGTGCCAGGTTTGAAGGGGCTGGTGGCATCACAGTACCTGCAACACCAAGTTTTGGTCAAGTTGTGCCACTGGGGCTGTGTGCCACTCCCCCACAGCAAGAGCAGGGAGGTGGGATGGCCGGAATTTGGCCATGCTCAACTTGCCCCATTGCCCTCCAGGACAGAGCCAGCAGAGAGAAGGGCTGCTGCTACTCACAGGCTGTCTGTGTTTCCTGAGTAGACCAGGTGAGGGAGGGAGCTGTACATCTTAAAGGCAGTCTGTGAACTAGTACTGTGTTTCTGACAGGAGCCAGAAAGGCCTATTCTTAAAGTAAGTACCTGTTCTGAGAACCTGGTTTAATTTTTGCTCCTCAGGGAGACTGCTTTGAAGGAGAGAAAAGTGCTTTTACAGCAGAGTTGCAAGCAAATCCTTTCCCTTCAGTGCCATTTCCTACTTGTTGAGAAAGGGAGAGCAGTTCTGGGGAAAGGAACATTGAAATCATCTTCTAAATCACTTTGGTTATGGATCTCTTTGGTATTGTGTGAAAACCTGGTGTAAATACACCATTAAGAGCGGACCTGGTTGCACAGGCCGTACACAGCCAATGTATTCAGATCAAATGGGTATAGTGAAAGCTTTAAATAAGTAGCAGATAAAGGGGGAAAATGCCTATTAAATAAACAAGCACATGCAGTAAGACACGTACAAAGCAAGCAAGGGGAAAAAATCTCATGTGACCCTCATGGGAAATAATAACATTACTGCAGGAGACTAGGCAAAGGAATGAAGCTAATAAATGAGAAATATCTAGTATATCAATTCTATGCCCCAGCAGTCAATTGTGCTGTTTTATACTGCAACTAAGGCTTTGGATTTTATTTATTTATTAACATAAAGAATCAAAATAAATATTGAAGATTCAGAAGGGAGGTGTGAACTGAATCTATTTCTCCCAAACTATACGAACAGAAATGCAAGGAGAATGGCAAATTCCATGGTTATTAAGACATCGGATCTGTGGAAGACTTTTCCACTTCATACTTTCTGCCACAGAGTTTGACAGTAATATGACAAAACCCACCTCAGTTTTCCAGGGTGTAGGTCTGAGTGACATACTATCAAGGACTAGAAGTTTAGCGGTTTCAAGGACACCTTTGTAGGTCAGAATAACTTGTTTGTATGAGATTTTTTGCTGAAACCCCATTTGGGGCTGATATGTTGTTTTAACTTGGTCAGGAAACAGCCATAAGTGGCAATATAATGTATCTGGCATCTGATAAGAACACAGAACGAATGCAGTTTGCACAACGCAGAGTCAAAGGAGGCAGCCAAAAAAGTATCAAGAGGATAAAAAATAAAGCAGGGTATGGGGTGTGGGGGGGTTTTTTGTTGTTTTGAAACTTATAGCTTTCTCAGGATTTGTTCTTGTTTTCCTGCTACAGAGCTCATGTCATCCACCAATCATGCACATAAAAACACAAGTATATAAATTACATTCACCTAAATAATCACTGAAGGAAATGGCAGCATTTGCCTATCTTAGTGTTTTACAGCTTAGTTTAAATGAAATCCTCAAATTAAGAATGACTATTTGGTTTTAACTCTCCTTTCTTGAGCACATGCATTATAATAAAGCCTTAAAGACAGAATAATAACATATCAATTCTCAAATAACACAACGTTAAGACATTCATATTTTTCTATGAGCTTTGACAAATGTGTGGGATCTTGCAGCTGTTCAGTATTCTGGCTATTTCAGACAAATGAGCTTAATGAAGGTTGCTTTTGAGAAAAGTATCTGAACAATGCATCATAGATGAAGAGATATTATAATGGCCATTATAGTCAAAAGTGTGTATATGCTAATGCATATGGGGTTTTGCAGATAAATGCAAAATGAGCTCATTACAGCGACAGGTAAAATCTTGCTCCTGTTGCTGTCCATACTGCTGTTGGCCTTTGCTTCCAAAAATCTGGCCCTGTAACTTGGCATTGTTCTTCATATATGCATCCCACTGTAATTTTGCTATCGATATTTAATACCATTAAAATGCATTGGGCTTCCCTGGCCTAGCACAGCATTTTATGGCAGAAGACTGCTGTTCAAGAGCCTGAAAAACTGTCTGGAAATGACTGGCCACCTTCTGAGGTGTTTCTCTTTTGTTTCTCTTCTGTTTCTGATGTCTCTGGCACTTGTTTGGTCTCAAATTTCATGTATCAGCCTCTTACTGGCAGAGCTGCTGATTTTACCCTGGTCTTACTCTAAGACCAGTCCCTGGTCTTATAGTGTCCTTCGTATTAGTAGTGGTTATTTGGAAAACCTGTGGGGTTTCAGGACTTCCTTCTGTTCCTTGTGATGTCATTGCCTCTTCAGGCAAAAATGCTATGCATTTATAGATGTAATTCTTGAGCTCTATCTGTCTAACCTGAAATCACATGTCCTATAAAGGGGACTTCAAAAGGTCTGTTTTCTGACAGATTCTGGAGTCTGTTCCTTTTATCAAGAAAATGGTCTTCTGCTTTTTGATAAACTGTATTTTTATTTTTCTGTGATGGATCTTTCAGTGCTAAAGATTTTATTATTCTTAAAGAAGTTCAGGAGGACTGGAATGAGTTGGGGTCAGCCAGAACTGAGCATAACTCTCCTTGCATAATCCTTTAGTATTTGATGTTAAGTCAGCTCATCTGCTGTATTACCTTTCCCTTCTTGGAAACAGCAGTCTTTGAGTTAAATCAACATGCACATTCAGAAAATTGTCATCAAGATAATCAGTTTTTCATGCAATGAGCACAAATTATTTCAGGCTACTTCAAATTTGTCATAGGCTAAGTGGTTGCAATCCATATTACAGAAGGGCCATCCCTCTCTTTCACTCCCACTCCTTCTACGCCCTTAATGTTAAGAAGATCAGAGACAGGGGACAGAAGCAAGGACAAGTTTTGGATGAAGTTGTATTGATTTGTTGAAAGTAGCAATAAGGGAAAGGTAAGAGATTTTGGAAAGCTCTGGATTGACTTGGGCAATATGTATTGAGTAGCAGGGTTGAAACTGTGATCCAGGACACACAAAGACACAGAATATTGCTAGCAATTTTAAAAGAAACAGTTAATGCTGGATTGGTTTGGACATATGACTATATTCTATGGATGTAGAAATTAACTAGAGTTTATTGGTACAGTTTGATAAAAAATTACATGTAAGCCTCAAATTAGTTTGTGCTTCAACACAAAAAGGTTGGCAAGATGCCACAAACCATACACATTTAATACAGCTCTCTGCATCTGTTACTGTAGCAAATAGCTTGTGAAATTCTCCAGTAATAAATTTTTATTCAGAAGTGTTTATAATTTCAAGGGAAAAATAAGGAAATTTAATAATTTTTTTCTTTAAAATATAATGCACAGTGCTGGCAAAATTTTTCCAATACATACCTTAAAGAGAAGATCTTAAAATCTTTCAATTATTACAGGCAAGACTACCTGAGGGGAAAAATAAGCACACTGTCAAATATGAAAAAGAAGCACAGGGAAGGGGAAGCTTACCTATCTGAAGTTCTAGGAAAATAAATTTCAGATAAATTTGAGAAATCATTTATAGATCTCCATTTCAGATCTCTGTACAGAGGCTGTGAGAAACATTACAATAATGTTGCAGATGGGGTAAATAGAATTGCTTACAATTACAAACTAGATCAGTAGCAGAGCCAAGAGAAGGAGCCAGATTTTCTCTTTCTTCTTCACTTTGAATTCTATGTCCAATTTAGTGAAGATTGTGGCTCTAAAGTTACATTAAATTAGTTGTCTATTCCCTCTCTCCCCTGACCTGTATAAACATAATAGTCCAGACCCTCAGCTGCTAAAATCACTGCAGCTCCATCTGGCCCATTAATGCATGTATACATGCCAGTGGACAAGATTGCAAGTTGTTACCTACTCCCTGCCTAACAAACCTGGCAAAAAAACAAGAGTAATAAACACATAAAACTGTCATTTAAAAAATTGCCAACTTAGGTCTCAGGGATTACTCTCTCTGCACCATGATGGTGCAGATAATACACAGTCAAAAATCCCCCCACTTAATACTCTATCAGTAAAGGAATATTCTTCCAGTGAGTGTTGGGTAGAATTCTGCAAGCCTGGTATAAAATAGCCTATGTACAAATAATAAGATTCTTCTGTATTTTTTGGTGGGGAGAGAGAGAGAAAGAAACTGGCTGGGCTTTATGCAGGTAATGGGTTCCTAATCTCAGGTCTCTGTAACTTTAATAATGGAATTAATGACAGGCTCAGCATAGCACATCAACATGATCTCGTACGTGAAACCAACAGAATGTCACAGCAAAGGGCTGGGCAGCAGGGATGCTTGATGAATTTTTTTTTTTTTTTAATTGGGTGTGGGAAAGCAGAGATATACTTTCTCTAGCCATAGTGCTTGGGATTTGGCAATGTTCAGAAGTGTTTTGCCATGTGGGAAATTAAAATTTGCAAGTACAAAATTGCTTATTTAAAAACAAAGAGCAGCAACAAAACCCATATTAGTTCAATTAATGGGTCAGTGCAGGAAGCCAAAATAGATTTTTTTATTTGCTAAGAAGCAAGGGACTGGAAAAAGATACATCTTTAGTAGAGGGTATTTATAATTAACCAATGTGAGCAAATGCACTCTTGTTCCACTTAATCGTGAAGCAACAAAATAGAAAAGAGTCCTTCTCATCTCAAGAATATGCTTTGGCAAACGAGCTGGGATGGAGAGACAAGCTCATGGCATTTCAAGAGTATGTTCTACTCTTTTTTTCCACACCTCCCCTTCATGCTCTTTGTAATAAAATCTGCCTCAGCCTAAAAGCAGGTATTTTTTTTTAGGGTTTTTTAGGACTGGCTTAGCTGTTTGTGGTGAGCAGATGGGGATTTGATGTTACATTCTGTTTCAATTGTATTTCAGTGAAATTAATTGCAATAATGATCCACTTTATTGATATAACTCCCGTTTCCAGAAGTATCCTACTGTAAGAGCATTAGCATCTATGGAATTTTTCAGTCACGTATCTAACTAGAGGATTAACGCTAAAGATGGTCCTTAAACAAATTCTTGGATTCAGGCAGCATGATACTTGAAGACTCAAGCAGAACTTCACATCTTACTCTTGGGTCTTTAATTGCTGCCAAACCAGCAGAACTATCAGGTGTCTATTTTGGGTTCAGGCCTCCCATGCTGCCCCTAAAAGTTCTTGCATTTAGGGCCCTTTTCTAGGACTCTCCCATCTGATGTAGTCCCCACACCCTCCTCCATGCTGCACAAGCTTCCTTGTCTTCCTACACATCAAGAGAATGGAAATCTATTTCAGTTCCCGTTAGGTAGGTAATTAGTTTGATGGCAGATATCAGAAAGGCACTGAGACTAATGGGGCTGCCTCCCAAGCAGCAAGAGGCATGAAGTTCCAGCAAGACCTGTGTTTTATATCCTGCCTTAAAACCAAACAAAGAGAACTGCTTTTTAATTCACCACTTTTATCTCTCTGGGCTTAGTGAATTCTAGTGCTCGTAAAAAGTGAGAGACAGCTCGACAGCTACTGCAGACTAAAGGCAAGCAGAGTGCAGCTTCCATGCATACAGGGAAAACTAAAAACACACCTCAGCACCCACCCTGTGGCACATCCTACTCCAACAATTCTGCCTCCCCCACTTCCCCTCACCGGTCCTTCCTTGGCTTTTCTATTGTGATTTCAATTTTCCTTTCAATACTGTAGGCTTGTGTGCCCCCTGATTAGTAACTGAAATTTATGCTGGGCTGCACGGCAGGTTTTGTGAAGGCTCGGGGGGAAAACCTTCTGAATTCATTGTCACTCTTGATAGAAACTGGACAAGGAACTTCAGTTTCCAGATGAGATAATGAGTTGCCAGCTGATCCCTGATGGTCCTCTCTAGTTTAGTGTCTTCCTTGGGAGGTGCCCCGAACATTTAGGGATGAAGTCACTTTAACAGCACTCTATTGCGAATTGGAAATCATAGGTGTTTGCCTCTCTGAGCCTGTTCTCTTTACACTAAATGAGAGTGTGTTATCCAAATGAGAGAGTTCTTCCTTCAGCAGATGTTTTTCCATGCTTTGCTTTCCTTTTTAAGAACACAATGAAATTCTAAAGGCTGGAAAAGGTCAAATGTTTTACTGAGCTTTATTCAAGAAGGAGGAAGAGATCTATCATGAGAGACAGTACTGAGACCCCAGAAATGTCAAATAAGCAGATTATCTGGTTACCAGAACTGGAGCAGCTGGTCCCAGGTGACAACAGCCCCACAACTTCTTAGCACTGTTTCATCCCTTAGCTTTAGGACTCCTTTAACTCTTGAAGTCAGACATTAAAAAAAAAAAAAAAAACAAAACAAAAAAAACCAAACTGTGCTTTTTTGGATCAAAGAGAATTTCAGGCAGAAAATTAAATCTTGTCCCTATTTACATCAGAAAGATGTAGCCATTGACTTCAAGGGGGCCTGGATTTCACCTGAGAGCTATGACTTTTTTGTCTCATTCCATAATGTGAGGTGACATATTTTGAAAGGCAGGAGAGAAAAGATCATTGCTTGTTAAGGTGCAGGCACAGGCTATTGAGGAGATCTACATCTGGTCTGCAGGACAGATGTGACAGACACAGATTTTAAACCATGTTGTATAGACTTGTTTATAGAGGTTAGTCTCTAATGGTAGTGGGAATTATGTCCAAGTGTAGGGCTGTAGTATGGATCCTCGACACAAGAAACTAGAAGGATTTAATAAATACCTACCTCTAACAGAATTTTCCATGCCATGAATCTCCAAGCACTTTGTACAGGAGGTAAGCATCATTATCCCCATTAATGGGATTTTCAGATTTTTCCTGCAGACATTTCTGGTTGGGTAAAGCCAGGTTGACTGTGAGAGAAAGTGACGCTGTTAATGATTCTCTCATGCTTCACAGAGACCTAACTGCCTGATGCTGTAGGCCAAAGTTACAACGTAGGCGGGTCTGGGACTTGCCTTGCCTTGCCATTTGTGTAATAAAAACCAAGGAAGGACACAGCACTGTGATACTTTCCTGGAGTTCCAGTAGGTTTCTCACAGGGGTCAGGAGTTCCTACATGCCCCTCCTTTGTCTGTGAGTTTGTGATGACAGTTTGGAGTCACTGAAATCATGACTTACAACAGCCGATTTAATCCTTTTGTATCTTGCCTCGGACCTGTCTTGTTCCTTCACGGTGTTGGGGTGGGTTTGTACAGCACAGTGCAGGAGATCCCATGAGCTGAGAGCCACAGCCCGCTGGTGTGTCTATGTTGTGCTGACTTTCAGATCTGTGTGGTGGGGTGGGGACCTGTATATTTGTGAACCTCTGGGCGGGTGCTTTACTGCATTGTGGTGAGCATGCTTTGGATATAGAGGAATTTTGGCGGTTTTTTCAGGAGTGTTTCAGCTGAGTTAGCCCAAAATATTCTTCCAATTTACTGCCTGGACAGCCACCTAAAAGAAAGTCTTTTCCTCCTCCTGGCAAAGATTTCTTCATTCATTTTCCATGCTCACTCTGTTGATAGTTTGTAAATAAGATTGGTTGGCTCTAAATAATTGAAAATTTTCCTATTCCTCTGACTTCTCTAAAATTCACAAAGTTAATGTGTAAGCCTAGTCCATTTCTCTTGCTATAAATGCAAGAGATGTGGGAATGATACTGCATTTTTTTATATATCAGGCTTTCCTAGACTGAGTTGACCATTCTTAAACATTTCAAAGGCCTCTGCTGGGTCAGAAGTCCTTGTTAAATGCTTTTTTTCGCTATCAACCTTTCATTCTTTCAACAGTGGGGAGAAAAAAAACAAACATTGATATGCTGTGTCTGTAAAATTCCAGTTAAGCTAGGACCTACAGAACTGGTTGTTTTGTCCCTTTGATTGCTGCACCTGTACTAGCCAAGGTCCAGAACAGCTGTTCTCCGATTTTTAGCTCAAATCTGGTTGTTCATCGTGTGTATTTGTACAGTGTAGCTATCAAGGAATCTTAATAGGATATATAGAAATTATTTCAAAATAGGTTGTCTCCTGCTCTCAGGCCTTCTGATACTGGGCAACTCATTTCACTTTTGCACATCAGGTTACCATTTTGGAGATTTCTTAGTGTTACTAAAATGGGTTGTCCTCCTAAATATCTGAATACAGCAATGTTCTAATGCACACAAATTTCTTGTGAATGTGAATCAGTTGTTCATGTTCTTTGCTGGAGATGTAAAGCAGCCTCCTTCCAAAACCAGTGCTATGCCTGCAATTAATGAAAAGGCAGGGGACGTAGGCAGGAGATGTGGGGAGAGAAGACAAAATCTTTGTGTGTGGTTGGCATCAAATGGCAGCCCACTGGAAAGAGTGCAGAGCCTGCCTTAGAAGGACCTCATATTCCTCTGGAGCCTACTGCCTCATATGCCCTCAAGAAGTACAGTTAGCTGTCAATATTTGCTTTGTATTTTTAAGAGAATGTCTTTGGAGTTCGGTGATTCAGCTTCCCCTGGCTGAGAGCCATGAACGCAGCAAAGAACTGTCATTGCTCATCACCTTCTAGCTGGTGTCCCTGAGGATCCACCACTGGCCCTGGTGACTGTCTAGTTTGCTATCATGTGAAAATCACTGCTTTCACCAGCCCCGGCTTGCCTGTGGCATCCCCAGTGAGCCACCTCTGCACCTCCCCAGTGCAAAAGAATTCTTCGTGGGAGAATCTTGGTAGCTCCAGGCTCCAAGAACTCTGCTCCCTGCAAACTGCTGGTGGTGGGTTTTTTCTTTACTGAACAGAAAGGATAAAGGAAAAATACACTGAAGAAACCCTAAGAAGAATAAGAACAATGACAAAGCAGAGAAGAAAACCCAGCCAAAACCACCTTCCACTTAGTGGGAGAGAAGAGGGGAAGCCTAAAGCTGCAGCACAAATACTGATTATGTCTGTCAAGGATTTGCTGCTGTTGCTAAGTTACTGGTCTCTTTGGAAAACCCTTGAAGTATGGGGTACATTAGGAGCTCATTAGGGTCCCAGGGACTTATGCTAAATGTACAATATGTCTCCATGCTAAACACACTTCAGAAACAACAACAGAAGCTTCCTGCCCAAAGTTTATCTCTTTAGGTGCTTTTATCTCTCTGTTCCTCATTGCTCCTGCCTGGCTCCATTTGTTCCTTTATGACAGCTGAGTTGTTTGATGGGCTGGAGAGGTTACTTGGTATAGATGGAGATGAGCTCTGCTGCACTTTGTAAAGTTTCTGGCTTTCCGAGAAACTTACCCTTCAGGGGAACACAGGGAAGGACAAATGCGGATGCATCTCTAATCTGTTCAGAGTGTGGGTTTAATGACGCTCCAGAGACTTTGTGTCAAGCCTGTGGCGTGAAGAAGTCTGAAACTTAGAGATCCAGGGGTGCAAGCTCCTCTGCAGCGTGTCAGGGAGGGCACTAAGGCCCATTTAACATTGAGTGTCAGAGGCACAGAGCAGAATCCACAGCCCAGAGCTGGCTGCCTAGGTGTGATGGAGGAACCCCAGCATGCCGACAGATGGTGGGAGGATGGATGAGTTGTCCTCAGGGGGAATCTAGGCAGCATGCCTGCATCCAGAGATATCACACATGATCTCTGCAGGGAGTTAGTAACGTGTCTCGGCTTAACGGAAAATGTGTATTTCTGCTGTTTTACATAATATTTAATGAATGGTATATTAGTAGCCCCAACAGGATTTTAGTTTTATTTAATGTAATTTATAAATTAAACAGTCCAGACTGGGTGGAGAAAATTAACCAGCAGGCTCACTAGGAACTAGCTGTGGGTCTTAGGAACAGACAGCAACTCTATTTACATGGATCAAGTGCTGTTTAGCTAACTAGGCAGGAGTTAAGTGGAGGAATACTCTTTCACGTTGCAGTGTTAGCCATTTCCATAACTCATCAACCTGGCATCTATGTTTGAATTGGCAGAAAACCTCTGCGTGTTGGTTTTGGGAAAAGTTTGGGGGGAGGTTGGGAGCGAAAGAGCTTTGTTTGCCTAGAGCAGATGCACAAAGGATCAGGCACATTAAACGAATATTAAGTTTACCCTGTAGTGGAAGGACAGTGAGTAGAGTAAAACAAAGTGAGCAGTCTCCGTGGAGCCAGTGAGTCAGAATCGACATGCAGCCAGTCCTCAAGGAATAGCACCTCACAATATCTTTAATGAGCATGAGGACAGGGAGTGATTTTTACCACTGCAAAGGAGCAAATTGATGGCTTTTTTCAAGGGAATTTCCTCTGCAAAACTCAAATGTCTGTGAATGAATGTTCTGCCCTGCCCTAATCCTGCATAAGCCTGAAGCCACATACAGTTTTTACTGTGTGTTGTATGAGGGAAGGTTAAGAAGCCCAAAATGTCATTCATCCAGAAGAGTGCATAGAGGGCTCTGCCTTGGTTAACAAGGATAAGAGAGTCTTAAAACTCACTCCTGTCTTGTGGCTGGGCAAGTGTTTTCCCCTATTGTAGTGTTACACTTTGCTCAAGTAAAATGTCTTTTGCCTTTGAAGTGGCAGGGGCAGTCTCCACTTGTGTGATGATTAAAGCAAACACTCAGGAAAGGAGTCTTTGTGTCCTGTCCCGCTAAACAGAAGAGAGACAGGGGTCGGGCCACATGGCACAGGCCTACTTCCATCCACACTACTTAGGTGTCAGGTTAGCCCCTTCTGTGGGAAGCTGGGTTTTGAAAGTGCTAGTTGGATGGTGAAAAGCTTGGGGAGAAGGAGTTAACTGTTAAATACTGAGGGTAGGAAGGGTCCAGAGCTTGATTTCAGTCTTTGCTCTGGTTTTCTTTAGCAATGGGAGGCATGGTTTTGGTCCAGTTTTCTCCCTACATCAAAGGGCTCAAGTGAACATTGCTGGGAACATTTCCTGCTCCTGGACCAGGGAAGAAGGAGAGCATCTAACCTTCCTGTTTTCCCTTTGTATGAAGCCCACAGTAACTATGACCCTTCTTGTTAAGTGGAGCGGACACAAACAGCACTTACACAACCTTCATACTGAGCTTGCTGAATTCCCTGAAGAGGCCGAGAGTGCTTTCTCCCTATCTGCAGAGCAAAAAGGGTGGTATTCCTTCCTAAAAAAACCCACTCCTTTTCTTGTTACAGTTGCAAAGAAAACTTCCCAAGCATGAACTGAGCCAAATCAACGTATTATCTGCCCAAACCAGTTTCACTGAGGGAGAATTAATACACCTCCAGTCAGTTGTGAGTGATCTTCACCCTGAAACCTAATTACTTGATTTCGATGTCAATATTCTTTACTGCTTCCCTGCTCTTCATGCCAGCCAAAAGCATGAAGGGTCAAGATTTGTCCATAACTGCTGGCTATTGTAGCTTGCAGCAAGCAAATGGATATTGTGGAGGCTTTCTGACATGGGGAAGTTTGAATCTCTGTCCTTCAATTTTTAAACTGTGTTCAACAGCACCTCATTGTTAAATGGACCAAAATATTTAAACATATTCTGCTGAAAGTCTGCCTTTCCCATGGATCTTCAGTGATGCAGGCCTACAGTCTCCGTAAGAAAATCTATTGCATGTCAAAGAGACAAGAGCTGCAGAAAGTAACTGGAATATAATGCTTCTATAAATAACACATGGAATTCAGTAGTAGTTGCAGTATTAATTATATGAATAACGAGGTTATAATATTCAACTGGCATCCTTAAAAGTGCCCCTAAATCTGCTGCAGCACTTCCCACGTGCTGCAGTGAAGGTTGCCTTTAAATTGGAGCCCTTCACAGAGTTTCAGTCTCATTTGCTACAGAGAACACAAGGCTCTGGCTCCCCTGCTTTGCTTATGGGTTTGGGGAGACTAATTAGGTGGTGTTTGAAAAGCCCTTGGAAGATAAGTATTCGCCTTGATAGGGTGTGATAAAGAGACCTGAAATAGCTGTGGAGGAGGACACAGCCTCTCTGCCTACTGATAAGGCGTGATTTCATCAGCATCATCACAAGGTGTCTGTTCAGCTACATCCCCTTAAAAAGCTGCAACCCCAATTGTGGTGTGCCTTAAAAGCCAGGATGGCTTTCTTTTCATGTTTATGTATGCTCCCATCATGGGCAGCGACAGCAGCAGCCTTGAGCGCTTTGGCCGTAGTGGGGGCTGTAAGAGTGGCTCACTTTGATGAGCATCAAATTCTCCGGGAATTGAAGCCGGCAGCCACCTGGGCGAGCCGCAGCCCTGCGCTGGTGAAGGGCTGCTGCCACCTAGCAGCGGTGCCGAGCTCCTGCCTCCCCGGGACAGCCTCTCGCCTCCGGTGCCAGCTCTCCTACCTTGAAGCAAGTTTGTTGACTATTAATTAGTTTCACAGGTGAAGGGCTTTTCTTTTTCCGTTTACATCATCATCACAGCGTGTCGGGCTAAACACTTTGAGTGGTCCTTGCTGCAAACAGCAGTGCGGAGCTAGGAAGCTGTGCGTGCATCTGTGAATCCTGGCAGCTGCCTGTGTTTCTGTGGACACGCGGTTGTGAGTGAGTTTATGTGCACCCGACCTTTTCAGGAATGAGAGGAACCTGTCAGGGGCTGAACCCCGTAAGTCATGAGACAACTGCCAAGTCTGATAGGCCAGAGTTCAGAAGAGAGAGAGAGGGGTGACTTCTGGATTTGCAGAGGTAACACAGGATCACAGGAAATTCAGAGGGGAAGTAGCTGTGCTACTGGTTTGACCTTTATAAGAGTAAATGCAGTCTCTGAAGATCAGGCTATCTGATGCAGAGTGGACACTTGACCTTCGAGCCAGGGACTGAGAGATGTTGGTGGTGCAGGTGGAAAACATTTAAGTGTGTTTTTCAGAAAACTGAATGATCTCTACAAGGGTCCAGTCCCTGTTGTACTAGACATATCCCAAAAATATGGTCTCTGCTGTAAAATGCTATGGTCAGTGTTAGAGGAGACAAGAGTTAAAGGGCTCTAAACTCTTCATAAATGAATCTGAAGTGATGGAGTAGAATTAGAAAGTGAAATTCAGGAGTTACCAGTTCATCTGAAAGGCAGACCCTATCCCATTACAATTTGCATGCATGCTGACATACGTCTACGATGGTATGAACAATGCATCACCCAAAATTGTCTTTGTTCCTAGTCTGGTGATCTTAAATGCCATTTTAATACTGAAATGGTTTGTTCTGTGGAAGGAGAGAGGGTCTGAGGATATCCATGTTCTGTCTGCCTCTTGCAGTCCTGCTAGATGTGAAGCACTCATCCCATGCTGCCCAAATTCCAAGTGGTGGAACAGCAATGCCACCCACTTCTAAGCAGTGTACCAGTGCACTTTCTCAGCATCACTGGCACACTGTTCACACCTATGCATCATATATTTTCACCTCTGTCATCACTGACATTTTGCCTCGCTTTTGGCTGTGGCGCTGAGTAGGAAGTAGAGTGAATAAACAGTGTTTTACATCCTTCCCACTGGACCTTCCCCTTCTGCTTGTGTTTGCCTGCCGGTCCATCTGTACCCCGAGGATGTAAGTCTTTGCTGCTGCACTTTGTGACCTTGTGGGTGATCATGCAGACATCCACCTGCACCCTCTGTGTCTGTAGCAACTCCTTCTGCTTCCTTCACTGCATACCCCACCCCCAGCAACCTCCCCCTCTGCTTCTCACTCTTGTGCCACATGTTCACAGTCCTGATCTTTGCCTCACCTCCTGATACCTGCCCTACTGCCTCTGCATGCCTTCTGCTCTTGCCTCACCACATCTGCCACTTCTCACCTTTTTCTCCCCTGTCTGAGGCAGCAGGACAGAGAGACACTCTTTTCCTAACCTGCTGTGCAGCAGGGTACCAGGGAAAGAGTGCTGCAGCTACCTAAAGTGAGACACGGAAGGGGAAAACCTCAGCAACAGCAGGAAAAATGAAATGCCATTCTGTCCTTTCGCTCCATCCCGATTGCTCTCCTCATTCTGCTGCATCCCACGGGATGGGTGGGCGAATTATGCAGCTGCAAAGGTACAGGCTCCTACAATAAGGAGATTTCTCTACCATTTTCACACTGAGAGCCTGTGCAAGAGGGATTTTGGTTGCACCTCCACTGATGCTGACCATGAAGCTGAATGACAACCATGAAGTTTGTAGGTGGTGATCACAAAGCTGTAACACAAAAATCTCTTAGTCCACAAGGCACCTCAATTTGGGGTCTAACTGCTAGCCTGTACCTTTGTATACCCACAAATTGCTCAAGCAATAACATGTTTACACTTGAATTTCAATTGCTTGGAGTGCATGCCAGTTTGGGGAGTGGAATTCTCCCAGGAAGTGAGGGCAGAATGGTATGAGAAATTGCTTGTCTGTATCAAACTAATGGCCCATCCAGCCCAGTATTCTGTCCTAATCATTGCCAGTGCTGGATGCTTTAGACAGGCTTGTAACAACCCCCCAGTGTGGCCCATTTTACAATGCTAAATAATAGGGAGACATTGCCTTCTGACCCCAACTTGCGATCGTTTTATACCCTGAAGTGGGAAGGCTAATAACCCATATGGTTTTTATTTTAGCAAGCTTAGCTGCAGATGCTATTCTTGTAAGGTCTAATCCTTTTCTGTATCTTCCTAATCTGTTTTCCTCTATAATATCCTCTGGCAACAAGTTTCACAGGTTAATTATACGTTGATTGCACAGTCTTTCCAATCATAGACACAGTTCTGTTGTACCTCATCTTATCCATGTGTTTTTAAGTCTCTTTCAGCAACCAGGAGTGCCTGCAAATTTACTTCTGCAGGAAAATAATGAAACAAACCTACTTTATACTGAATTCTGCATGCATAGGGCTTGAGTTACCAGTATCATCTCAGTTTCCTTTGAATTCAGAGCATGTTTTGCTCCAAGTAATCTATCCAGTATAGGTATAAAGAACCTTTCCCTGGGGTTCTGCCCTACAGCTCATGCCTCTAAAATTCCTGTTCCCAAGCTGTTTATAGCATACCCACTCCCAAGTCCGTGGTATGTCATCTAGACAGGCTACAGCCAAATCATCCCATTATGTGCTTGTATCCCTAATGTCTTGCTTCCTGATCTTCACAGCTCACTTGGAAGAGGCCTGGACGAATTAGAGAGATGGACAAACACCAACCATATGAAGTTTAACAAGGGCAGGTGCCAGAGTCTGCACCTGGGATGGGGCAACCCTGGTTCTGTGCATAGACTGGAGAATGAGAGGCTGGAGAGAAGCCCTGCAGAAAGGGACCTGGGGGTCCTGGTAAATGGAAAGTTGAACCTGAGTCAGCAGTGCCCTGGCAGCCAGGAGGGCCACCCCTGTCCTGGGGGGCATCAGGCCCAGCATCGCCAGCCGGGCAAGGGAGGGGATTGTCCTGCTCTGCTCTGGGCTGGGGCGGCCTC
>VZRQ01001827.1:1468283-1629174 GCA_013397975.1 Machaerirhynchus nigripectus | reverse complement strand
AATATCAAGCCTGACAGAGTTCAAGAAGTGCTTGGACAATGCTCTCAGGGACATGGTATGACTCTTGGGGTGTCCTGTCCAGGGCCAGGAGTTGGACTTCAATGATCCTGATAGGTCCCTTCCAACTCATATTCTATAATTCTATGATACTAGGACCTTTTGCACGCCTGGGGGACAAACAGCTGCCACCAACCAGCCCACATTCCCTTGTGGTCCCATTGTCTTTCAAAGGAAGTTGGTGGCTAGTCCAAAGAGAATAAGTAATGTCAATAGCACATTTTCCAGTGGGGGAGGCAAGGACTCTCTGAAGTGTGCAAGAGTGTCTTCTCTGTGCCCAGGTACAGTGCTTTTTTCTACAAGCTCTCTATCTGCTGCCTGCGCTCTGTCCCCAAAACTCCCTTGAATCTCTTGACTGATGTGTCATATTTGCTGTACGTGCTGCAGAACTGTGCACGTCCATGAGTGCTGCACTGTTGGTATTTGTACTCTTCCTCTGTTTATGTTACCCAGATGAACATATAGGAAAAGCTGAAGGCCACTTTTAATCTCCCATATTAATATCAGCCAGTACAACATGGCTACCCAATATGGTGTGGCCTTGCACCCAACCCATCCAAAAGGGCACTGGATTCTCACTCTTTTTCTCCAGGCTATATGCACCTGAACTTCAATTTTTCTAATTTAAATGATGGTTCCCATGATTCTCTATTTCTGATGTCCTGATCTTGGCGTTGGGATCTTTCCGGCTCCTACACCTGTCTGCAGTTAGCTGTTCCATGTCATCATGTTAGTCTTGATCCAATGGGAGCATAAGCTAGCTGTGGATCTAAGTACATAGTCTGTATGATTCCCAAGTGTATCCAGTGTCTGCAGTGGAAGACAGGCTGCCACTGAATCTTGCTACCTCCCTCTTGCCTGTTCCCATCAGTACTCGGGGTTGTGTGAGGATCAGCTGAGTGCATGTCCACTTCAGAGCTCTTTAAATACTGATTGCACTTGTCAGGCCAGGTAATTGTTTAAAATCTCAGCATAACAAAATGGGAAAGTGAGGCAGAGGGAGGTATAATGACTTGCCCGAGGTCATCTTGTTTCTCAGCCTAACATCCAGCTCTTCTCTTCCTGTCACTTATCTCAACTAGAGGGCCAGTGTTCTTCTGACATGCAATTGAAATGCTGCTGTGACTCCCACACTTCTCTTAAATGGCTGCTCTATAAATAAAGTTTCTATTGAAAATGGCACGTTAGAAAAATGCTACTAAATAATCCTAACTTTTTGTTGTTGTTGTGAGGTTTTAATTCATCACATTAAGGCGGGAGAAGCCGCCCTTAAATGTCAGCTACCTTACCCCTTCCCAGTCTCTCTTCATGGTCTAGAAAGGAAGAGCGCACTCCTAACAGGAGCCAAATTAAACATACTGGTAACAAAAAAGAAGGTGCAGAGAGCAGTCTCTGAGCTCTTGAAGCCTTCTTCAATACAGGGTGGAAAGGTAATTTTTCCATACCTAATAAAGATATCTCCCCTGTAACATGTGGAAGCAGACACATGAGGAAGTGCCTGCAGCAAGAAATCTTAACGTCTGTGTGTAAGCAGGAAAAAGTAAGTAGGGGCAGGGGGTAGGGTAGGGGGTGAGTTCTACTCACCCTCTGCTGAGAGGGGGTAGGTTCACAATTTTAAGTTGCATCTTGAAGTGTCTTTTGAAGTCCTTCCCTTCAGATTTCATCCTAAAATATTGACATCTTTTCTGCCAGAAATTTTCCTTCTTTTCTATTCTGTGTCCAAAAATCTAAGCAGCTCAATAAAGTCTAACTACAGTTATAAAATAGATTTGAAGTTTGAAAAGAAAGATAATATTGCATTGAGAGATACAAAGTGAGCTGGAAGCAGGAAGAGTAGCAGCAATAAAGTTAAAGCTAGTCCTTCCAGCTTCCATTTTTTCTCTGCCTCTTTCAAGGTCGAATGGACACCAGCTTCATCTCCCCATCTCCAGCACTGTCATACTGTTACGTGATGGCTTTGCAGTGTATTGGAGTCGTGCAAGTGAAGTGCTTGTGATCCTGGGATGGGAGGGGCAGAAGAAACTGCTTTTCTAAGCTTGTTGACAGAGACACCAAGGGATTCACACTTCTCTTTTCCCTCTGGTAATGAACTCCTGCGGAGAATGTACCAAGTGTAATGCCTTTCTTCAATCCATCTGTGCAGGGAGGGTTTTATGGAGCCCTCCCTGTGTCTGGGAAACAGGGAATTTAAAAGCTTCTTCCCAGAAGTCTAACCCCTCAGAAATAACACTGGCATTGCAAAAGAAGGTGGCCACCTGGTTCTCCGGCTGCCTGCTGTCAGGCAGCAAGGCCTAATGAACCTCTCAGGGGGAACATCCGCAGAGGGAGGATGATGAGTCTAATAGGCGCTTTGGTCCCTGGGGTTGGAAGGCATAAACAGCAGCAGGGATGGTGCTTGGGAGGGGGAGAGATGAAAGGCTGATGAGCCTTCTCACGATCCTCCCTCTGAGCATTAAGCTTCTCACATATGGTGGCTGGTGGTGTATCAAAGTGGGGACACAAAGTTGGTGTAGTGGGACTCATGTCTTCTTTTTGGAACAGAGCTACTTTTCTTTCCTGCTTGCCCTCTCATTCCAGGTGTTGCCCATGCTGTGGGCTCTGATCTGCTGCTCATTTAGGTGTGTCATCACCTTGAAAGGCACGTCAGCACCTGAGAGCCAGAGAAAGCTGGGGTGTCTCTCCAGAGAACCAGGGATGCTCCATGTTGTGTGTAGTTTGAGGCAAAGGCTGCCCCTTTCACTTGATTTTGGCTAAGGCCACAATCACCTTCCTGCCTGATAAACCAGCGGGATGAAAGGGACCCAAGCATAGCACACAGCATAGGTGTGACATATCCTTGTCACACCTGGACATAGGTTAGTTACACCTCTAGCCACAACTCAGTTATGGGTTGATGCTGTCTCTAAACCTCAATCCACCAGCTCAGCATTACAGAGGAAGACTAAGGGCTGTAGATAACATCACAGTTAATGATGCTTTCTGCTTCTGTCACTATCTGTAGAACATCCTTAGAAGAGCTGTACTCAATGGAAATACCTCATTCCATGATTACTAGAGGTCTGCCATTTTCTGGCAAGATTATTTTCTATATTATGACCTGGTACTGCTAAACCACTGTATTTTGAGACCTAGAGAAGGAACTATTGCTTGCTTTATGTTCTGTCACACTCTGCAAAAAGGTGTGATGGTGGTTCATAATCTGTAATGAGTGTGATCAGTCCTGTTTGTATCAACATAGTGATACCAAGAGTGCTTGAATAACATGATGATGGATATTCCACAGGAAACTAGAGAACAGCATAAATACTATGATCCAGGTAAATATCCTGACTTCAAAACGTGATTGTCTAATGTGCAGCATCTGCCACTACCAGGCTGAAAATTGCCTCAAGGATTTCGGAAATTAGGTCATAACAGGGGAAAAAAAATTCAATTTCTTGGTAGAATTGTATTGCCACGTGGAATTTGTGAGATACATTGCTTTTTTGCTAGTGGGAAGGATTGGTGGACAAAGTTTGCAAGAGAGTTTTAGCCACAAAAGCAACTGAAATGCTAAGAAAGCTAAACCTGGGCAGAAAGCCTTCAGGATCTTTCGAGGAGTCTTCTTCTGTCAAAAATACTTAGATTTCTGCACAGTTTCCAGGGGAAAAGAGAGTTACAAATCTCTCTTTGAACAGTGTCCTTCTTGCCCTACAAGCACTTGCAGGAAAGTCCTAATGTAAGGGTGGATGGGAAATAGTGCTTTGCAGCTGACTTTCTGTCACCTTACCAAACTCTTTTGCCCCTTCTTGTCCCGCTTTCCCCTCTGTGATGGAAAACTTTTGCTGGGGAGTTTTTGGAGGGTTTGTCTTTAAAAAAATTAAATTCCTGATGTAAAGTGAAAAAAAATACTTGTGTACTTTTACTATTTTTAGTGGTCTCACTGTTCATGCCACACTGGTGTAAGATGAAAATAACCAACTCAGTATAAAACTCAGCTTTGTTGGCAGATTTTCTCCATTTACAAAGCTCCAAAGCCTTTTGTTTCTTAACAAGGCTCCTTCATGCTTCCCATCAGTCCCAAGGTTGAACAGAGCATGCTGCAAACAGCTTTCTTCCCCCAGAACAATTAGAAAAGCAATATGAAGCACCCTTTATCTTTAAGGAGCCAGATCTTCAGTTTCCATAACCCATTCCCAAGCTAGGGGTTTTTGAACACTTCAGCTGAACTTGAATTTGCTGCAGTCTAAGAAATCCTCTTGAGACTACCACGACCTTATGGGTTTGGCATGCTTTAAGAGAAGACACGATCAGTCCTGCAAACAGCTGATCCCTTCTCTTTTCTTTAGCTCATTTTGTTTGGAAAGTGAACTATCTGCTCAACAAAGAGATCATTGCAATACTGCTTTCCAGGCACTTGTCTCCCACCCACCTTATAGATTATATTAAAATTACCAATGTTGCAAAGAAAATTGAACTTCTGGCTCTGCATACATAAGGCTTCCCGCATTTGAGTACAGCATTTGTCTCCAGTTGTCAGGAGATGCACAACTGAGTTGCTGCATTCAAACCTCCATAAACTTTTAAGAGGCCTTGGTCTGTGTTTGATCTATAACAAACAATTTCAGCAAGACCAGGCATCTCCTTGACCACTGCTCAGTATATTCTTCACACCAAATTATTTGAAAGTGACTGGATAAACTGTGGCTTCCAAACTGTTCAGATCCTTACAGCTGTAGAATTGGGATGGGTGAGTTCTAAGAGAACCAGTGCAAAGACCATTAGAGCTTGTGTCACTCGCCTATGTCACCACTGTTCAAATATCATTACAGATGTGTCCCAGGGTTCTTCCCAAGGGTTATGCTAAGCTTTGGTGTCAGGATATACTGTCAGCCAGGTAGGTCTTCAGAATTGCTTGGCTCTACTGAATAGAGCTCAGTTCACTGAAATTCAGCTTTGAGGGTAGGACAGTTTTCAACAGCTCGGAAACTCTACAAAAGTAAATATGTAATTCTGCAGCAGTATGTATCGCATGTGTGTGCAGATAATGTGAAGGAAATTTGCTTTTACGGCCCTTTTTTTCTTTCTTTGTTCTTCTTTCCACTCTGTAATTTAGTCCTTCCACCTAAATAGTCCTCTATTCTTTATTACCCCACCTGCTTCTCTGTGGGTTACATAAAGGTTGCTTTCGATACTGACATATTTAAAAAGGTGGCTTATCATATTTATTCATGTTTGATTATTAAAGCTTATCTGACATGTAGCTGTGGTCACTAGGACCACAGAGTCCTTTGCAGTTCTAAAGAAGTATTTGTTAGAGGTTATGAGCTGTCAAGTATCCTAGATCACACAACGTGAACTTCAGGTTACTTACCCGATAAAAGGTGAGCATGCAGACTCAAACATATAGAGGCTGTTCTGCAGGGTTGAAAGATGCATTAGAGAAGGATTCTAAGTGTCTGCGATAGTGAAGAAGAATCTGGCTCACAAGACAGTGTTGACTGAAACAAGTAATTGAAGAGATCAGTGTCAGTCTCTTCTCTCAAGTAACAAGTGGTGCTTCAAGAGGAAATGACCCCAAATTACACCAAGTGAGTTTTAGATTGGATGTTGGGAAAAATTTCATCACTGAAATGGTGGTCAAGCCCTGGAACAGGCTGCCTGGGGAAGTGGGTGAGTCACCATCCCTAGAGGTATTTTAAAGATGTGCAGATGTGGCATTTAGGGACATGGTTTAGTGGTGGGCTTGGGAGTGCTGGGTTGACAGTTGGACTCAATTAAATTAGCATGTCTTTTCCAACATAAACAATTCTGGGACTCTATGTCCTGTTAGACCAAATAAAAACTTTTGGTCAGATTTTCAGAATTTGAGAGAAATGAGATTTAGGATTCAAGGCCTTATCTGGTTACAAGAGCTGACTGAAAGGCAGGAACCACCTTAAAAAGACTGTATGTCCCGAACTGTCCTTGCTTTGCAGTAGTAATCCTGCTCTGTTCATTTGAACTAGCAGAGAGAACTAGAGAGGGATATTGGCTGATTGGTTTTCTGCTGACATAAAACTGTACTTTCTCCAGGCAAAAGGAGGCAGAGTCTTTTGCTGCTTGTCCTCTTAGATACTCCTATTATACCCATGTGGCGTGATATTTCTGGGTGAATGTACCATCATGTGCTAGCCAAGAAGAGCATGCAATATGTTTCCATACGGATCCATACCGAGGATAAGTTGGCAGGTCTCTGTTCTGAATTTAAGACCAAATGGCTATGTTTATAAGGACCTTGTAAGAGCTTGAGTTGCTGTCTTGTGACTCAAGGATATGTGATTTAAGCTTACAGGAACTGACCATGCTTTTGGCTGTAGTATTGAGGAAACATGAGGTATATTTATATTGTGAAGGCTAAGTGTATGTTGCAGCATACTGTCTAGATTTTCACAGCTTTTGGAGTCTGTGGGCTGAGATGTTTGTGTGTACTACTAAGCAAGTTGTAGGAGCACAGACTCACTCAAACTGACAATTGTTGGTCCAAATAACTTGCTGCTGTGCAAATTGAAAAGCTTGTGCTGAACAAGAGAAGCACTGATATTGGAAATGTGGCTGAGTGATTATGAGCCAGACCACGACTCAGGCAACTTGGGCTGTAGTCAGAGCTCTGCCATAGACTATCTGGGTGATTTCCAGC
Organism: Machaerirhynchus nigripectus; assembly: GCA_013397975.1. Lineage (NCBI taxonomy): Eukaryota > Metazoa > Chordata > Aves > Passeriformes > Dicruridae > Machaerirhynchus > Machaerirhynchus nigripectus. Next base: position 1,622,459 of record VZRQ01001827.1, on the reverse strand, counting down.
AACTTATGTCTGTACTAATAAATCAAATGTACCTTGCAGCGTTTTCAGGCAGTAAAGCCACCTGGCATGGAATCAGATCTGTGGTAGTAAACCACTGGTAATTCCCAAAATTGTGTAGCGTCATGCAGCTTTCTACTTATGAATGACCCCTGGATCATCCATGGCTTGGAACTGAAGTACAAGTTTTAACAGGCCAAGTCTTATGCCAGCAAAGTTGCATGCAGTTTATTAACATTACTGCATCTGTGCACATTCAAATTTACTAGGACAGCACAGCCTTAGTTGCTGTACCCATGTGTCTACTGACAGTCTGGGAGAACATTCAAGCTCCTACTGGAGCTACAAGGGGAATATGAGTACCTCCTCTCTCCTTTTACAGTCCTTTGTTTTGATGGGAAGGAGCATTAGTTTCATGGCCTGAAGGACAAAGAAGCTGTGGGCACTCCAGCCAGGTCCCTCACTTAGACTGGGGCAGTCAAGGGGCCAGTATAGCTTTACAAATTACAGTTCACTACCCTTTTCTGTATCTATAAAACGAACGTGACAGAATTTCGTGACTTAGAAAATATGATGTTGAAGTGCTGAAGTTAAAAAGAAATATTAAATAATTGCCGTGTTAGCCAAGCACTGTGTTTTTACCCTTAACTTGCTTCTGGGTTTGTGGAATCATCCCATATGGGCAGGTTACTCTAAGCTGTACATGATGTGTTTCTCTTACAGTCGGTTCTCTGACACACAAAGCAATAGGAGGTAGGAGATCCATGCCTTTGCTGTATCCAAGCTAATACCAGCGTGGATGGTTGCCAGACGAACCATTCACTGATCCCCTATGCCTTGGCCATTGGTAGGGAATGTATGATACTTCTGACAGTCGTAGAAAAGCAAGAAGTAGGAGTACTGAGGTTGGACTAGAAGACCCACTGTGGTCACTTCCAAGATAACCCATTCTGTGACACTGTCATGCAGGAATCTAGGAGATTTTCAAGACCCTAAAATGCTTGGATCCTGCTTTACTGCTTATTAGGCCAAAAAGGCTTCTTTCAACAGCTGCTCCTACATTCACTGTGGGGCAAAAAACCCTAATGTGCCAGTCATTCTTATCTCTTACACATTCCCTGTGGGAGCACAGTGTTCAGGGTATTCAGCATTTATCTGGTGATGTTCACATTAGAATAGACAAATGAAACAACCAGAGTTCCCAGTGAAAAAGAAGTAGTGTGAAATGTCCATTCACTGGCTTTGGCACAGTAGACTTTGGACCCACCAACTGAGCCTGATTATTTTATTTTTGTCTCATCAGCAGGTAGGTGGCTTTTGTTTGCAGAGATGTGCTTTGCCTTCCCAATTTTTGAAAAACACCCTGGGCAGAGCTGAAAGAATCTCATTGTGCACTTCAAGATATGGAGTTAAAATTTGATATTTGCAAATTCAGGTCCTCCTAAAATGCCCTTCTTTTGGATTACGTAGGACTGCACTTCAAGATATGGAGTTAAAATTTGATATTTGGAAATTCAGGTCCTCCTAAAATGCCCTTCTTTTGGATTACGTAGGACTGCGCTTCAAGATATGGAGTTAAAATTTGATATTTGCAAATTCAGGTCCTCCTAAAATGCCCTTCTTTTGGATTACGTAGGACTGTGAGAGCAGTGCAGCGTGGTAAGTGGGAGACTGATGTAACTTCCCCAGCTCTTGCACTTTCTGTCACCCTCACCCCATTTCTACCACACAGATCAAACCCATACATTACAGTGTCTTTTAAAGGCTCTCTGATACATCCATACAATGCAGTTTTAAAATACAGCCCTGCTACTGGAGTCAGAAAAGAGACTTCCAGGGCCTTCAGAAATTGGGTAAACCTGACTCCTAGAAAGCAGCCACTTTCCCTGATGCTTGAAATCTCACAGATCTGAATTTCTATGAACGTAAAAAGGAGCTGCAGGGAAATTCGGTGTCTTTTTCTCACACTGCCATGCTTTGCAGAAGAACATTCTCCTATATCTTATTTAGAATTTTCCCACAGTAATGGAATGTCTCTCTCTTCCTCTTCATTTTTGGTGCCTGCTCTACTTGTCTCTCCTGCTTCTTTACTGACCTCTGCCAGGGTCTTCACGACACACTGGCAAGATAAAGAGTCTTGTGCTGCCTGCCATTCACTGAGTATTCTGAATGAGCTCTGTACTCATTTTTGCCTCCCACTAGAGCTCAGTGGTCCTTGTTCCCTGCCTGTAAAAATGGACCTCAACTAATTAGTTAAGACCTATATAGTATGAAGGAGTCAAAGCTCCAGTGAAATTAGGGCAGTAATCACAAAGGATGTTGATAACAGACGAAGTTGTATTTGGGGTATTTTCAAGTAATGCTTTCTCCTTGTGAGTTGAGCTCGTGGTTATAAGTATAGACTATTTGGTTACATCTGAAGAGCTCAGGTATTTCTACAATTTCCACAAAAATTTCCTATTTCTTCCCATTTCCTTCCTTCAAGTCAGTAGCATCCTCTTTTGTCCCTCATTTTTACTCCTCTAAGTTGTTAAATATTTCTTACATTAGCATTCTGGCCCCAAAGCTCGCTCTCCATTGTAATTGTGTTGTCAGGGAGGTTTGCTGGAATCCCACACCATGTCTGTTCCAGCCCCAGGTCAGTAATTGTGTTTCTTGGTTTCTTCTGTATCAAGCAGAACTGTTTTCCCGAGTAAACAGTGTTCCCACTCCTGGCTCTTTATCCATACATACCTTGCTTCAAAAAACTTCTTTGAAATCTGCATAAGCGCCACATTTTCTGTAGAAATACCTCGGTCAGAATAATGATCATTTGCATGTTAATAGCTCCATCTCTGTAGGTGGTTGTTAGTTGTTACTGGTCTTGCTTGTTACAATGAATGCAAATCCTTTTTTTAGTCCTAATCTTAATTGCAAAATGATTGTATTTTTCCATAATTCCCTATATTTCAGTAATTTTAATCTATATCAAATATGATTCCTTGACACACTATCATCTGCTTTTTCTTTTATGCCTAGGCTCTGCACATATTCCAGTAGACTTGCTAATTATCAAAGCAATTTGGGTTTTGCACGGAAAATGGGCCCTTAGCCAGTTCTTCCCCACCACACTTTGGTAAAGAACAAAATGAGACTTGAACTTTGTGTCTTGACTCTACTTCACCCTCTTTGCTCTTCATCCTTTCAGCTGTATCTGACAGTTAAGTGACTGACCTGGCACAGTGCTGCTGGCACTGTCATTTCCTCTCTGGGTGAGTGAGGTTGCTGGGGTGGAAGGTTCCCTGTCACCATCCTTTCAACGTCTGTGGCCTTTGCAGCACCAAATACTTGGTGTTTAATGCATGCAGCAATGTAGAGTGTGTGTTTTAAAGGGACAGTGCTAAAAGAAACTATGTTGTTCCTGATATCGTTGATGAGCCACTGTGGACAAGAATTTTGTCTGCGGAGGTACATCTGGCAAGTTCTTTCCCAATTCACAGTGATGTAAGGGCTCAGTTCTATAGGCATCAAGAAAATTCTGACTCAGGAAGGTCAGAATGCGGAGGGGAAAGCCACCTGAATTAGTTCCTAGGAAATGCTAAGTGAAGGAATATGGCCTTTACCCTAAGCCTCCTAGGGACTTAGCTATTCCTGCTTATCGTTCCTTGTTTTGAATATGAACTTTGCAGAATCATAGAAATTCTGTTTGGAGGTATCCTCTGGAGACTTCTTGCCCAGCATCCTTCTTGGTTGTCCTTTTTGGTTTTGGGAATACCTGTGGGTGCAATGCAGTAATGTGCAGGAAAATGTGAGCGGGTCTGTATTATTTCTTAAGTACTGTCAGCTGTGGGGCAGTCCTTTAGGTTTACCACTACTGACTCTATACCAGATCTGTGCAATGGCAGGCTTGGCCCTCCTCAGCTTCAACAGGCAGAATTGCTCCTCACTATCTGTTCTGTGTATTTGTAGCACAAAATGACTGCAACAAAAGCCCACTGTAGGTCCGGGTCCGTTACGGCAAGCTTTGTGCATGCTGTCATGAGAGGCGCTTGAGAAAAGAACTGCCTGAAAATGAGTGAAAAGGCTCTGGTATGGTCTTAGCCCAAACTTGTGAGTGTGTGGCCCACTCATTTTGCATCGCAGATAAAGCCAGGCAATATATTCTACCTCTAGGAGAAATGTCAAATTATGCAGTACGCTCAGATCCCACAAAGGAGTGGAGCATTTTTTAATCCTTGCGAATTTAAAAGTTTGTGAGTTCTTGAAATAGGCAGTACTAGGTTCCCAAGATGATGTAAACCTGCTTTCTGACTGATCTTCCGTCCTAAACTGGAAGCCCTTCTCAGGCTGTGTTTAAAGGATGAAGGATTTTCTCCTGAACTCAGCATATCCAGGCACTGTAGGGGCATGTAAGTAAGGTGTATGTGGTGGTGGAGGGTGGGGTATTATGTGTTAAAACAACCCTTTCTTTTTGGCTTATAGATCACTGAACTGTAGGATAATTGGGACTGGTCTTTTCCTGAAGGGTAGGAGAGATTTTCTCAAATGCTGTCCCATGTCTGCAAAATTGGGCTCATCTGTCTAAGGCAGAGGTTTCCAAAATGCACTCTGGCTTCACTGCTCTTCCAGGGAAAGGTAGCCCTCATAAACAGACGTTCTTGTGGCGATCAGAAGATTTTAATTTACACAGTAGCATGTGCAACTTGTAAATCCATTCTGCTTCACTGTTCACAGTGTGAACCTCACAACAGTCTGCATCTCTCATAGCTTCTCTAGAGCAACAGAAGGAGAGAGGCTCCTATTTGACAGCAACTTAACCCATGAGGTAGGGAGGCTACAGGAAAATTAACTTATCCAATATGCTTGCCTGCCCTTCATACTGCAAACCCATCATGTTGCACTAAATCCACGAAGGTGTTTATTTTCACATGCAACAATATAGTGCTGGCCATCTTTGTTTCTACCAGTGGATGGGATACATAAAGGGAAGGGTAAGTCCCCAAGCTGCCAGCAGCAGAAACTTGCCCTTGGAACACCTCCCCGTCCCTCCTTACTCATAGTGAGGGTGTGGAGTCTTCTCTGCTTGACCTCCCAGTGAAACAGCATGCACACAGCTCCTCTGGTACTGACAGCTGTCAGCTGTGTTCCTTGCACTGCTTGATCCAACATCCACTCCAGTGCAGATCACTCAAGTGAGTAGGTAAGACAGCTTTCTCTCATTGCCTCAAACACCTAATGGAAATAACATCCACCATGGACATGAGAGCTCCAAGCTCCAGGCTTTCCTCTGCTTCAGTTTGCTTGAACCCCATCCTTCCCTCTGAGAAAAGCAACCCACTTGCAAAGTGAAGCTGCCCTTTAGATCTGGTGTTCTGGAGCTCACAAGGTAAGTGAGTCATAGTAGGAAACTCTCAGAAACCAGGAAAGGTTCTCTACCAAGCACAGAATCTTACAGAGAAGAGGTTCACACTTGTGTTTAGTTTCATGTAGTTGGTGGAAGAGCTTCCCTTAATCTGCTGGGCATGCTTGTTCCTGCTGTAGCCCAGTTACACCAGTTTGATGTCTTCAGGATGAGAGCTGGCTCCTGTAGAACTCTTCATCTCCCTCAGTGACCTGGGAATCTGTGTTGAGTTTGAGGCTCAACAATTCAGGAAGTATATGGAGAAACTGGGGAGGGTCTAGAGGAGACAACTACTAAGGTAACGGTGGCCTATGGTATGTGGCCTGTGAAAACAGATTGAAGGATCTAAGCTTGTTTATTGTAGAGAAGAGGAGGTTAGAAGGTGAGCTAGAGTGCTTATGGCACTCGACATATCACTTCTAGGAAAGAACCAAATTTTTATAAGTAGCAGTAGACAGTATAACATTGGCAACAGCCAAAAGCTATGGTTAGGAGGTTCGGATGGGACATTAGGAAAGACTTTCCACTGGGAGGGTGGTGCAGCAATGGCAGAGGTGTCCTGTGACTTGTGGAGCCTTCTACTTGGGGGCTTTCAAGGCCATCTTATAAGAGCTAGCATGGGAACAGCCAAATAAACTCATTGGTCTCTTTTAGGATTGAACCTAGTACAAGGTGTAGCCTTAGAACTTGCTCTAAAAGCATTTTTTTAATTGCAGGAAGGTTATTTTAGGTCATTGTGAGGTCATCTTTTCCTGCCTTGCCTATGCTTTTTTGGTGATCTTTTTTCCTAGGACAGCTCTGTCTGCATTGGGCAGCTACATCTTCAGAGCAGTACTGCTGTGAGCGTTTGTGGGGGTGGGACTGCTGTTGATGGTTTAGTGCAGTTGTTGGGAAAGATTAGAACAGATTGGTACTGTGTGAAGCTGATGTCACAGGCTTTTATCGAATTCACTCATAGTGGGATCTAAAAGTTTTATCAGCATGAATTTGGAGTGGTTGTTTCACTTATGGTTGGGAAAGTAGAAAATGAACAGTGCACGTAAAAACTTCTTTTATTCCTTCCATAAGTCTGTCTCCAAACTTCTGGTACTCAGTGAGCATTGTTTCTGCAGTTGTGGAAGGTAGACTGGAGTGCATATGATGGAAAAGAGGAATAGATCACCACTCCTTTGGAGGGTCCTTATGGAGGAGTGATGACGCAAGAATGGAGAGGTAAAATAATCACAAAGAAATTATGCTGAGAAGAGATCAATAACTTGAAAATTACTCGTGTCATTTGAGGCCAGAACAGATCTGTTTAAAACTTTTCCTTCTGTAGAGGAGTAATCTTGAAATTGACCCATTCTGCCTAGTTTATTCTCTTCATGTTAAAGCAACAATGAAATTATTGAAAAAGCAATGCTGATTTTTGGTTTCTTTTCAGCAAAAGGGTTGCAGTTGGCTCCTTTTCACACAGGTTCCAACAACCAGAGCAGGACTTGGAAAGACCTGCCAGTGATCTCTTCCATAGTATAAACATTAAATACAGCTCTTCCAAATGGAGAATGATCTAACAAATGAAATCCCCAGAGACTGATTGCAGGGAACTCTTCCAGAGATTAAGGCAGACAAGCACATAAAAGTGATTATGTTCTGTTACCTTGTGAGTCTTGTGGATAACGCTGGTGTACAGATAGATTGTGACAGAAGAGGCAGACAGATTGGGAGAGGTGGAAATGGAGAACTACAAAAAAGTTTGTATGATGGGAAGCTGTGAAAGGAGATGGTGGTGTCCTTTCCCCTGGAGGCTGAAGAGGGTTTTAAGAAGAGAGGGGACATAAACTCACCAGTCTACACAGTGTAGAGCCCACACTGAGAGAATTTGCAAGCAGGCAAACTCTTATTTTTAAATGTCAAGAGGTTTTGCTTTATAATGTACCTACTCAATTTTCTGCCTTCATTCTCACCAACTTGCTTGTTCCACTAGAAGACACAAGTCCAGCAAAGCTTATAAGAGAACAAAAGGATAAGAGAAGCCAAGGACACAAGCCAAGTAATGGTGAAAGACTGCCATGGATTTCCCAGCTCAGCTGATGAGATGCCAGGCAGTGTTATTTTAATTCCATAACAATGAATTAGTCCCTGTTCATAGTCTCTTCTATTCTCTTTCTGGCTCCTTTCTTCATGGAAGGATCACGGAAGAATTACACATCTAGATTTTCAGTTATCTGCAGTTCCATCTGTGTGAAATTGCTTGATTTTCTTACACCTATTTTTTACAAATTTAAATCGATATTTACTTTGCTTATTTTAAGACAGTAAGAGGTGAATTCTGTGCATTACTAAGTGTATAATACTTGCAAATGCATAGCTACTGTTTCTGTATGAGACTGTCTGGTTAAAGCTAGTTATATCTTGCAGGAATGCTTTTCAGCCATGTTCATATTTCATCCTTGGCTTTTATATAGGTCAGTATTTTAGTTGTAGCTTGGTTTGAATTCACATTGTTCTTGTTTAAACAAAGCCTGTAGTTTTCAGTTTTGCTTCAATTCTCATTAAGAAAATGCAAAGCTTTTGGCACTCATTAAAGCCTAATCTAAACAGTGCCAATAGTACCCAACTCAAGAGTCTGCAGGGAATGAGAAGGATGAATTCATGAGCAGGATGATGAGGTCAAGTAGATCAATTAATAGCCCTGAAATTCCCAGGTAAACTACTTACGGTAGTATTTGTAAATAAAGGCAGAGTTTACACTTGTTTTTTCAGAAAAGACTTGTACACTGAGGAGTCTAAACGCCTTTTATTTACTTCTCTAGTTGCTTACTTTTCTTTCTTAAAATGGGATAGAGGTCAAGGGCCAGATTTCCAAAGGTATTCAGGCATTTCACGATGCAGATAAATACATAGTAAAATGCTAAAAACCCCTCCATTATGTTGTTCACCTTTCAATTAAATCAATGAGGATTAGTTAGGCATGTGCCTTTGAGAACACTGCTTTGTGATTACCCCCATCATTAGGCATCATTTAAGTCTTTTCAGGAGCTTTGTCTCTGCTTCCATTTCCACTCTCTGCAATTCAGACAATAGCTTTTCTTTCCCTTGCTACCCTATTCAGAACATGGGTATGTCATAAATGGGGTTATAGAGAGTCTCTTACATGAAAGTGCAATAAAAGCCTCTCTGTAGCAGCTCGGAGAATTTCCTCCTGGGCTTAAGGGTTTTGCAGAGTGGAAGAGCAAAGTGGTCAATGAGACAACTGAAAAATGAGAAAGGACAAGCGTATTCCAAGCCATCTGTTCCTTTGGAAAATGGAGCCTGTACAGGTTAACACCTGTTTCCATCTACTCAACATGATGCTAAACATATCTTCCATGGTTTTTGACTGAATGACATCCCGGGTGCTGTTTCTGGATATATAGAGACATTAAATTTACACAAGCACTTAATGCATTTTTCCCTTGCTTCAGCTGCAGGTAAGAGTAGGAACCAGTTGGCTTTGCCTAGGCCTTCTGAATGTGGTGGTGTTGGAGAAAACCTGCTGCTGCTCTAATACAGTGGTATCAGATCAGCTTTAACCACACTGGCCCTCTGCGGACTGAAGAGGCCATTGCCGCTGTCAATAGAGTTGCCCAAATGAGAGATTTTAATCACATGAAGTTGCAGAAGGAGTGTTAGTTGATATCTGAGCAGTGCTCTTTATTAGCAGACATTCTATAATTACTCATTAGTTACATACAGATGAATTAAAGATTTAATAAAAATCTTTAAGTAAAACATGGAATTTTCAGCAGAGAGGGAGGGCAAATAAGAGAAGGCCAGAAACAGGTTCCAGTTTTATCTTAGCTAAAAAAAATTTTAAGAAAAGGACAAATGATGCAGTGATACATCATACTCAGTGCCACAATCTACATCTGGTTTCTAGGGCAACTTTTCAAAGTTGGAATAGAACTTTCCGCTTTTTAGGTCAGAAATACACTTTGCTCAAGTAGAACAAAATTTATGGCATCATCATTCTATTTATACTTACTTAGAGCCACTTGTGAGCCTCCCTCAGAAATGAGTTACCATGTTATGGTATCACAGATCCAAACACACACTGCTGATAGTGAAAATTAACCTGGCTGGGTGCACATGGCTTTGGAAGTAAATGATCAGTGTTCTTCTCTGAACATTGCTGCATGGTCCAAAGAACGGTTGCAAGAGGTACAGTAAGAGTGATGAAGTCCTGCATCAACACAATTCTGGAAGAAACAGTTGCTATGGACACAGAAATACAAGGGCAGGATTGGAAAAGAGTTAAGAAACTTTTTAAAAATACTGTGCCATCTGATACATTCCAGAGGCCAAAACTGCACTCTTTAGATGCATCTTTTTTGAGCCAGGAGTAAGTCAGCCCTTCCAGGGCATGTCTGGTACATTTCAGAAAGAGACTTATCTCAACATAAACAGAATAAATTTGCCCTCTGTGTATCTTGCTCCCTTACTGCTACCAGGGATTAGTGTTTGGGGGGTCTTCTGATGGGTGCTGAGATTCTACTGTGTTGGAAAAGAGAAGGAGACAAAGTAAAGTACATTGTAATGCCTCGTCTCCCAAGGCAGGAGAGAGAGAGAGGAGGGAAATGAATGGCAGAATTAAACTTGCAAACAAGAGGGAACATTGGAATTGAGCACTGGTATATTAAACTTCAACACTGGCGAATGCCTGGCTCAATAACCAACCCACGTGGGGAGGGAACTAAGATGTAAAATAATGTGTAGTCTTCATACACACACCCCCAGCCCCAGAGGAAAAGACAAAAAATCCATAAGCTTTATGGCTAAGAAATGGTCATGGATATAAACAGATTAATTCTGCTGATAAAAAATGGGAAATTCAGTTTCATTTTAGGTAAATTAGAATATGAAAGCAATTATGTCCATGTCCATTCCAATATATTTTGGCCACAATGAACGATTTGATTAATGAGATGAGCATGAACTAACCCTTAAATCCTAAATCCTTTTATTTCTGGAAAGTTAGATTCACACTAGAACCAGCCTACTTTGCCATTTGGCATCATTTTAAAGTATGTGAGAAGAGCCACACCAGTGAGATTAAGCTTGTGATAGCAGTCAACCTGCCAAAAATATAAGCGTGCCTTCTCGGGTTTTTGTTTTTGAAGCTGATATTTCAGGGACTGTTACAGTATCCTTATATTTGAGCTTTAACTCTCATTAAATGTCAAACTTCCATACCTTCCCAATTCAAATGCTGGTTTCTTGACCTCCCCCTACATTTGATCCAGGTTTGTTAGTTGTTCCTGCAGAATATAAACACAATTGAACTGTTGCAAATCACTTAGCCAAGTGCTGGTAAGTTGGCCATCCGTACCCCAGAAGTATTGGGTATTATTAAAGGTTTAGAGTCAGGTTAAGCAGTGGTGCATGGAGTCCTGTGTGTATGTGCTCTAGATCTGATACTGCTCAATGTTTTCATTAACATTTTCACTGGAGACCGGAATGGAGAGTATGCTAATCAAATTCATATGCAACACAAAGCTGGAAGCAATCGCCAATGCATTGGAGAATAGGATTAGCCCTGAGTCCGACTATGATGAATTCAAGAAAGGAAGCTGAAATCAATAAACTGAGATTCAATAAGCACAAATGTAAAGTAGCTCACATAGGAAGGGATAATTAAATGCACAAATGGAAAACGGAGCTGTCTGTAGGCAGCTAATATGGAGGGAGAGACAAAGAGGTTTTGTTCCTTATACCAAATCTAGGAAGACAAGGAATCATTTTTATTCCTAGTAGTGAACAGCCAATAGCTCCAAAAATTAGCTTCATGCTCAGATCCAGCTTTTAACTCCACATGAGCTTGTCACTGATGATGCATAATTAAAGGTGAAAAAAAAAATTCAAACCCAAAAGCACTAGCTCAGCCTTTTCTGTTTCACACAGAAGGAGAGGTTGGCTTTTAGGTAAAGGAATTACAAGATTTTGTTTTTCCTCTCTTTAGCTGTCTGTGGCCACTTCTTCAAATCTCCCTTCATCTCCACATTCTCCACACCTGGTGTGGACTGACAGAGATCCAGGTTTGCCAAACTCGGCTGACATCTCTTTTTTCCTTGGACAGCTCTCATGACAGGTGTCTCAACCTGTCATACATAGGCCCTGTTAGCTATTTTGTTGCTTTTTGTCAAGAAGAACCACACACTCTGTTATAAATAGGGATTTCTACACCCGGGTTTCAATGCTGACGAGAGTGGTTGTCATTCAGAAGGACGGGTTGTATGTAGGCTGCAGGAGTTAAAGGCAGCATCTCAGTGTTGTGAACTGTAGGAGGAACCGTGTAAATCCCTACAGATTGCAATAGGAAAAGGTTGCATGGGACAGTACTCTTTGGAGGCAACATGGGAGTAAGGGTGGGAATCCAGTTGCTCCACTTGAGGCAGGGTAGTGATGGAAAACATGATGAGAATACCAGTCTGTGGTTTCCCTGGCGAGGTCTGGGGTACTTCTCCAGATTGTCTGATATGATTTGCACGGCCTTGCTCACGGTGTCTTGGGCCTGCCCTGTCACTACGTGTCAGACACAGTGTCTTTACAGAAACTTCCTTTGCAGGAAAAATATTTACAGTACTGTTTGAAAGGGAGCTTGAGATTTTTCAGTTTCACAGTGAACTTCCTCCATTTAGCCTGACTGAGCTGTCTTGAGTCATACCCAAACTTAGGACTCATTTTCTGAAGAAGTCTTTTTGTCTTCCTGAGTGCTAATCAGGACCAAGCAGGGTGCTGATACATCTGATACTGCTGTTCATGGAAAGCACAAAGTGGAGAACATCAGTGGGTTGCCTGATGTATCCATACCAAAGGTCAAAAGCATCCTTCATTCAAACCAAAAACTGTGATCTTTTGAAAGCCATTAATGCCCACATTCCCCAGTCGGGCTCTTTCACTGAGTGTACTTTCTTCAGGCTAAGAGCTGATTTTATTTCCAGTCTCCTGATCCTTCCCCTGTTGATCTTGGACTAGAGATTTCCTTTTTGAAAGCACGCTTGCTTCAAGGACACACAGGCCTGAACTCTTAAAAAGGACTTCTTGAGAGACAAAAGCAAAACTATGCTTTATTTGTGTGCTTGAGGCTGCTAAAGAAGATTTTTTCTTTGCAGTTGAGGCCATAAGAGCTGCTTTAAGACAAGTGATAGTTAAGAGACAAGGTGGAGCTGTCAGTGTGCTTGGTGCATTTAGTGATTCCAGGGTTTTCTGGGAGGGGGGACGACAAATTGCCCTTCAGAGATGTCAGATACTGTGGATCACCCTGACCTGAAATCTTAAGATCAGAATTTGTCTTAACAGAAACATCTTTATGGCAGAATTGCTCCTGCTGAGGGCTCTTGCCTCATCAAAGGAGGTTTTTGACTAGTTAAATTTGGTATTTCCAGTGTGAATAGAATGAGACCATGCTTTAATCATGTCTCACATCTCTCTTGATTTTCTGTCTCTCTCTTCTCAACCCCCTCAACTTTACCCCAGCAGTAATCAAATTGAGAGGTGGTAGCAAATTGCACTGGTATGCCATGCTCCTCCTTCCCTTACAGAATCTCATCTGTGGTGTTTTTCAAGCTAAATTATAGGAGTAACTGGCCTAGGATGATATTTTATTAGTTTAGTACCAGTTTCATGCAGCTGTCAGTGTAGTAGGCCATTATGTATCTAGAGTGCATTTATCTCCAGCCCTTCCCATGTAATAGCCTGGAGAGCACAGTACAAAATAGAAAAACTCAGGGCAGTCCTGAGGTTGTATTTAGATCTGATGAACAATGGAGTTGGCATAGAACTGCTTCCAAAGTCAGGAAAAACAAACTATTGCTTCTTTCAGTACCCAGCAGTTCCTGCGAGTGGCCAGGGATGTTATTGTACTCCTAGGGTGGCAGCCACAACATGAGTTTAGGTTCAGGATGCTTCAACAAATTGAAATTCAAACACATTGAACTAATGCAGCAAATAATGCACAGAGAAGATGATCTCTTGTTTTGATGAGCACCACTCCCTTAGGACTGTCAGCAGGGAGGGGGAGGCATGGGACATACTCATTGATGAGAGTAATTCCAGCATGTCCGACTTGATTAAAACCTTGTGGCATAAAGCACTTGATTATAATGTCTAAAATGTGACTGGTCATTAAGACACAAGAGAATGAATAATAGGGCTGGAATGGTACTTTGCATAAACCTGGTTTTAGCCTTTCACAGTTATTGATAAGTCAAAACTCCAGGGTCATGCATGGAAGCAGACAAGTGCCTAAGCCTAAGAGGAGGGCAACCTGTCAGAATATGGCTGGAGAAATAAACTAAACTTATTAAGAAATATTCCTGTGTACTGAGGATGAGGACACCTGGCCCAGAGTAGCTGTTCCCATGGGGTGCTTACAGACTTGTGCTGGGGCTGTGCTAGACTGTTTAGCAGTACAGCTGATTATTTTTCCGTTCCCAGGACCACCTCCAGGCACTGTTTAAGTTAGGAATATAGTTGCACCGTGACAGGCCAGCCAATCCTACCTGACAACACTACTCCCCAACATGCCTTATCTGAATGCATGCAAAGCAGCTGAGATGTTAGGAAAGATCTCAGTGTTGAATACTGGCTGAAAGTCTTGTACAATAATTATTATAATTTCTGAAAAAAAGCTCAGGTTATGTGTTTTAATGAAATATAAAGCAAGAGACAAAGGCAGACTCTAAAAAGGAGATGAGTGGGTGAAGAGACAAGAAAGAGGTAATATTGTTGATCAGCCTGAGAGACAGAGATGCCTGAGAAGCTGAGGACTGGCTGTCATCATTATTCCTTTGTGGGCACTACAGTTTTAGTATAAAGAGAGTTTTAAGGAAAGCAGTGAAGGAGCTTTGCAAAAGTTTAGCAGAGAAAGCTCAAAGGTGCTGTTGAAAATGTTTCAGATCTGCTGGTGTCTGTCAGCACTGTCCATCAGACATGGGAGCTGACCTTTCACTAGGTGTTCAGAGGTGATGCTCAGAGGAGGGTAAGCTATGAAAGTCTTGACAGCAAAGACAGCCAGCTTGTATTTCATGAAGTAGAGGAGGGGAAAGCAAAAGAAACATTTAGAGAAAGGTACAACATACTCCTAATGACAGGAAGGGAATGTGACCTTTGTCTTTCTGCCCTGATTTGAGTAAGGCAAGTTTGCAGTGTTAAGGCCAGGAAAAGGATGTTGTAGTAACGAAAGGGTAGGCTGATGTATGCCTGGGCAGCCGTTTTGGCTGTAGTGAAAATGGATCAGTAATTCATGCCTTAGGCATGGTTTCTAGCAAAAGTCCATGAAATTTATACAAAGCCCAAACATGAGGACTCAGAAAGATGTCTGAACGGGAGACAGTGCATGGGTTATAGGTCAGAGAGATGGCTGGCCACGCTGGTGGTAGAGTCTGCTGCATGGCAAAAAGCACTTTAGTGTTTCTGAGGGAAGGCATTCTTTTTACCCACGTTGCACCATTGCTACCGGATTCCAGCTCAGCAAAGCATTCATTTGCATTTCTTTTGAGCAAGTGCGAAAAAACTTGCATCATGTTCCTGTAATGCCAGCTTTTTTCTAGATGTTCCATATGGGGCATTTCCAAGGTGTGATGGGAAGTTACTGGAGTGTTTCCAAGGTGGGAAGGGAAATTGGTAGAGTGAACTGAAGTCCCAAATGTAGAAGAGATTTTAGGAAACTGTTGCAGGTGGAACATGGTAACTCTTCCTCCACTATGAGGATGGCAAGGTCTTTTTGGGCTTGTTAATAACTTTGATGCATATTAAGCAATGCTCAATGCTCGCTAAATATAGACATTTTAAGTATATAAACCCTGGCTGTTCATGTCAAAGAGTTGATCGAGGGGGTCTCCAGCTCACAGATCTTAACTTTAAATCTTGGTGGAAGAGCAACAGAAGATTTATAAGAATGTTAATGTTGTGCTGGATTCAAGATGAAACAACCAGGATTACTTGAGTGACAGTAGTGCAGTTGTTTTAAAACCGTTCCAGAATACAAGAATGCAAATTTCCCATAGAATCCAGCAGCTAAAGAATAAGATGGCAAGAATGTCATTAGCACTAGTCAACACAGATTTAAGGAAAATAGGCTTTTCAAACAAATCTGCTTTTTTTTTTTTTCCCCGTGTGGAATTATAAGTCTAGTTCATAAAGATGTCTTCAGATTTGGGCTTTCCAAACATGCTATAATACCTCATGGTGTTCTGATAAGAAGTTAACACTATGAAATAACAGTAAAATGGAGATTAAATGAGTTGAAAGAAAACTAAATGATAGGCCTCAAAAAGCATATGTCAGTGGGGAATTATCAGCAAATGGGAGTGTTCCAGACTGGATTCTGAGAAATCAGTACAAAGCCCCTTTTTATTCAGTGTTTTCATCGATGATCTGGGGGTAGATGTGCTGATAAAAAGGGTGGATACACAAAGATTAGTAGAAGGATACAAAAAATGGCAGTAAAAACCTAATGCCTGGATTGCTGAGAAAGGCTGCACCCCTTGATACAAAAGATATGTAGCACACCCAAAATGAATTTGGGTATTTAGAGCAGCAGACCTTGCTTTCAGATGACAGGACTGTATCTGGAAAGGAAGAATAAGGTATTGTGCAAGTGGAGCTCAGATTTCCCAAGTGGTAATAGTAAAAAGGGGTTTAAAGGCCACAGATGTATGAACACAGCACTAATAAAATGTAACATGGACTGGTTTTCTCTCTCATATGGCATTTTTGAGTCCAGTTCAGAAATACTGCCTTTTTCTGGTGTCTACATTTTCACGGCATGATGCAGCATTGGATACAGAAAAAGTCTCCAACATGACTTTGATGGTTGGAGAAAATGACTTGCCATGAGACTTCAAGATCATTCTAATTTATCTGAAAAGACTAAGGGCGGGGGAGGGGGGGAGGACTTGATCAATACACAGCATAATTTTCTTCATTTAGAAAAAAAAATATGAGTGCTACAGAATGTTTTAATCTGGTAGAGAAAGGCATAGCAAGGACCAAGACATGGAAATTGATGTCAGACAAATTCAAATTAGGCACAGCTTTCAACAGTGAAGGTGATCAAACACTGAAACAAACTCCCTTAGGACATGCTAACGCTTCATCACCTTCAACTCAGGACTGGATACTTTGCTAAAAAAAATAGATAAATTAGATAGGGAAAAATCACTGAGCTGAGTACAAGGATAGCTGGGCGAAGATGAAAGCCCTGTGACATATAGAAGGCCAGGAGGGATTGTTTAAACCTCTATTCTGACCTTAAAGCATACGAATCTACCAAACCTCATCTCTCTTGGAATGCTTTGCTTATTCCTTGCATTTCTCTTCTGCCATCATATTTCTAGGGTAGAACTGTGTTGTACAGACACTGTTACACCTGTCAAGCAAAGAGAGGCAAACAGCGTTGTTAGATGGATCTGAAACTTCTTTTTATCTGTCTTCCTCTGTCTCAGTGCTGCCCTTCTCCTTATTCTATGCCATGAATGTTGATTGAGAAAAACAAAAAAAATCCATCCAAACCAAAGAGGTGATGTTTCAACAACTGGGACTAGGACCATTTTGAAAAGACTTTGTTTACTTAGACGTATTGCTCACTATTACCAGAGAAGTAAGAGTAGGAAGCATCTGTGCTGCTGAGAAGAGAGTCTTTAATTGAGGATGTAAAAGTAAATGCTGGATCACGTGAAGCACGTGGGTTTCTCCAGGGGCTGCAGGTGAATCTCTGCTCCACTGTGGATCTCCACGTGCTACAGGGTCACAGCTGCCTTACCATGGTCTGCACCACGGACTGCAGGGGAATCTCTGCTTCAGTGCCTGGAGCACCTCCTCCATCCCCTTCCTCTCCTTTTTGGCTGGCCTCGGTGTTTGCAGGGCTGTTTCTCTCACATGTTCTCACTCCTCTCTCTGACTGCAATTGCTGTTGTGCAGATTTTTCTCCCTCTTCCTAAATATGTTATCCCAGAGGCTCTGGCACCATCACTGATGGGCTCTGCCTTGGCCTGCAGTGGATTCATCTTGGAGCCAGCTGGCATTGGCCCCATTGGACAAGGGGGAAGCTTCTGGCAGATCTCAGGGAAGCCCCTCCATAGTCCCCTGCTACCAAAACCTGGCCATGCAAACCCAATGCAGCTGAGTACTAGTGGGCATGTTTCAATACTTAAATGTGAAACCAACTGCAAAATGGGTGATCCTTAGACAAGGGTTGGGAGCTGGGGACAGGAAGTCAGGTCAGTGCATGTACCTTCCCTCCTGGCAGTGTTGTACACCTTCTTCAGGACTTGAGAGCCTCTTTCTGAACATCAACCCACTTAAAAATTCAAAGATCTAATTCTCATTCCTTGTACCATTAAGACAGTGCCCTCGGTGAGAAGGCAGCCTATTTGGGCCATTGGAATCTGTCAACTTAGCATAAGCCTCTGTGCAAACAGGAGGCTAGTGCTGTGGTTCAAAGATGATAGTTGAACAAGATTTGCAAGTCAGAGGCTTGAAATTCCACAAAGGGAAGATCAAACAGCCTCTTGCTTTTAACAAGCATTTTATTTCTTTAGGGGACTGGACAGTTTTCATCCAGAAAATAAATGCAGAAATTTCATGCAGAAATTAAATGTCATCGTTGATATATATGACAAAATGTTATCCCTGACACACACAATGTCAACTGCCAGCTCATCAGCATATCTGGGAATCCACAGAGATGGTCCCTAAGTAGCTGGATTCAGAGCTGTTGTCAGCAAAGATAACACTTGGGCCCTGTCTCTGAAGGAGACATTCTGATTTTTAGGGATAATTTTAGAAGTGGCTTCAAGCCTGTGTGTTATCTCTTTAACAGCCCAGACTAAAAACTTGAGCCCACGCACCTCTGAACTTTGTCACATTTAAATTTGAATCTCCTTTCTCTGGCATCACTCCATTTCTAATGATGATCTTAAAAAGCAACAACTGCCCTCCCCCACCTCCCCTTCCCCAGCCTTTTCAAAACTCAGGCAGGCTGGAGAATGATAATTATGTATCACGACAACTTCCGAGTTTCTGAATTTTGTTTTTGATCCATGTTGGATTACACCCAAAACTCCTCAAGAATTCTAATGAAGCACAATTGTGTTAAAATGTCTGCTCTGCTTTTGGAATGAAAATGTTAAGTACTTGATTTGGGTCTCTCTGACACCCCTCAAATAGTTTTCCCCAGACTTGAAGTGTTTTGCCTTCCACCAAGAATCACATTTTGACCAGAAAAGAGTTGGTTGAAAATGTTCAACCAACTCTACTTCAAATTCTCCTGCTATAGCCATAGAGCTTGCAACTTATCTCATTGTTAAATAAATCGTATTTATTTCAAACTCTGCATTGCATTGAAACACAAGAAAGTAGATTCTGTGTGTGGATTCTGCCTCTGCTGCTCATCCCACAGTGAATGACCAGGAGGTCTTGCTGCTGTAGGTGTGATGACCACAGAAATCCTTTGCCAAACCATAGTGGACCTATTTGGCTACGTTCTTATGTTGATGGTTTGGTGTTGTAGGTTTTGTGTGCAGAAACTTTGGCTACAGTCATCCTGAGTATTTTGATGGTTATTTAGCCATTGGTCTTTTACACCATGCCAGATGCAACAGTCAGCTTCTTCCAAATAATTTTAAAATTATATTGCTAAATAACTAGCAGCTGCTACTGTCAGAAATAGGCAAGGAAATGCTGGGTTCCTCTAAGATCCTAAAATGTCAGTAGTGACATCATAGTGTTTGAGATAGGGGAAGTGTCTAGGGTGGTAAAAAAAATGGGCAGAAGATAGACTTTCAGCAGAAGGACTTAACATTGTAAGCTAGCTTGCTCACAAGGAAAAGATCTGTCAAGTGCCTGAGGACATCTTATATAAGATTTAAAATGCCCTAGGTGTCCGCTTTGAAGCCCTTCCTGGTTTTGGCAGTTGTATCACTTTGTTTCTTTCATAACTATATTCAGCTTCAGCTTAAAACCATTTTTAGGATTTTTAGTCCGTATTTCTCATTTTGACAGCCTGTGGCCCAGAGGCTGAGCTATCCCAAAACGACACAGTGTTTAATAAATCCCAAGCTGATTCATGATAATGCCCTTCTTACAATTTTCAGCTCTTCTTAAAGGCTTCCTGTGTTCCATCTGCCCTGACGGCCCGTGGTCGATGTCATCGCGGAGTGGAATCGGGGAGCCGAACTCCCCAGCTGAGATGACAGTGGAAAGGTGTAACATCTTGGATAAACGTGTCCCCCCATGCGTCTGTCATGGCTGGAGTGCAGCTGTGATAAAAGCCTCCAGCTGCAGCCAGCCAGCAGATGTTTTAGTTCAGGTAGCTGAGCCGTGGGCGGTGGAGGCGTTGGGGGCCCGGCGCTGTGTGAGGCAGAGCACAAGCACTCTGGTGCCAGGGGCCCTCCTGTGGTGCAGGAAAGCAGGGGGAATGTTTAAGTAGTCTTCATCCAAGCTGGATGAGTGCAGTCAAGTAGCTTTCTCAGTTCTTTCACCAATTTGTCTTGATTGCATTGACACTCTCTTGGCATCCATATCCCGTGATTATTCCAGTGAGCACATTTATGATGAGGAAGGTTTGTAGAAAGAATAGGTTTCAGGTAAAGCTCACTGACAAAAAATTTTGAATTCACGTTTGGCAATACCTGCACTCAAAATTTGCTTTCAGGAGTTAAAGATTCATTCAGGCAAGTGAGGAAACAAACATGGCAGGTGACTCGGGAGCTGCATCCATACTGCTCAAACTTTTAAAACATACACCTCACTGGGAGGCTCTTACATTTAAACAGTGCATTTGAAACTTCTGAGGGAAACCATGGACAAATGAGTTTCAAACTGGACCAATTTTAGTTGGCATAATCTGGTTCCAGTTTTTAAGCAGAAGTATTTGAGGACATGTATTTGTTTCTTTAGTTTTGTGACTTTAAAAGGGGATGGAAATCATCTTTTTTAAAACCCCTAAAGTATCCTGGAATTGTTTGCAGCTGTAAATCTGTTCAGTCTGTTGCTCATCTCAGGGCTGAGTACTTGCAAATTATTTATTTAATTTTTGTCAAGCCGTTGCAGCCTTCTTCCCACTTTCTTACCAGTGTGGTTTAGGTATGACCTGTGGTCCCTCAAACATGGGTAGGGGCATCGTTTGCAGCATCAAGTGTGTAGGGTGAATTATTTTTAGCAGAATCCACCAGAGATCACTTCCTAGCTCTGCCCTTCAGCGATGCAAACACAGATACTTCCAGGCAAGTCTCAACACCAGCTTCTTCACCATGGGGCATTACTTGTCCAGGGTGGAGTTCAGTGATCTGGATGTTTTGCTTCCTTTTAAAGATGTGCTCTGTCCCAAAGAAGATTTTAATCCACTCTAAATTTCCTTATTTCCAAGTGTGATAGATGAGCCACTTGTTAAAATGCATATGAGGATGAGGTGTTTTTGCCTGTTCTGTCCCAGACTTAAAGATTTTTGTGCGTCTCTCTCCTCCATAGGATGAAGCCAAAGCAGAGGTTTTTACCTCTTATCATACAGAGTTAATGAACTACAGTATGTGCACTTCAAGCACTACAAGATAAAAGGGAAGAAAGGAGCTCCAAAGCCCACAGAATTATTTTTTCATGCTAGCACTTTCCCTGTACAGTAACAGGATGGGAGTGCACCTTCCATGAGAATCGTAACTGTCTTACTTTTAATTTCATTATTGCTGCTTCTTATTTAATCAGTCTCTGTAAACTAGATGAGATTGAGTGCAGTCAGTCAAACTAATCTTTTCCAAGGAACCCCACACTGCCATAAGGAACTGCACAAAGAAATCCACGAGCCAAAACCCTGCCCTGAGCAGCTCTGGAGATGGGCTGGGTTGTGAGGAGAGGTCACATCTCTGACATGGTCTGGGCTGCAAGTAATGATACTCCTCAGCCTTGGAAAGTGCCATCATCATTTACTGTGAATGAAACAATACCAACCCCTGTGTCCCAACCATATTTCTGAAGAATGATAACTATTTTGCCTCCCTCCTTGAGTTGAGCACTGTGTTCTTCAGGCTTCTTCTTAAATTCCTGAAGAGTGCTGATGTACTGTAATAAGTGCTTAACTGCTTCCAGCCCAGAGCTGGCTGAAATCCTGGGCTGAATGTAGCAACACTTGGATCCTGGCACACATTTGTAAAACAGTATTTTGGGATCTTTTGGGGGTGCACAGTGCCATATGAATCCTGTATATCATTGCTGAGTAAATTGTGTCACCTTTTAAGTTAATTTCTAATTACACATCTCCTTTATGTGGCAATAATAAAGTAATGTGAGGTTTTTCAGTAAACTATAATTTTAAGTAACTTTTTTTGAGACCAAATGATTTATTAATTCTTTATTAGACCTACTTGAAGCCATTTTTAATATTGTCTTGGCATAAAATTGTTGTATAGTTACTAATGCCATTCTTGTACTTATGGGCAATCGTTTTACCTAGAACAAATTAAAAAGGATCAGGGTTTCTTTTAAGAGAGCATTTGATCTCAGGGGTAATAATCATAAATAATAACTTACTTCATAACACCTTTCCTATGTTTGATCATCTTCTGGAAGCCTGTTTGTATAGAGGTCACCTCACCTGCTATTCTTCCCGTACAGCAGCTATTTCTGGGATGGAACAGGCTGTGAATTTTTTTCATTCGCTCAGCAGCTAATGAAGTTTGTGGGGGGCAAGTGGTTTCAGCGTCGAGCTTCTGCCAGATGTTGCCACCCCACAGCAGGGACAGCTGAATGGCTCATGAAGCAGCCCCTTCCCTAGAACAGTTTTACAGCCAGCCTGGTAAAGGAAGCTGACATCAATTTGATTCATGCTAATCGAGTGAGCTGTAAAGTGCAGCAGATGACCCAGGAGCTGTTTGGTTGTCCCTTATGTGGAATCTGCAATCTCTGGGAGAGAGGTTTGATGGAGAGCTGCAGGCCAGGATGCCCTCAGCCATCCCAGCTTAATTTGCTGATGCAAGTGTGGCAGCACTTTCTAACAGCGCAGGCATTTAGCGCAGGAAAAGGAAAATAGCTTAGCTACTTCATCTGCTGAGGGAATGAAAAGAGGCAGAGCATGGTGGAATTGTTCAGGATGCTGATGCTAACACCTACACTCAGGTATATGGAGGGATGAAAGGAGAGGTATAGAACCACCTGAGAAATCAAGGCTTCTGATTTTATCAGTCACAACATGGGCTCTAGCAATGTGCACTGGAAGACTTTCTAGCTTTGTTTTTTTGCACAGCAGCCCCCTGTGGTACCCAGCAGTCTGTTACTAGATTCGGAAGCTGCACATCCAGCAGTGCAGGTGTACTGCTCAGAGGTGTTGCCATTAAGTATTGATACAATTAGGCTAGGGAGGATTTGTACAAGAGTGATGTATTACTGCATCCGTATCTGGTTTCTCATCAAAGGGGTTGAAAATCTTCACAGGTTCTTCCAGATCTGAACCCTGGGTCAGAATTTGTATGAGGCTTGCCAAGGTCAGGTCATTTACTGTTTTGTTTTTTGAAGTTAAAGCTTCTTGCCTGTGGAAGTCACATACCTGAATACAAAATGCAGAATCTGAATGGGGAGAGACCATTCTCAGAGCAGAATGATCCCTGGAAACCTCTCACCCCAGGAAACGTGTAGGCATCATGAGGGAAAGGCTGAAGTCTGTGATTGAGTGTGTAGGGTGAGCAGGGGAGAGATCACCTGTAGGAGCAGCCGCCTACACCTTCTCTTTTATGCTCATTGTAAATAAATTGCATTTATCATTACCCGCACCCTTTGTCTCCAGGCTTCTGAGGTGTTGAAAGCTCCAGTTAAATGGCTTGCCCAAAGAAAACACTGTCACATTTGCATAATATTTTCATAGACACCTAGCTCAACCTGAGCCTGGAGGGAGACAGGGATGTTCCCTGCATATTTTATATTCCCATCCCCAATTCCCACCAAAGCTAACTCTAAATTGTGGTGTGGATATGAGTATAATTGAGAGAGAGAGAGATGGCTGAGAGGTCTGAATTTTTCTGGGGTATTTTCAGACACTCTTAGTTTAAGAAGCAACTTACACCCCATAGAAGACTCTGAAATAGCGCTATTTAGAAACAAATCAGCTTCCATTTCACCTCTTTCTCAGTACTCCTCTCCTCTCATTCTTCATTACTAGGGACATCTGCATGAAAACAGTCTTTTTTTTTTTTATATATCTTCGGAGTTCATCTGCCTCTGCTGATTATCCCCTCCCTCCCCTCTCCTTCTGAAGTCATTATGTCTGATTGCATTACATTTGCAGCCATCCCACCGCAGGCTCTCTTCTCATCAAGATTCTCCAGCTAAGCAAGGGAAAGGATAGGTCAGCTTGTGGAGAGAAAACCTCAGGGAGAGCCTGGCCCCGGCAGAAGTGGTGTTGGGGTCCAGTCTATGTCACTGCCTCTCTCAGCCACCATCACGCTCAGCCACTGGTATTTTTGTAGAGGCGCAATGAACTCAGTCAAGTTTCTCCCACAGATGGTGTTGGAACAAGAGCTGGAGGAAGTATTTTTGACAAGATGTGTATTTGCTGCAAAACACAATGTTATTCATGTCACCTACCCTGCAGATGTTTGAAAGCTTGAATTGAATTAGGGAAACTTTCATTACAGGAGTGGAGAGCATAACTGAAGATGTAAAATCCTGCTCATTTCCTTGAAACCAGAACTGGAAGCCTTAATTACGATAGAGTTACACTCAATCTTGCTCTGGGCAAGTAATATTTGTTTAACTGAAGTGGAACAGCTTCCTTAGGAGAAATTGAAGGAGATCCTTCTCCCAAAAAATGCAACCAAAGTTTGTGTCCTTGCTTTGAGTCAGAAGGTGGATTCTGACATGGGCCTACTGTGTCCAGTTACAGCAGTGAAGTTTTGCCAGTTGGGCATCTTGTGTGATAGAAGAACAGAACCTTTCATCTCTTGAAGCACCTTAACAGACTTACCAAATGGTGGAGCTGTCCTGATGAGTATCACTTAACAGGACAGGGCACAAGCTTAGATAGGGTCACAAAATGAGCCAGTGCAAACACGGAACCCAGCTCCCAGATATTCTGCTACTCAGGTCTGCTTTTTAAAATAACGCCTGTCAGACAATCTCTATCAACTTTTATCCTGTCGTTTGACTGAACCCATTTAGAGGTTTAAAACCAAGTTCGTATGTCTCTGGTATTTTTTATATTTATATTTTCCTCTTCATACTTCCTTCAGCCAGAAAAGGAGGCTCCAAAATAAATTGATAAAATTGTATCTTAAAGGAAGACCTTCAGAGTTCCTCATGGGGCTCTGGATAGGGCATTTGGGAGACAGATTTCCTAAGAAATTTTTTTCCACTGGACATATCAGAAGAACATTGGCATTGTTCCCTAGCTGCTTCTAACTAAATGCAAGTGGTGTGACAAAGACATTGTGTTTGTTTCCATTGTTCTACCCCAGCTCCTTCTTTGAAAATATGGCAAGCAATAGGAATAGACCCCTCTTATTCCTTTGGAGCAAAACCCACATGTGTCCAAGACAGCAACTGGGCCCTAATGGCAATACAAAGCAAGCGACAGAACAATTTGTAAACAATTTTGTACAGTATAAGGATGACAACCCTTTCTTCCCAGATAGATGCCCAAGCTCTTCTGGTTTTCCCCAGGAGGCACGGCAGAGGTAATTCCAACTAACAGCTCCAATACATGTGTACACTTTGTATCTTTGGATAGTGGATGCCAGCAAATATTGAATTTACTTCTAGAATTAAGTGACCACGCAGCAGCATGTTATTGCATTTAATGCTGCTTCTGTAGTGCAAAGAGTATCAGTGATAGAAATCAGTTTAAATGTAGGATGATCTGATTTCCCAGTATCCCATTACAGCTGGGAGCTCTGCAGTGTTCCTGCAAAGGGCTCGGCATCTCTAAGTACTTGGGTACATCTGTCTCGGGATGTATTTGCAAAAGGATAGACAGCACAGCGGGTGGCTTGATCCTTCAGTCCTTTGTTTGTTCCTTAAGGATATGTCAAGGACAAGATCATGATCTCATTTCTATTTTAAATCATCTAGGTGAATTAATTTCAAGAGAGTTGAGGGCTTGTGTTGGGTTTTGTTCCCTAGGGGGATTTTCTTGGGGTAGGAGTAGACAGGGTGAATTCAGGTATGCAAAAGACACTGCTTAACTTGAAACCAAGTATTTATGCAGAATGGATTCCCCGTGGGTACTTCCCAGGGTTGATCCATAGTTAAAGATGATAAGGAGTTCGTTAGGTTACTCCCAGTTGTGTATCCTTTGGGGAGATTAGGCAGAAAACAAGTCTGAGGCCAGCAACAGCCCAGCATCTGGTTATCCCAGCACGTATCCTGCTTCATATGCTATATATTATGTCTTTGAAAAAAGAAAAAGAAAAACAGCAGAGGAATTCACATTCTTGAAGTTAATCACTGGATTAAATTGCCATTTGTCAATAGAAAGTTAATTTGTATTATAAATTACTGCAGCATAACTCTCAGACACATTTTATCAATGTGTTTCAAATTATTTAATAACAATATTTTTCAAAAAATAAGCACTGCCACTTTTTTTCACCCCACCCCTGTTAAAATCAGTCCATTCTGAGGGTTTCCATCAGTGTAATAGCCAACTCTGCAAAAATTCCAATGAAATAAACTATCACCAGGAGTATTAAAATCCACTGCCATAAACAAAGCCTTTTTTCCCTCCCCAATCAATGGCCTGCTGTGTTGCTGCTAATAGGACTGTACACAAGTTGCACAGAAGGAAATTTGCTTGCAGGTTCCTCTGACATTTTTTGTTTGGTTTTCTTGATGGAGAGGGGGCAGGAGAAGAACGTCATGTCAGGATTCAGAAATTATTTCACTGAACTTAACATTTATTGCAGAGATTAAATCCTTCAATCAGCAGAAAGGGACACATTCAACCTGTACACTGGAAGAAAATTTTCATTGCAGAAATGGCTGAAAGGCAGAAAATAGGAAGGAAACCTCAGAAAATGTGACTGCTCCTTTATCTGTGACATCTTTGCAGGCAGAAATATGTTGTCATATTTTGCTACTGGTTTACAAATGTACCCTAATTGTTTCCAATCTTATCCTTCCCTATTTCACTCGTTGCTTTATCCTACAGTTCTGCCATTGTATTCTCAGGCTGGTTCCCTGCTTTTGCAGCCCTGAGGATCCTGCACGCAGTCTGCCAGTGCAGCTTAATCATTTTATTCTTCCTCCTTTTGTACAAAGCGTAATTTCCTTTAAAAACATGAATAATCATGGATATTTCTTTCTCTTTTTATTTTCAGGTAAGTGGCCACTCCTGCTTTTGTCAGACTGGTGAACGATCAGCAAACCGCAGCTCTCAAAGGTAGCTTTTGAGGTGTAATTTCTTTCCAAGAACCTTGAAGTATTTTCCTCACTGGAGTTTGTACAGCACCTCAGCAGGAGGTTTGAGATAGGCAAAGTGGGATTTAACCTTAACCAAACAATCATTTCTTTTCTTTGTTTTTTGTGGTTTAGTCTAGCCTTGCTGAGGTGCCCAGAAATAAGGAGCTAAGGGTACAGTGTGGGGAGAGATTGTTCAACAATGGATCTTCAACCACTAGGAACAAAAACATGAAGGGACCATGGCAGAATAGTTGTTTAAGCCCTCAGAATTATACAATTGACTTTAATAGTTGTGAAGTTTATAAGTCATATGCTTTTAGTCTATACTTTTTATTTGTTTGGGGGGAGTGGGGGAGTGGGTGTTGTGAATCTGGAATAGTTTCTCACTCCCTCCGTTTTTCCCTCCTCCCTTCTCTACACAAACCTGTTTGAAATTATTAACAAGAAAATAATGACACAATATTTATTTTCAGGAATGTAGAGATTGATCTTTAGGGAAGAAATCTTAATGACATGAGCAGTATCAATCATTGGGGAAAATATTGTCACAACATGAGATTAATTTTACCTTAAATGAAGGGTTTTAAGGGTAATTCCACGGGAAGGAAAAAAGACAACATAAATTGCTTAGATACAGAGAAACCAAATTCTCTTATATATAAGACAATTTTATAGGTCTCTGATTTGTTGCTTGATAATTTTTGATGCTGACTGGAGTAAGTTATTTTCCAGTGTGACTAAACTGTTGTCTCAAATGAGTTAGCTGGGCACAGCTCTGACTATAACCAAGAAATGTAAGCCTGGAATACATTAAGTATCAATATTAATTAATGAGTCTTGGACACACACAGGAAATTGCCTTAAACCTCCAACCTTCTGAAAATACCTTCAAGTGGGATTACTGACATAAAAGATTTGATCTAATTATCACTGCTAATTTCCTTTATGATGGTGGTAGCAACGCTGTTGTTAAAAAAGGCACAGTCAAGATTAGTCACCTACAGTATTAGTGTTAATCCCTTATCTGTATTACTAATATTTTAAAACTAAATCTTTTAGAAATTATCACCACCGGTCCTGCTTCACAGTTTATTCACTGTAGGCAATTAGATGGCTCAATTATTTCATCCTGACGTGCTGGGGTTTGGGTTTTTTATTTCTTGAAGCTTTCTTCTCCTGAAATTATTGGCTACACTTTCTTAGCCTTTTTTGCGATCTGAAATGCTAGCTGTACACCGTAAGAGTAGGAGGCAGATAGATTGAAATGATTTAGCAAGATTATGTGTTTTTCCCTCTGGCTTAGCCATTATAGGTAAGCAAACTGTGAAATAAACAAAACCCAAGAATATAGTGATGAAGGGGCAGGAGAGTAATCACCAAAAAAAGAAAAAAAGGCATCTCGAAGATGCAGCACCTCCATCTCCCTGATGTGAATTTTTTTTTTTTTTTTGCGTGTGCTTAGAGTAAGCAGTGGTGAGGCAGCCTGTGTCTCACAAGAAGCAGCTCCACACCCACCGCTTTTTTACTGGGACAGTGCCGAGAGGTCTCGCAGGGGCAGTGGGAGTCGTGGGCACTCCCCTGCATTGCATGGTGGAGGTAAGGAGATGCTTGCTCCAGTAGCTTCCTGGGGAGCAATGACTCCTAGCACAGCACTCGTCATGCTTTAACAGGCCAAATTATCTCAGAAAAAAGCCCATGGGGGCTCTGAGCCCCAGCATCTGCCAGAAGAATATATAGTCTGTAGAAGGTTCCTGAAAGAACCAACCAACTCAGTTCCCTCCCAGCCTTCAGTGTTGGAACAGAGAAAACTCAGCTGACAACCTGCTGCCTCTAACACTGACACAGAGAAATGTTACCTATCTGTGCAGTTCATTATATGGTACTTGGATCTTAGTGAATAAAGTTGCTGCTGAAGAAATCCCATAGCCACCAATGCCATATTAGACAGCACAACATGCTATCAGCTCGTAAATGTCCAACTCATCAACACAAATTCGTTCCTCTGAACAGCAATCCCACACAGAGATCAGTTTCCCTTGATGCTCCCTTCTTCTTTTTTCCCCTCTGTCCTGGTTTTCTTCCTTATGCTTTTTGAATGGTCAAGTGACCTCTTCTTACATAGATCTTTAAATATTTTAATTGGCATGCAGACCTCATCTGGAAACGAGTATCTTTTTTTGGTGCTTTGATTTGTTTCTAATTCTATTTTATTGACAATTGTTTCTGGGTAATGATCCAAACCTCTGCAGTGCTTTTACATGAACACGTGATGATTTGATAGGGGATGAGAGTTTTGGAGACGGCTCTGTAGCTGACAGGCTTTGATTCAGCAATTGTGCCAACAGGTACAGGACCTACCCCCTGCTTCTGAGCAGAAAGCAATTAAAAAAGTACCAGTTTTTAGACAGCTGTCTCACTGTTGTGCCTCAAAACAGCTGAGCAATAAAGGGCAACACACAAGATACACGTGAGAAAATCTGTCAAATTCCTGTGTGACAGTGACACCCTGCAAAATAGCAAACAGAGATGATAATAGCAGTAGGAACAAAAAAGAGCAAAGATGGTGAATCACAACATGCGCCTTATTCACTTACTTTAAAAGTTGCCAGTTGTTTATCTCTTTTTAATTCTCTGAAGCAGATTTCAGAAGAGTAATAAACTTTTTGACAGTATGGGACCACTCCCCTGTAAGCATCAATCTTTGCTGAGCAGCACAGCAACGTTACTGTAGGTAGGGACCTTTATGTAGAAGGTATTAATGAGCCTTTCACAGACAAAAAGAGGTGAGGGAGGAACACTGGAAATTTCTGTCAGTGACGCAGCTGCTCTGTGCAGCAGAACAGAGCGCTATGTTTGGAAGGAAATGTGGGCTGTAGAAAATGATGGAGGACGTGCAGGCGTGCAGTTATCCTCTGTGACTTGGAGAAAGAAAGGATGAATGTAATGGGAGCAACCATAAATGTTTATGTCTGCATGCCTATGCAGACGTACGCTTAACACTCGCAAACTCATCCAGGTGGACACAAGCATATCTTTGTGTCACTCTGTGGCACAAGAGGCCTCAGAGAGATGAGGAAGGAGGCCTGTGTAGTTTACTCCTACTGTTTTATAGACCCAGAAAGCAGGGCATAAGTAGGACTCTGGCCTTTTGGATCCCTGCCTGTCACTGCATCTTCTGAGAAATACTGACAGCTGATCTAGGATCTCTGCAAACCAGGAAGTGAAGGAAGCGTACTCCTAGCTATCATGAGGGAAGCATGAAGGGTTTGTCTGGCATTCTTAACATTTCGCTCTCCCACCCCACCCCCTGGCCTCAAAGGCCTCAGAATGAAATAAATCACATATCTTTCTCGAAAAAAAACCACTGTGTGTAAAAAACCCTTTACTGATCTACCAAGATTTTGAAAACTTCATAGGGAAAAAGGATTAGAGAGTTACTACTTTTTTATTTATTTCGTCTTTTAAATGAAAGCACAGTTCTTTGGGAAATGTCTGGCACCTTCTTTAAAAATCTGACCCTCTTCTGATGTTTCTAATTCATCATTGACTCACTTCTCAAGTTTTCTTTTCACCTTTTCAAAATGGATTCCGTACTGCTTGAACTCACCAGGTTCTTTCAAAGAAATGACATTTGAAGCTTCTAAGACAATCTGCTTTTTTGATAGGGTGTTGCTAAGAATCACTGAAAGCATTTTCCAATTGTTATACATCACCTTTAGTTTGCTGAGTCCCATATTTCAAAAATGGCTTGTCTAAATCTCCCTGCAAAATGCTCTCCATGGATCAGGCAAACAGTTATTTCTAGTGGCAGGCACGGTAAGCTTCTGAAGTGGAAACCACCTTGTCTGCACAGAGAAGACGTATACAGGAGCAGTCAGACTCTCATTTAGTATAAACAAGGCTGAGACTAGCATTTTTTCACAAGAATAGTACATCCTCTTCCTCACTATGAAAATAATAGCAGTCATAGTTGTGTTCTGAGAGTGTTCTCTCACTTGCAGAAGGCTTCCCCAGAAGATTAGAGGTACCATCAGATTTATCTGAGAAGCAAATGGGCAGGGGAACATTGCACACCGGCTGCACCTGCAGCATCCTCACAGCCAAGCAGTCGGACTTTGGCTTCTCACAGAGATTTGTTCCACGTGCTATCTATTATCTGTGGGCAGAGGTGCAGTTAGAAGAGTGTGCTGTCTGTCTGTCTACCTGCCTGGGTTGTTGTTTTCCTCCACTTCAAAGCCTCCCATTTCTGACCTAGCTCGCTTGCCAGTCCCTCACCAAACCTCAGGATAGCAGGTGTTTAGCTGAGCAACATGGGCAGCACTGGAGCCTGCCACGGATGGTCTGTAAATCAGTTTGCTCTGTGCAGCAAGGCTCTGGCTTAATGATGAGTCAGAAGAAAAATGTTATTAATATTTAATGTGCAAGCCGAATGTCTAGCGTGCTGTTATTAGTTACACATCATGAGGGGTGCAGTATTGGCTACCAGTCAATGCAGGTCGCTTCCTCCAATGTTCTCATTCTGCAGACTTAATTCGTACTGTATTTTTCCATTCACTGAGACAAATATCTGCTCCATTTAAAGAAGCTTTGTCAAAATCTTCTAGCTAAATCTTTAAATTGGTGTGCCTAGCTTTCAAGACCCCTTTCTGTGAGATGCTTGATTACTTTTAAGAGCAATTCTTCAAGCGGTAGGGCACTGTCATCTTTTAAAGGGGCTCTGTGCTGCACCTCAGCCTTGAGCCTTCATGGGAGAAGGCACTTCAGGGTCGAGACACAGGGAGTAAGGCAAAGTGATCTGTGCTCTTTGCTTGCCCGAATCTGTTCCTAATGAACAAACTACTGCTTGGGTGTGCTTCAAGTGCAACTTTTAGACCAGGGCCGTGTTACTAAACTGAAAACAGAGTGCTGCTGGTGGATAATCTGGATTCCTGTTTGCAGGAGGAAACAGCTCAGCCTTGGGTGCTATGACACTGTTGGGTCATACTGGAAACGAGCTGCATCTGCAGCCTCATCCTGTGCTGTAGCTATCGAGACCCAGGAGAGGCAGTTTCCCATGTGTGACCTCTTCCTCGTGCCCCGTCATCCACCGACTTCCAAAGTAGAGTCTGTATGGTTGTGCTGCCAGGATTTTGGAATGCTGCTCTCTGGGTGAGGAAGGGTGGCTGCCCCTGACTTAGACTCTTGTCCTGTAGCAGCCTGATGCAACTCTGCTCTTCAGGAGGATGAGGTTTTATCCGTGAGTACATGCACTTCTCTCAAGGGTGAGAACAGTAGTCTAGGCCAGTGCCCTTTTCTGCAATCTGTGCAAATAAAAAAAAAAAAAAAAGCTTTTTCAGAGAAGAATCTGGATAATTTCTGTAGTTTCCCTCATATTCCTCCAGCATACACAGTCATTGGACTGGGAACATTAGGAGATGCATTTCTTCCTATTTGCTTCCATATCTCTTTGTGACCTCGTTGTCCATGCATTTGTCCTGTTGTTTAACCTGCTGATACAATCTGCCCCTGCAGCCTCCTATGGCAGCAGATTCACTACATGCTATATGAAAAAAAAAAGAGAAAAAGAAAAAAGAAAGGGAAAGAAGCCATTGTGTTCCTGGAAAATGGCACATGGTTTCTAAGTAAATCATTTTTCTCTTCTTGTTTATTTAATACTGCTTGGGAGCATTTGCCTCAGGGATGGATTGGCTTCTTGTGAAGGGAGCGACACCAAGATTTAGGGAGGCCCTTTCTGATTTTGTGCTGTTTGCATGCAAGGCCCTGTCCTTTGCGTTCAGCTGTGTTACCCCTGATTCCCAGCAGCACAGCCTAAATTAGAAACAGAGCTCATGAGCTTCTGCATCATTCATTCCTCTTGCATTAAATTGACCAACTCTTGAAGTCCTACTTGCTTGGAACCAGCACCAATAAGAAGATGAAATGAAGCAAAACAATTGTATTTATAAAGCATGTCTCTTCTTATGGCATTTAGGGGGAAGCATGTACAGTTCTCTTTTACTCTGTTCTATTTACAAGATATACCCAGCTCCTGTTCATCTTGGAAAAAACAATGACAAGAAATGCAAAAAAGCCCTACATAGGTAATAACACTTCTGGAGCGCTGCTGAAAAAAATAATGTATGAGTCCCAGCAGAAACAGTGCTTGTCTGTATGAGTATTAACCCATTTCCCTCCAAACACCTTTATTTTCTCATCCCTGGCTGCTCCCAATTTTATGGTAGAGCATATCTTTGAGGCACTTCACTGGGGCAATCTCTTATTCATCAAATTGAGGTCAAACTAACTGTAGGACACCTCACTCAGCCACGGTGCTCATCTGTACTTCATGCAGGAAAATAAAAGTTACCTTTGAAGTGAAAACTATGAGAGAGAGTTATGTGACTTGAATAGTCTGATTTTAAGACTACTCCGTCTCCTCTTAATCACCCTGTTCTGACCACATAGTAACAGATTAAAAGATCGGTTCCACAGTGTCACGATTTTGTTATTTCTAAGTTTAGCAAGCATGCTGGAATATAACAAAGATTATAAATGTGTATACAGGGCCATTTTTCTCATAAAAAAATAAACAAAAGCAATTTTGGTGCAGTAGAGCAAAACCAACCCAATAAAATCATTGTGTGATGTAGCAGGGAGGGCATAGATACACACAGAGCATATTTTGAATTAATTTATTAATGTTATCATTAATATTCTTACAAACCATGTAGTTCTATAAAGCTCCAATGACATAATCCTTCAGACTGTGACCTGGTGCCCACTGGTGTCGGTGGTAACTGTCAGTAGATTAAGTATGTTAAAAAAAGGTTCAAAAATGCAGTAACTCTTCTCTCAATTGAATAAAAGTGAAATGTTCTTTTGCATTGGAATTAAGGTCATGGTAGTTAAGGATCCTGAAGCATTTTTACCCACTTCAGAGCCTGTGTCCTGAGAGAGAAACAAAACTCCAGTTAGGAATAATTGCATTTATTCTTTCTATGTTCTTTTTTTCTTTTTTTTTTTCTCTTCTCTACCTGCTGTGGAGGTCCCTGTCCGTCCTACCCCAGCAAAGTAGACACATTTCAGTAAATGAAGTGTGTGAAGTTTTCAAAACATTCAATGAATTCTTGGGAAGAAGTATAAATTCTAGCTCCAATATTGATGCTAATAAGTTATATGCGTATTTTTTTTTAAATTGCAATCAGAGTATAAAGATTTTGCTGTGAATTGTAAAATTAGCCAAAGCTGCCTGGCATGTCGCTGCTGCACTTTTTCTCTTCCACATGACATATTCTTAACTAAGTCAATCATTTACATGGGCTTTAAATTTAATTTAAATGTAATGAATTTAAATTGGGCTTTGCTCTATTTCAAGGTTGTTGGGTTACTTTTCTGTAAGTTAACATTCAGCACGAGGGATTCAACTTCTGGATTTTGGTTTCAGCTGCTCTCCCTCACTCTTAAATTCTCTCCTCCTTTTCCCCACCTCCCCTTTTATCATCTTTCCACAGCAAATCCATCTACACAGCCTTTAACTCACTTGTGGCCCAGGAAGGCTGCATGGGCAGGTGAAAGGAGGCAACACAGACACAAACTACTGAGTGTGTTAGGAGTCTGAGGATTACTGATTGGAGCCAGCAACAGAAAAGCATTACAAGAAAATCATATAGATATATTTTTGGGAGGAATCATGAGATTCTCCCTGCACATGAGTGCCTATCTCAGTAATCATTCTCTTCCTCGATCAGAGTCCTCTTAATCCTCCACCCCATCACCCTCCTCCATCAAATCTCCAATACTTCTGAAACAAATCAAATCAAGAATTAACCTTTCAACCATGAAACATTCCTTTACTATGGTACGTGTGTCCCCTGTTAATCTCGCTGCTATGAAAACACGAGGCAAAGACTATTCCAAGGGTGGTGCTGGCCTTCTAAATTTTCTACAGTTGCCCTTGCGTGTCTTTTAAGGATCCCTAAGTCCATCTCTACAGGAATCTCATGATGCCTTTTCCCAGACTTTGGAAAAAGGAGATGCCAGTCTGTGACTGACTCAGTCTGAAAGAGGTTCTATTAAGCTCTGGGTTGTCTTCCAGTCGTGTGACAGACAGATGCTACGTGTTGATAGTTAATTGTGCATCCTTGTGGATTTAGGGAAGATTTTCTTTATCACATTTGAATAAACAGGAGTGTAAGAAGTCCTGGCTCAAAAGTTAAGAGTCAAGATGAGCAATGTGGGGAGAGAACTTCCAGGCAAAATCAAGGGATTTGAATTTGAAATTACTCAAGAAGTGAGAAAGGGATGAGTTTTCCATACGTTATGGACTGCATCTCACAAAGCCTGATCCCAGCACTGTTCTGGCAGAATTGGAATGTGTAAACAATATGCCTCGGGTATTCTGCTTACATCTTCAAAGTCTTGCTGTTTTCTTGGTTGTTTTTTTTCACATCCTATGTTCCTAACCAAACTTGTTCCCACCCCTGTGTCTGCTTCTGACAGTGCCATTTAGCTGTATCGATACCTAGCAGGGTCATAAACATTCAGTGTGTATTCACAGATTAGAGCTGCTGATTGAACTGTGGCTGCTCTCACTTGCACCTTTGTTCATTAATGTGATATTGAACCAGAAAAAAGATCTGTTACGTTCAGTAGCCTGACTCCAGCAAGAGCCAAAATATTTTTCTAATACCAAGGGACAGAAAAGAAGCCTAAGGCACCAAGATGTGTTTGAAACAGGGTCTAGCACCCACTGTCAATGTAAGCTGCAATCAGTAAGGGGGAAAGATGTCCCCATTGCACTTCATAGCACCCTCTCTGTGGACTTATTTCTCTCTAGTTCCTTTTCTCCCATATCAACTTCATGTTGTGTTACATTTTCTTTCTCCCAACTCAAGCTGGCATTAATTGATACCATTCTGTTTTCTCCCATCTGAGTGTCATCTTCACCCTGAAATAAGGTCAATGGACCTGTAAATACTACAGTGTGCTGTCTCCTTTCATCTTCAAATAAGAACTGGGGTGTTACTGCCACGAAACTCAGTATCAGCTCTCCGACACTGGCCACAGGCTCACCATGGGTTAACAGAAAGCTGGTTGCAAAGCACAGAGAAAATATAGCAGTTCAATAGTAATGAAGTAACAACGTACTAGCATAGCAAAAAATGGAGTGAAAATTATAGCATAGCTGATTCATCACTGTGTTATTCTACTTAAACCAGTAGTGATTCAGAGCCAGCAACTTGGGAGAGGTTGTTAGAGTCTTTATGAAGTTTAGAGCCATTTACCAGCATAGACTCAAATTCATTTTGTTTCATTATGGCCATGATAACCTTATGTGTTTGAAGATAGTGACTTGGGGTTTTTAGTTTTCTTTTGGGTTTGTATATTTTTTTTCCTCTTGAAGGACGAATCTGTGGCTAGGTTTCTATGTGCTTCTGCCATACAAAAACTGATTTGGAGAAATATTATTAAGAGCACAGCTGTAAACCTGTGGCAGGTTATAGCATCATGGGATATGTTTAGCAACTTTTAAAAGTAGTTTATCATTTCTGTGCACTTGTAAATGCAGCAAGCTTTTCTACTCTGTGTTATGCTTGCCATATAATTAGACATACTCAGAGTTTTCTTGATCTAATATTTCTGAGAGTTAGGTAAATAATTTATGGGGTACTCTTCACAAATGGATACAATGTGAATTCAGAGCTAATCTGCTCCTCTGGAGGTACATAAAATTATCAAGCTTATACAAGAGCAAGCTAATTAGGAAGCAATCATCATCAACAACAGCTGTTCTTAGCTCACTGAAGGGCGGAGGCTTTTCTTGCACAGTCCACTCATCCATTTCCTCTCCCCAGCCTTCCATGAGACAAGCATCTCCAGAGCTACTCCTGTGCAGCAATTCCTGTCACTCTCAGTTCAGTGTTTCTGCTATCTAAACAGGGAGTTCACTTCTGCAGCAATTTGTCAGCATTTTGCTAAGGATGGGTGCATATCTGGAGAGTGGTGGAAGGGGAAGGACGGGTGAAATATCCAAAGTATGGTTTTCCCCACTGTCCCAAAATTGATGAGTGCATATTTATGTCAACTACAGTGTTCTTTATATTTATATATCTCTATATATTTTTATATATATATATATTTATATACACAGTGTTCTTTATACTAAAATGCACAACAGAAAAAGGAATTATTTCTACAGCAGTACTGTTAAAATGTAGTGGGCTGGGAATGTTGCAGTCACTGACCTCACCTTTGGTCTTTTAAACCCCATTATGAGCAGGGCTTGGCCCACTGGGCAGGAGATACATCAACTTGTACCTCAGATGTGGATAGCAGCTCTCCAACCTGAAGCATGCATGAACTCAGCAGATACCTTTTTTTCTTGTATTCCCATCACATCTCACAATGGAAAGCCAAGCCAGGTGTTCTTTGTTGAAACCAGTATTACAGTATTACCTGCTGATTCAGTGTTCCTGCCTCAGTGCCCATGGAAGTGCTTGCTGCTAGCAGAGACTTTGTGTTGGGCAGCTGAGAGATGGAGAAGTAGGTATCAGCTGTGGAAGGTCTGTGGAGAGAGAGAGAGAGACGGAGAATGGGATGATGGACAAAGGGGTTTTCAAGATCATTGAACTCCCAACTCCCTCATATTATCCAGTAAATCAAAGAGCAGAGAAACTCTGTGTGGGGAGGAGATGATATGTTGGCCACAAGGCAGGAGGCACATGCTGCTGGAGACAGCTTTTATCCTCAGGAATGAATGACTGGAAAGTTTTTAGAAGAACAGGGTATCCACAAATGTTACAGTGCTTTTCCACTTGATTTCTGCTTTTGGTCTCATCAGACCACCCTTCAGCCACCAAAGCTCCGACCCCAAAGAAGGCCAGACTCTCACACAGAAAACTGCCTGGGGAGCTACCTGTGGCCATCTCCATTTTTTATTGCTCTCCTCTCACTGAGACAAAACAAGGAGAGCTGAGGGGATGAGGGAGCTGACTATCAGTGGAAAGGCTTTGAGAGACCTTGTGAAAGGTAGGCTTCTCCTTGGCAAACGGTGTTGCCTGTCAGCATGTTTGATCTTTCCTATGGTTTTTACACGGCTGCCTAGCAGAGGACTACTGCTGGAATTGGACAGAGATGCCTGTGAAGTTAGTAGGTTTCTGACAGCATGGAGGAGCAGATCAGTCACCAGCAATGGCAACAAAACAGAGACCAAGGTTCCTGGCCTCACCCTGCCTTCCACCTCAGGAAGGAGGAGGTAGAAGCTCCAGAACAATGAGGCAGTCCCAGCTTTGGTTTCCCTCTGTAGCACCTGATGGAAGTCCTCTCTTTAGAGGTGTTACCTTGTGTTCAGGCCTGGTTTTTATACTGCACACAGTGGTGTGCTGGTACAGAGCCAGCTATTTGCCACCACAGGATTGCAGAGGGGATATTCAGTCTCCCACAGACTCAGGAGATGCAAAAGATGAGACTGAGTTTGTGGAGAGGAAATGTGGGTGTCAGAAGGGGAATTCAGGGTTGGCAAAGCCTCTGACAGCTTTATAGATGAAACTGCTGCCAGATGTTAATTGTTTTCTGTGTAGTTTTCAATTGATCTGTAATTTGACTGTAGATTCCAGGCTTTTATAATAAATTGTGTACAAAGCTAGCCACTTAAGGAGATAATAAAGACTCAAAGGCAGACAGAGGCATAAATTTGCACTTATCCAAGAGTAAGAGATGAGTTAGGGCCTCTCTGGCAGTGCTTTTTTTTTCCTTCTCCTTCCTCCCTCCTTTTGTTCTGTAGGAGGAGCATGAGGGAACCAGAGTTTCTGTGCTCTGCAGACAGAGGAGAGAAGTTGAAGGTCAAATCCCAGCTGTGCTGCAGACACATTCCTTTTGGTGGAGATGCCTCAGCATCCGTTTAACTGGCAGATTAAAGCTGCTGTTTGCTCTGATGGTGCAGGAGCCTTTTCACTGATCAGACTTTCTCCTCTGCCTTAGTTCATTTATGCGTACCCACACTCACTGGTGTGTCCATCCATCTACTTTTTTGTGTTATCTCGGCAGCAGCTGTTGCCTTCACTTGCTGCGGTAGAAGCTTGCTATGGTAATAACCTATATGGCTTAAGCAGAATGAAAGAGTTTTCCCTGAAAATATATATATTTTTTCCCCCTACAAAAATGTTCTGGGAAAATCAGTGGCTTCCCTTTACATTCTTGCAGGAAAACTGCATGATGTGTGCTTGACATGGTGCTCTGAGTAGTGTCAGGGCTGTGTGTAGCAGTAAGTTGCATAAAACTGCTGACATGATAAATTGCATCAAACGAAGAGAATATTGAGCAGGAGTCACTATGGAGGTGAGCTGAGCTCCACTCCTGAGCTCACCACTGGCATGAGAGCCTGAGCATCAGGTACTGGGAACTGTTTTTTTTCTAATGGCTTCAGCAAAGCCAAACTGATTTGCATCACCTGATTGTATGGACCTTCCCCATCAGCTCTGTGAAGGCTGACAGTGCGATAATATAATTTGCAAGATGCTGAGAACAGCCACTGTGCTGTTGGATGGTTCAAAGGCTTCTGCAGGAGGCACTTCCATTCTGAAATGGTGGAAAGAGCGAGCATGCTCTTTTTCTCCTCCTTGCCATGCAGGGGCAAACCTGTGCAGCAAGTGGCTGAGAATGGCCAGGTTCTGTCCATGCTGCCCTGTGATGCTGCGAGCGCATCCTTCTCCCCAGTGCTCTGTTGCTTCTTTCATACCTAGACAGGTCTGTATGTTCCTTACAGCTGCTTCCAGGTTTGCTTGCTGCCACAGTACTCACTGCATTTAGGTTATACTTGGAGTTGTTGCTTCAAAGAAGCGTTCAGGCCTGGTGAACACATTAAATACTTTTTTCTGTAGTTCTAGTTAGAGGTTGCTTTTGTGTAAACCCCCCTGCATGGCAGTGTACATTTCAGGGGCTGTATGAGGCTCTGTACCAGTGCACAAAAGCGTTTGTCTGCCACTGACAGTGTGCACTGCCCTTCATTCCTGCCTGACAAAGCACATGGCTAAACTTGTGCAGTTTTTGTAGCTTATGAAGGAGTTTTTCTAGTGCTTTTGTGATTTTCAGCTGGGTTAGTTGAGGTCTCTGGATGTTTGTCTGTCTAGCTGTCGGTGCTGTTTGGTTCCCTGTCTGTGACTGGGCCCACAGAAATGCTCAGTTGTGTTTGCCAAAGCATGTAAGACGCGTGTGTGTGTAATCTGCTCAAATGTGTGCCCATGTGAGTTTGCAGTAGGCTCTGGGGGTTTTACTCTTTCACGCTCTGCCATCTCAGCGCTCTCCATGTGCCTATGTGAGCACGGCTTCCCTGCCCCGTGACTGTAGCACCCTGAAAGAACAGGATGCCAGCCAACTGCTGGCTCACAGTGTGGTGTAGACTACCTGTCACATGGGAATAGCTTTTCTGCTGTAGTTTACTATGACAAGCTCTCCTTTTGGGTGCACAGACCTGGAGCTGAATGCATGCAAAACAGCATTGTGCAAGGTGACAGGCACTCAATTTTGTGTATAGTTGGAGTCATGCCTGTTACCCTGTGATGCTGAGTAGGAAATCCTCAGTGAGATCACTTTAAAAAAAATGTATTCGTTTAGTTTCTCTTCAGTTGCATAAAACATCATTACATTGGGGTTCTTACAGCACAATCAGTTCCCCTGCTGAAGAGGCAATGAAGAAAAGTGAGCAACAAGAACAGTATTTAATGCCTGGGGGCACTAGTGGGGTTCTCAGGCTGCAAGAGCCATGGGACTGCGAAGCCGAGGAGGGGACTGACAGCTGGTGGGGAACCCGGGGCTGGAGGAGCTGGGTCGGGGGCTGCATGACAGTACAGACAAAGCTGTTGTAGAAAAAGGCCCTTTTAATTTGTTGTGGTCTTCCTCAGTTAACAGAAGAGTTAAATTCTCCCATACCAGTTAGAACACCCTGCTGACAGTTAAAGCAGCGAACAGGCATGCCCTGCAAGCTCAAATATGTCTGGGTGTAAACCCTCTCCCTTTCCCCCTCATGGCTGGCCTGTCTCGAGTGACCTATATGTGATGCAGGAAATGGGCCATGTTATGGTCTGAGATAACCATTTCTGTAAAGGCTGAAAGGCTCACAACCCCTTAGCATTTACAGATCTATTGGCTTTTCCCCTTTTGAACCACAGCACTGGTCTTCACCATTTGGCAATAATTCACTGTATCCATGTTTCTCTTCTCATTGTATGATCCTCAGAAGCAGAAGGCGAGTGACAAAGGATTGCTCAGGTTTTTCCTGGAGACACAGACAAGGTAGACATCAAGCTGCAGCTGAGGAATCTGTCTTACCTCTGGTTTGTTGTTTTTTCCTCTCTCTCTCTCTGTTGCTCTCTCCTCCTTCAGGGTGCCTTGAACTGGTCAACACATAAGACACTTGTAGCCCTGTGTTTTCCAACAGCACCCATAGAGGGGGTGGCTCCCTGCCTGGGGAATGACTGCACTATAGAGGGGGTAGGTTATCACCTCAAGTGAAAAGGGGTGGTGTGTTTTTACTTCCTTCTGCCGCTGGTGGAAATGTCTGAAAGAGAAATCATATCTCAAGGACATTCTCCTCCCACTTTGGAATCACTTAGCCAGCTGGAGAGGAGCTTGAAACATGTCCAGTTCAGCCAAGCTCTGTGATGGGACTTTTATTCATGCTAACAAGACAAGTCACCGTGAAGTACCTGTTTGAGGAGTTTCAGAGATGAGTCCCCTTCCCTGCGGCAGAGATGCCTCTTACTCTCTAATCAGCAACTCTCCCAGAGAGGTTGTGCAGTCCATGCTGTCTTTGGGCAAGCTGCCCTCCCCTGAATCTTCTCCACACCCTGTTTTAATTAAACAGCCTAATCTTTAAGTGACCCTGTGCCGTGACGGCTGCTAGAGGACCTGCAGTGTCCAGACATGCATAATTACTCACTTCAGAGATGCTGTGCTCGGCCATCCAAATGAGGATGCCTTCACCCCCCCTTATTTGCAGGTTCTGGTACCTCTTCTCC
Organism: Machaerirhynchus nigripectus; assembly: GCA_013397975.1. NCBI lineage: Eukaryota > Metazoa > Chordata > Aves > Passeriformes > Dicruridae > Machaerirhynchus > Machaerirhynchus nigripectus. The sequence goes on along the minus strand of VZRQ01001827.1, from coordinate 1,580,687 downwards.
TGTGGTGCCAGACCCAACCCCCTCCAAGCAGGTTTTGCCCCAGGTTGGCTGTCATTAAAGCTGTCTTCTGCCTGCAGTCCTTTGTGCCACGTTGAGGACTCCTTCCCTTTCTGCCTGCAGCAGCCTCAAGTTCTCTGGTGAGGGTCCACACTTGCGGGGCTGAGTTCAAGTTACTCCTCTAGGTCAGTGGGGGATTTTGAAGCCCTGGAGGATCTTGGCTGGATGATACATCAGTATGAAGTTAGCAGCCCCACGGCTTGAGGGTACTTTATCTTTCAGTGGGGCAGAAGAATGGGCTGTATTGAATACCTTTATCAGGGGAGAAATGCAGGTTCCACACAAATGCGATGAACTGCTGAGCATATGTCTGTATAAATGTTAGTTTATTAGGCGCTGTAGCTCAAGGACATTTCAAGGACTCATTTAAAACTGAAAGAGAAAGGCTTTACAGGTGGGAGAAGGAGGAGCTGCCATCACACTGCTGTTGAGAAGGTCTGGTCCTTGCTGGATTCCCGCTGCTTCCCATCCACACAGACTGGAATGTGCAGGGGAGAAGAAAACCATGTCTCTTTAACCAGGAAAGTTGAAAAGGCATAAATAAATAAATAACCCTGTTCCCTTAATATTCTAGACTGAATCTCTATGAAGGGAAAATGAAAGGGAGAGAATGAGAAAATCATACAGTTTGTCCTGTGCAGCATAAATCTGCCATCATGTCCAGGCATCCAGGTGGTGGGCTTGCACATGAAATGGCCTTATTTACTCTCCCACGATTTTTTAAAGTGTTTTCGTGGCGCAAAGCTGAAGCATTTTTTAAAGACTTTGCTTCTCAGGAGTGCTCTGTAGATGGCATCCATGTGTCCTTTTCCAGGAACGGGATCGGCGATGAACAAGTGGAGTGCCATTGCCATCTGCCGGCAAAGGCCGATGTTGCCTTTCAGTGGTTTTTTTGTTTTGTTTTTCTTTTTCTTTTTGTTTTCTCAGCTCTAACGCAGGTGGAATGCCGTTAACAGGTGTCCTCTTCGGGTATTTTGGTTGGTGAAGTGTGCATGTGGAGTTTCTAATTTGGATGGCTTGCTTGTACGTAGAGATCTCATTGCCCCAGATTCTCAAGCAGGGGAAGGGATGCAGCCCTGGCTTGACACTGGCGTAGTTGCCATTCCACAGGATACTGAAGGCCCATCTTGGAGATGCCACAGGGACCACTGTGTCCAGGTGGGACAGAAGCTGTAGCTTTGCAATGATTCGGGAAAATGAGCTTTGCAACCTCGTGCAAAGTGTTGCAGGAGCGACTGTACCACTCTACGCACGAAAGAGTCGGGGTTGTATGTGAAATAAAGATCCCTCTGAAGTGCTCACATGCGTCCCTGTCCTCGGCAAGCTGAGCAGGCATCATCTCCTATAACACCTGTGCATTCAGAGTTGTATGAAAGGGTTTCTCTACCCAGCTTCAGTCAGTTGCCTTTGCCCTTGCAGAAGAGCAGTACAGAGCAGTACACCAGTGCTCTCCTGTCTTTGCAGTGCTCCCAGAGCAGTGCTGACCTTTCCCCACTCGCACCAGGTGTAGAAAGTGTGAAAGGATCAACCCTGGCTCTTCTAACACCAGAAAAATGAAGGTACAGTTGATGTCCTTTCTCACAGTGTTGTGTGAATCTTCATTTTTATCTTTGAAGGGGAAACAGAGTTAAGGGAAGCACCCAGCATGGCACAGCAACTTGTCACAGCCAGGAGTGTAACTCTGAGCTGTCTTTTCTCATGGGCTCGGTTACTTAAATAGGTCGAGGTGTTAGTGAAAGTTGAGGGCACCTGGATCTCCATTCCCTCTCTTATAAGCTCTAAGCTCTTTGCATTGACTGTGGATGATCACACTGGAGGCAGGTATTTGATCGTGAGCTAGAAACAAGCAGGGTCCATGAGGCACATAGGGGATGCACATGGACTACTCCTTCACAGCTTCAGAAGTGGTCATGGTGGAGAGGGGGAGAGGTGGAATGATGAAGGGGAAGGAGCGCTTAGTTTCATGTAAAATAGTCCTTGTCAAGACCATTAGTGGAAATTTGATGAAAATTTTCTGAGAAAACTTTCCTTCCCTCTGATGTAGGGAAGACAACAGAACAGTAGACTGAACAGTGTCCTGAAAACAAAAAGCATCATCTGTGTCTCTGCTCATCTTTTCGTCTTTTTCTTTCATACTCTTTTACACGTGTATTTTCTGATAATCTTTGCTTTATTTCACAACAGCCTCAAAGCACATCTCAAAAAACTCCATCTTTCTCTTATAAACAGTTCTTACTTTCTGGCTATTCCTAACCCCCAGCCAGTTAAGACTATACTAGAACCTAACTCCAGGTGTCTTCTCCTTGTGAAAGCCATCCCTGCCTTCAAGCCAGTGGGCAGAGAGTAACAGAGCTGTACAACATCCCTCTATCTGTAAAGTAACTTGGGACAAAATCCTGTAGGTGAGTAGGAGTTTGGGATGGGAGGACAATGGAGAAGGAGCCAGAAACATCAGGGAACATCCAGCACACTCAGCTGAGCTGAGCAGAGCAGGGCAGGATGTGTGTGGGATGGCATCTGGGGCTGGTGAGTCACAGCTACTCGTACTCGGACCCCATAGAATTTAAGGTTGAGTTAAAGTTAAGAGTTTCCTGAGGGAGATAGGGGCTTCTTTGTGAGAAATTACCCATGCTGTAGATAAAGACTGAAGCACAATTTTAAATCATTTTTAGCACTGAGGGACTGCATTCTCTTCCATTTTTTCTGTCCCGGGCTCTGACCATCATTAGTTCAGCACATTCCCAATCAGCTTCCCCATCCCCAGTGCTCCCCATATGCTTCAGGCAGAGCATTGCTAAGCAGAAACACTTTGCTGTAAGCTCTGACAAGGAAAGCCAAAGAGCAAGGATGTGGAAATTGCCTGGGGAAATGGAGAAGGAAAGATAAAGGAATGGTGCAGAACAGCTGGTTAGGGTAGGGGACTGGAAATCATGTGGTCTGGATTTCTTTTTCTTGCTTTGCATTTGATTGTGAATGGTTTCGTAGTCACCCATAGCTGAATTTTCATTGCCCATCACAGAGGATAAAATTCATTCACTTTCTGCACATTATAATGTAGGAAACTGCAAAACATTTCCCAAATACTCGTTTGTTCTGTAAAGCCCTTTAAAGGATCCACTTGAATTTAAGTAACAGCAGCATTTGAAGCTGTATCTGTTCCCTGTGCTGCAGCCAACAGAGAGCAGCACAGTTACACACATCGTGCACTGTCCTCACTCCAACCCAGTGCACAGTCCTCCCTGTGACTGCTCATCCACCTGGTACTGGTTTCCCCAGCCATGCTTTTCGTTGTGGGTGCCAGAGGGAGTCCCAAGTGCTGCACCCACTGTCCCCCATGTGCCAGAGAGTCATGCTGGCCCCAGGCATGGGTGTCTCCCAGAGAGGAGTCCTGCACAGGCACCCAACTGCCTATTTGCTGTGGGAAGCTCTGCTTCTGAGAGGGAATTTGACTGCTCCAGGACCAGTAGGGTAGGATGAAGTAGGGGAGACATTTTTCTGTTGTTGCAGGGTATATTGCTCATCCAGCAGGTTAATCTTGCTGGTGACTCTGTGAGTAGCCACTGAGGATACTGCTGTCTGCATTCCATGAGTAGGCCTGCCAAGAGACTTCTGTTCTGCTGGCAGGAAGCTGTACAGGCAACACAGGGATGGGTAGGATGAGCCTGAATCTGCCTTCACTGGGAAGCAGGATTCCCAAGGCTCACAGCACCTGATTGTAAACACAGTGAGAGGATCGATCCCAGAAGATGGGCTGGAAACACAGGCTTTGCATGGGGCAGTGTCTCCACATTTCCTCCTGGGCTGACAGGGTGATGTGGCTGTGGGGTGGAAATGCTATGCTAGAGCAGGTGCTTGATGCAGGAATATATCCTGGTCTAGTGAACTGACAGGAGACTTTGAGAGGCTGGGTATCAACCACTGCAGCATCCTGCATCAAGTGGGAAGACAGCTCAGGAACTTTCTGTCACGGAGGCAGTGTTGGCCCAGTGAGAATAGCAGCACTGGCAGACCATTGTTAGCAATGCCAAGTCAAGCTTTCACTACGACTTGGGCTGGAAACAGTGATAATAACCTTCAAAGCTTGCTTGTTGGTTTGCTTTAAACAAACTTGGCAGCAGCCTATGAAAATGTTTGCCATCTCTTGTATTAGGGAGTTAAGCTAGGTAGCATGAGGCTTTGTTCTGTCATGTATTTCCCATCTGATAGAAGTCTGTCTGGGCTGCATGCCCATTTGTAAAATGGGCGTGCCAGCACTGACTGAGCTCTTCAAGAGCACTGTGTGGATGAAGAGGTGGGAGAATGGGTGCTTGGATACCTGGGTGACTGAAAGGTGGGGGAGCATGGCGGAAAGGACTAAGGAGGGAAGGGAAAGAATGCTGGTCAGAGGGTGGTACACTCTTTCTCAACCTTTGTGGTAAATCAGGTCAGATCTCCTGACTTGTGACCTGTCAGGTGGATGTGTGAGAACTGCCTTAGCAGGCACTGGTTTTGAGGGAAAATAAGGAAAGGCCACAACTTTGCTGATGCATTATTGTGCCACACCTCATTTGCTGGTATTAGTGACTACAGCCATGCTGATCCCTCTTCCCTATCTGTAAAGGTTGGCATGGGCAACATCCACTTCCAGAGTACCAAGTTCTCCCTTGTGACTGCAGGCATAGCCTCGACAGGGAAACAGGCTGTGTCACTCTCTGCTAACACACACACACACACAAGCCACAGAGAATTAGACAGATGGTTTCACTTGAAAAAATCAAAAGCACAAAGCCATCTGCTCTCCTGTTCTGGGGATCATGAACTTGACTTCTTGTCTACTGGTATAAATTGAATTGCACAGGGTGCAGGCAACGCATGTATGCCCCCAGTTTAGAAATCACTAGGACTGATGGGGGCAAGAGGACTGGAAACATCTCCATCACTTGAGTTTCCTGTGGCCAGACGTTGCCTGCATGTATTGCAGTAACGCTTCCACTGCGAGACAAATGCCAGCCAAATAGCTATTAGTAGTGGAAGGCAGGAGCTGCACAAGGCTACGGAATGCCCAGCTGCCTGGAGCCTGCGTGTGACAGCAGAGGGAGTGCTCACATCGCTCTTGGAGAGGGATGTGGCTGCTGATCTTTCCAAACAGGTACAAGGGAGAGGGCGCTGCTTAGGGGATGAGTTAGACACGCCTGGAAAAAAGAAATCCAGTCCTTGAGCAGTCCCTGAGATGTTCGTATATCAGACTGAGGTGACAGAGGAATGACATCGTCACAGCAAGCAAAGGGACCACCCTACAAATGAAGATGAGCTGTTTGCCTACTTGGCTCAGAGAGGAGGACAGTACCTATGGATCATATACCGGAAAGGCACCCTGGACAAAAAGTTAGTGTTTAGGGCAACCCCGAACAGGGAATAAATAAGGCTTAGAAGCCAAAACCCTTCCTTCAGCACTGGCTTGCACATTCAATTTGGACCTGATTCTGTTCTACCGCTTTTGAGTTTGATTTGTGTGATTATCTCAGGAAAGAAGTCCCCTGGCTGGAACTGTTGTAGAAAACATGGCAATCAATTCAGCATTGCAAACTAATGTTTAGTTTGTATTATTAGCACATAATTGTTTAGTTAGGTGTTGCCAGCACTCATGTTTTGTTGTGAGGCTTGCTGTATTCACTGTTTGTGGGAAAGCATTGCTGTTAAAGGCAAGATTTTTTTTTTTTCATTGAAGAGGCATGTTTCTGGCCCTTGTGCTTTTGATGAAGAAAATGGACCTGAAAGGTTAAAAAGCAAGGGGACTAATGAAAAGAACCTAACATTTATTACTTGGAAAAAACACAAAGCCTCATGATTTTTAGCTTTGAGGGCCTGACTCCTGAGTTTTTTTGTACTCTGCAATATTGGTAATGTGGCCTGGAGAAAACATATTGTGAATTGTGTTGGTTTCCTGGGAAGTTAAGTGTTCTAGGAGTTGCTTTCCTCCATTCCAAATTTTACAAACTTACTACATGACTCTTGTATTCAAGAAAGATCGTTGTAAAATTTCAACTGCTAACAAGTAAGTTGAAAATGAAAGATAGTTTTTAGAGAAAAAAACAGACGAGATCCATCAAGACAAGCCCTGTTCAACAAAAGCTTTAAAGCACAAGCTTACTTTTATGCAAAGAAATTGTCCTTTTATGCAAAGAAATCATCCTGCTGACTTCAGTGAATTGTGTTGTGTTTCTACCCAAATGATTCTGAAGAGAAAATAGGCTGGAGGAATCAAAACTGGAAAGTGACAGTGGACAGTTCATGAATTGGAGAAGGTAGAATTAAGCTAATAAATGATTCATTCAGAATTGTTTACCCAGCTTTAGGTAGCATCAGGAGGGAAAGAATGCAAATGGGGCTGATTATCCAGATTCAGTTTGTGTCAGTGAGTTGTTCTTGGCTCAGGAACTCTTCCTATAAAGGGAACAGTTGAACACTCCATCATTTGAGAACATTTGTCACAGAATTGGACAAAAGTCTGAGAATACACAGCAGGAAATCCTCATGGCGGAGCAAAAGGCTGAATTCCCCAGGTGCTCTGTCCTTATCATCTACAATGCCTTAGTGTTGGTAACCATGCAGATTACTAGCAGAATTGCCTGAATGGAATTGCACTGAGGGAATTCTCCCATAAGAGTTGAACACAATAAGGGTTGCTAATAAAGGTACAGCAAAATCCTTGTCAAATAGCTGACTCTTTCTTGCAGAAAAAAAAAGAAACACCTAAGCCAAACTAAAAATATCTGGTTGATTCCCTGAAAAATCCTTACCCAGCTCTGCCTCAAATGAGGATTTTGGGGGCTGGATACACCCACCAGTTCTAGTGACAAGCTGCAGGAATCCCAAGGCAAACCCCGCACTGATGGTACCACTCAAGACCAGCTGAATTTCCTGTTCCTCAGTGCCACTTAACGAGCAGCCCACGCCAGGCGGTACGGAGACACAGCAGAGCAGCAGGCAGGCCTGGCTGTTTTGTAAGCTGTAGCAAACAAGGACTGTTAGTCGAACAGAGGACAGAGTAATCTCTTTGTGTGTGAGATACCTTTAATTAGGTAGCCTCCCTTAAAAACTGGTTTATCTGACAGTGACATAGGACAAAATCTGATGGGAGTGTGGGAGTGGAAATTACGAGCTGAGAGTATACAGCTATGTTTGTAACAGTTTCCTGGGTGTGCACGGGGGTAGAGGAGGGAAAGTCCCATGTGGTAATGAAGTTGTTTTCAGACCCTGTTGTGACATAATGGAGGAGAGGGCCTGGGGGGACATGGACCCTGAGCTGCTGGAAGTCCAGAATAGGTTGGGAAAATGGCTTTCAGGAATGATTTTAATGTGGCTGATGCTTTTGGGTGGCAGGGGTTGGCTAGGTGATTCAGCAGGGATCTTTCAACTCTACTCCATGAGATTTTTGTAGTGTCCTCTGCGAGGCAGTGGTGCTTAATACCCATTGACTCTCTTGTAATTGCAAATGGTCAAGGACTCTGCTTTACACATGGCCCTTCTCGGCATCATTTTGGGACACAGGGGATAATGATGCTGTAGGAGGAATGACAGCCTCTCACTCATGAACCCTGCTGCCCTCAGCACCTTAAGTTGTCTTTGGAGGTCTCCCATCCAAGAATCCACGTTAATGCTGCCCTGGAAGAAAGAAGGAGATTTATGGTAGTTTGCAAGCCAGAGAGAGCCACCATGACTAACAGGCTAATTAGCCCCTCAACAGCTGATAGACAAATGGAGAGGAAGAGTCTCTCTGTAACCTGCAGCCTTACGTTTTACACACCGTGAGGCGGCAGCTTGTCTGCAGGGGCCAGCAGAGTTTGACAGGAGAGCAGCTCCCCAGTGCCTCGGCTTCCCTCTGACAGCCCGCCGTGGCACAGAGCACCCTGCGTGCGGCGCAGGGGACGCTGCAGTGGCAGCGGTCACTCACAGGGTGTCCTTCCGAGCAAGGTGTCTGAGCTGCACGGAAGGGAGCGTCTGGTGCTGGAGCCAGGGCGAAGCTGGTGGAGGAGGGAGTGCTGAGGAGCACCTTGTGCCCTACATTCCTCGACGCTCCTGCAGTACAGGCTTTAAAGAGAGAGGGAGCAGCTCACCCCACCTCCATCTGTGTGAAATAGACGGGACATAAGAAATGTTTTAAATAATTGAATAATGAAATGAATATATTAATGCTGAGAGAGCGAGAGAGGGCTGCTGGGCTGGACTTATTCAGCCAAACAGCTCCTGACAAGCCAGGAAAGAAATAGGGTCAGCATTTATTCCTCTGGAGGGGATTGAAGGCACGGTACTGCGTTCAGTGGCTCTCTACAGAGCTTTTCTTTCCTCCTCCTATTTCTTTGTTCAGTGATTCCACCTGCCTTGCTTTCTTTGGGTAGTCTTCTCTGTCTCACTGTCATTCTTTGCTGTCTCTAGGTCTTCTTTCTCCTTTTTCTCTTCCATCATCCTTCCCTTTGGCATTCTTAGCTTCCCACGTTTCTGTGATGTTTAATCCTCCAAAACACAGGCAGAGTGCTTAGAAAGCATGTATCCATCTTCAAGACACACACCCATCCTAATTCTGTAGCCACTTTATTTCTTAGAAGCATTTAATTACAGGTGAGATTCATCTACTCCGCAGATACTCCACCTCTAATTCAGGAGACAAGTAAGCGTCGTTAACATCAAATGCAATACATTTCTGAAAACACTTGGATGGCTGACAGCTGAGGTTGGCACTCAGAACCATCAATTTGCTGATGTAGGAATGCAACTGCAGAAGCGAGTTAGGTTTGGTAAGTCAGGCAGTAAATGGCACAGGAGTTGGTATTAAGAACGGTTGAATTCTAGTTCTAGTGAAAAATGTGCCATGATGGAGCTGGCCTCAAACAGCTTCTGCACATCATTCATTAAATCACCCAGCTCTGCCCGTGCCCCTCCGTGCCTTGCAGTTGTCCCCCTTCCATCCCCACCACCCCCCAGCTCTCCCAAATTTGGGCTCCCCACACCCACCAGCTTTGCAGTGTGCCTCCCTTCTCCATGGCTTCCCTGCAGCCCCCTCCCCTCTCCCTGCTACTTAAGGACTTAATTCCTGTTTGTGGAGGCTGCCAACGTTGCTGATGCATGCAGAGGTTTGTCAAAACGATCATTCAATTCCAGAACATTACAGGAAAACCTGCTGATTCCATCATGTGTAACCTGAGTCATATTTCAGATCCCAAATCCAAAGTACTTAAGGAATCATCCAGCCATTTTTTGTTTGTAAATTTAAATGAAAATCATTTAGTTAGTGGCTATGCCTGCTAGAACACCCTTTTTTTTTTTTTTTTCCTTCCTACATATTTCTGATTTAATTACTTTGGGAGAAGAACCTTCAGAGATCTTGTAGTCCTGACTCTTGTAGTCATTAGGGTCCTGTCACCTAGGCTAAACAGAGACATTGTGCTTTTGCTGTGTTTTACTGACTGTGCACATTTGGGAGCTTTCTGTTGAAATTTTAAAATGTACAGAGTATGAATTAGGAATGGGTTCAGGAGCACGTGAGAAGGGAGTGATGAGCTGAGAGAAGCCAGCAGCTGGAGGGGCGATTGGATGTGCTAGAAATTGATTTTCCTCTTGTGATTATGACAATACTCCACAGGTCTATGGGGGGGTAGCCTGTATAAAATAAAAAAAAAAAACAAAAAAAAAAAAAACAAAAAGGAAAAAAAAAACCAAACAAAACCAACAAGCATATAAAGTATACAAAATACATAAAAAGTACCTATGGAAGAGGAGCCTGTGGTATGGATTGTAGAAGCAGCTGGTGAGGAGAAGAGAAGCGGGTGGAGAGAGACAGATGATTTCTTGGGTGCAGCATGCAGGGACAGGTGGGGAGGAGGAAAGCACAGGGAGTTTAGAAGTGGCAGCTCTCTCCTTCATCTGGGAAGTTATTTCTTATGCAGAGTGAATGTAACCCTCCAATGTGTCTTCCAGTTAGTGACACCCAGGAAATGTTTTATGGATGAGGCTCCATCACCTGTTGGCATGAAAAGGAGAAGGCAGAGCCACTGGTGATGGATGATCACTTGGAAACTGCACTGTGTCCTCTACACCCTCTGCCTCTCTCTCCATGCCTCTTTATCATGCATCATTGCAGTAACATCCACCTAAGCCTGCCAGGAAACTCCCAGTTCCCAGCTTCTCTCCCTCTTAGCTTCCCAGATGTTCTGATATACTTCCCCTTCTCTGAAACTGCTTTTCTAAGTCAGAGATGTTGTCACCTAAATGGATGAACCGTTTGCATTTCTGTAGGTGACAACAAGAAAGAGAATTCTTCTCTGAAGACACTGTACAGAACATCTTGCATGTTAACCCTTCTTTACTCTGTGTGCATCCTGGTGTAAGTCAGGTGGTTTTGTGACATAGGGGAAAAGGAGCAGGATTTTGCAGCTTTACAGTTGTTTTATTTTGGATTGTAGTGGGTATATGCTGCTGACTGGAAAACTTTGTGTGCAGTACTTTTGTTGAGGTTGGTTTGGTTTTGTTGGGTTTTTTTCCAAATTACCATCCTTCTCTGCATCTCTCTTCTCACTACAAACTGCAGTTGATAATGCCGTGGGAAATGGCAGCTAATTCTCACAAAGAGGACTGAAAAGCCTGGCTCACAAACCAGATCACGATCAGAGACTAAGTAAGGAGAGACAGAAAATTTCAGGGGTGGTTGGCCAATTCCCGTGATGATACTTGTTTGCTGAGCAGACTGTAGATTCAAGCACTTGTCAGAATCCCATTTAATAAAAGTAATTTTGAGTAATTTTGCAGATACATCTGAAAAACATAGATAGAGCCTAAGTATTGGCTAATGTTTTAGCATGTCTGGTTTTGGATAGTGCAGTCTCAATTAAGCCTTCCCATTCAATCCCTGGCCATCAGGTGCTCCCTTCTGTGAATGCCAAGCCCAGTTTGCAGAAGCAGGTCTCTGACTGCGAGCTGTATTATTGCCATGCCAACCCTTCCTCTCTTCCTGAGTCCCTGAGTCCCATCTTTGTTTCTGCTTCCTGCAGGAGGTCTTGTGTTAGTTCCACATTAATCAGTCGGCACTTCACTTCACTGCATCACTTAATTTAATCTAGGTGGTACCCAGGCTTTCCCATCTTTTCTACTTCTGTGTAACCAGGAGGGTTATTTCGGTGTGTGGGAGTCCCCGAAAAGCACGGTAGAGGTGGTACACTGCAGACAGACAGCAAAACCCCAGGGCTGTTTCGAGCACACAGTTCTGGCTCCTGCTATGGTGGCAATGGTAGCATAGCCGGGCGCCTCCAAACTGTTTTTTATCAGCCTCCTAAGGGTTTCCTGCCCTAGTTTAAGCCAGTGGAATTCAGACGACGCTGGGGGAATTGAGCCGTGCCTGCGCTGCGTTTACAGGCAGGCAGTATAATAACACTGGGCTGACACCGTCCTAAACACCTGCCCGGCTCCCCTCCATCCCGCACCCAAACGCGCCCGTACGGCGCGCACCCCGAGGTCTGGGAGCAGCGGGGGATGGATGGCGGGGAGCATTCCTGTGCCGCCGCCCCACCCCGAACACCAGGATTTGTCCTGATTGCCGGCGAGCTGGGGATACGGGCTAATAATGGGTCCTCAGGAGCGACTTGCCTCCCCTGTGTGGGTTTTCCCTCCTCCCCCTTCCTTCGCCTGAGTGTTTAGCTCTGAAAAGAATAATTTATCAAATCATTTTTATTCAGCTTTGGAGGAGGAAGAAGAAGGATGGTAGGGGAAAAAAGGGCCCTTTGCTGTTTTAATTGCTTTGCGGCGTACTTGTGAGAGTGGAGCCGGGCTTATCAAAGCCGGCGCAGCTGAGTCCCTGCCTCTCGCTAATGAGAGCTGCCACGTGAGCAGCCAGGCTCCTCCGATGGACCAGATAGTGCCTCCAACCACGCAGGGACGCGAACATTTAGCAAGTTAATTTAAACGAGGAGCTGGAAACTTTAAACAGGAGGCTGGGGGAGATGGTTTTACAGGGACTTTGGAATCAAATTAGGAGGGTTATTTATCTTAAAAACCAAAACGAGACACGCAGCCTAAGATGTTGTTTGGCTTGATTATTTTGTTTGTTTGTTTTTTCTGATGATTCATTTCTGAGTCAGGTGTCAGGGTCTAGGAAGAAGGAGGTTATATTTTTTCCTTGACTGAATGAATCTCAAGGAACCAGCTGAATTCCTGGAGCTCACTCGTTTCTCTTTGCGCCTGAGGGTGTCTTTTAAGAGCAGAGCTTTGTGCTGCAGTGACTCCAGAGTGCTGCCGTGGAGGGCGGTGAGACGTGGCCACAGGGTTGTGAGCACTGTGGTTCTTGGCCAGAGAGCTGCTGAAATCGGTGGTCACCGCGTGCCAGTTACTCCTTTGGGAAGAACTGCCAGGGTTTCTAGGGTTCTGTGCAAACTGCCTGGCTTTGCACTGCTCAGACAGGGCTCCCCTGCAGCCCCCGAGGCTCTGCTGCCACGCACCGCCCAAGCAGCTCTGCAGCACCACCGGAGCAATCCCAGGTGTCCACGTTCGCCGAGTCCTAAATCCCTTGGCACAATTTCCTTTCATTTCTGCTCTGTTTAGACCCACTGTAAGACATGTTGTGAAAGGTCATCGTTTATAGCAGCTGCCAGTGTTCTCAGGTTGTATCACAACATCTCCAGTTATTTCGGGTCCGAATCCCCAGACAGCTTTGCTATTGCATTTCAGCTGTGCCTTTCAGGATGTCAAGTAGCTGATCTTCATGTGTATGTACCAAAAAGCCACTTTCAACACAGATGCCACATCTCGAGCAACCTGCACTAACACCAGTTATCCCTTTATTGAATCAGATGTTGGATCAGGATCCTTTGGTCCTTTTTCACTTGCTTTTTTGATTTTTTGTTTTTATGATCCTGCTAATTTGGGGAGGAGTCTAGTATAGCCCTGATATACCCCTGGATGAACTGTATCCTAGGCTGGTACCCATCAGTGAGGTGACTTATCCCCAGCACTGGGTTCAGCTCAGTGATAGAAATAAAGGAAATCTAGGCTGTGAAGGAGGAGATTAATATCTCATATCTTTTTCAATAAATTTGATCATGTCTCTTCTGGCTGTCATCACACTTAGGTTTCAAAATTTTAATTAAAAACTCCATAGCTGAAATTACTGTAATACAGTAAAAATGAGGACTGAATTCTACCTATTTGTCAGCTTCCTCATATGGAGAAACAATGTCGCCTCTTTTAAATATCAAACGTGAATAAAATATGCTGGGTTTTTCTTTTTTTAATCTTAACTTAAAAAAATAGTTTCATAAAAAGCTCTCTTGAAAGCAATGATGGGACAATCTATTATTCAAAGAAACAAATCAATATTAATGCAATTTGATGGCTGAGATTTGCTTGAGTAGTATTTTATATTCATGTGTATGCTGTTAACTCTGCCTTATTAGATATGTGCAACATGGGTGAGTTAAGGTTGCTGTGGGAACCATCATTTTTTAAATTTCCTGACTTTAATGCAGGTAAAGTCAACCCAAACTACCTTGCATTAATATCATGTAATTTCTTTGATTGAGGAAAGAGTGTTGGAGTACTTTATTGTCTGTGTCCCTGCATTCAATTGCATGTTCAACCAAAATGAGTTCGATTCCTAGCCCCGCACTAAAGAATTAGAGCGGTAGAACTGGAGCTTGCTTTCAGAAAAGAGCAACATCTCAGAATGCCACCACAGTCCACAGGCTTTAAGTCCTTTTCCATCATGTACTCCTCTCCAGGTGCTTGTGTGTGCCCTGTGACAGTGGCATTCACACCCATCCTGTCGTGCAGCAGGGATCTGGGGGAAGGTCTACTTGATGGTCTGGGATTTAGTACTTTAGGTAAGCTTTTTTCCCTGATGTGACCCTTCCAGATGCACAGGGGTGCATAGGAAAAGGCTGAAATGACCAAATCATATGTAGGCTAATGCCACAAATTCTCCTAGTTCTGCCCCTCTGCCCTTCTTCTTCCTTCTTGACATGTTCTGATACTCTGGGCACATCACAAAGTGAACGCGATGCTGCTTTGAGATTTCGCCATGCTCTTTGCAGTTAAAATATGTTTTCCTTGTGCTGTGCCTACTCCTAAGCATCAGGCAGCTTGATAATTTCCAGCCCTTATTCAGAATGAAGGAAATTGCCTGTTACTAAATATCTGCAACTTATACACAAGTGCCTGTAGCCATGTTGGCTGCAGGCTCTTTATAGTCAATGGAGTCAGAGCCAGGATTAGGAAGCAGTTTATCTGATGTTTCCACTATAGGAGGGGATGATAGTCAGGCGTTGGAAGTCCATATCAAGCGTTAGGAGTGTGAACTAACTGAAGTGGAGCCTCCTGCATTAAACATGACCAAATTTAGCCCTACTACATCTACAAATAAGTAGCAGTAGCATGCAGAGACATCCAGCCAAGACAAAAACAAACTGTGTGCTAGGCTGGCGTATTGCTTGGCTACTTAACCCTGGAGAGAAAAAAGCCTCCATGAGCATACCTGGGGTGTTTTGCTATGAAGACACTGCTTCTAGTATGAAAACTGGCTTGCAGATCTTGGCAAAGCTCTGCTTTATGCCATAGAGACATAGCCTCAGAATTGTCTCTCTTGCAACAATCCGTATTGCAGAAAGAGAGCTTCAGGCCAGTTACTCTCATCCTTTCAGTCCAGAGAAGAAATTTCCTTGGTATGGAAGTAGTTAATAAAAGTTAAGTCTTCTAGTAAGAGGACAGAAAAAATACCATGTGACTGAGATGGCCAATTAGACATTATGAATATTCAGAATTCTCTAATCGAATGAAAGCTCATTACAAACACCCAGACTGAAATTTGCCCATGTAAAATATTCATTGAACAATTTCGCATAAATAAATAATAAACAATAATAAATGCATAAAAGTTTGTTCATAGACCATATATCAGCAGGGAAAAAAAAGAATCTGCTAAATAAATTGTATGTAACGAGTAATCTGCTCACTGCTTGTTTTGAGCTCTCCCATGGTAGGTCTGCTGTGGAGATCTGACATGAGCATCTCTCTTCTGGGAGGGATGTGAAATAGGGCTGCTTGGAGTAGATAAAAACACTGAGGTACCCCGATGTTAAGGCAGCAGGGTGTCTAAGATTGGGACTCAGCTTATCACAGATGTAACAGGGTCTGAGAGTTGACTGAACATGTGAGCTGGAGAAAATTACTGGATTTGAAGAAGATTCAAACCAATTGCCATTTAAGCGCAAGGGCATTTCCATTTAAGAGCTTCCTTGCATGTCCAGCCAACCAAGGTTTACAAAACTCCTTCTGACACAAAGGATGTGTTCAGTTTCACAAGTCATTGTAGGGTGATGCAGAGGGAGAACAAAGTTAAAACTATAGCGTGTGTGTGTTAGTGGTGCAAGGGAATGCATTTTGCTGGACACATGCAAACAGGCTGTACACAAACAGAAAAAGGTCAGAGCTGTCCCAGAGCTGCATATGGAATCACTGCAAATAGCTGCATGTGCTTTGCCTACCTGTTTGGTTATATAGCGCCGGGGAAGGGGACTGGGAGAGAAATCAAAAGGCTGCTTCAATAAAATGTGAAAACCAAAATCCACAGTTGCTAGGAAAGAAAAAATACCAGGCAAGAGTACTAAGCTGTGATTGGAAATGGTTACGAGTGATAAGGTCTTGTGCCTCATCCAGTCTCAAATCACACTGTGTTGGGGCCCATCTGTGGAGAATCTGGCTCTTAGGAAGCTGTGAGACAGCCTGACCTATTAAGCATGAGCTGTTCCTCAGGGCAGGAACCACCATTTTTGTGGTTTGTTTGTTTGCACAGAAAAGCAACCCATTCTCCAGCTATGCCCCATCATAAGAGCAATGAATGGGACATTTTTGGGGACCTGGGATATGCCTCCTGGCAGGGGGAGAAGGGGCATGAGAAGTCAGGTTGCCCCCTACTTTCATTCTTTAAAAGTCATCACTCACCCATGGTAAACCTTTGCACACCCCCCCTTCACCCACACAGTAATTACCTGACAAGTATCCCAAGTATCCACCTACACAGCAAATTACATGGCAACTTTCCTGTAACTGCGTGATGGTTACCTGGTCCTTCATGCTGCCAGATAATTAGAATCCGAAAGAGTTTTGTAAAGGTTAATTTATGTGAGACTGATCACTTCCTCTTTGCCTTCCCTGAGCTCAGGACTTCCACTTTCAAATACCGGACTTGTGCTCTTCTCTGGGGTGTCACCTGTCCCACCTCTCCCTTGGGAGGGGTTTGCTGTCTCTACTACAGATCAGGGTAGAGAAGGCAGATGGGGCTGGGTAGACTTTTGTCTGTTGTCAGCCCCCATGTGCCCAGTCCCCAGAAGATAAAGGTGTGATGCTGTCACAGCCACAGGGGTCTAATAGGAGGCTTCCTAACTGCTGTGGTCCCCAGGAGTTCAGCTTAGATCTGCACAGGCCCCCTGCCATTCTCCGTGGAGGACTAACCACGGTAAGCTGCCCTCCCCATTCTCCCTGACAGAGGTAATCACTGCTCTCTGCTGACCAGCCAGTATGGGAGAATTAACACTGGAAAAGAAAAGAAAAAACAACACCAGCCCTAATCCTTATGCCTCCCTTCTCACCCACCAGTGAAATCTCACATGGGGATTTTCTATTTAAGGGGGTAATCATGTGTGTTTCAGTCTGGAGTCTGAGCTTTCCTGGCTGGATTTTGCTCTGTTAGAAAGACTCTCTCCTTTTCTAGCTGGTTGCAAATCCCTACCTTGTTATCACAAGACAGTTAACTATCTAATCACACAGTTTTATTGCATGCTTAGCCCTGAAACACACCGCACTGCCAGATGCTATAACAGACTGTATTAGGGAAATAATAACAAGGCAATTCAGAAGGCTTGTCTCATAGCTGCTGGGTAATTTAGTGACCAGGCTGTTCTGTAATTTTGCTGTCACTGTGGCTCTGTGGGTTTGGCTGGGAAGAACCGTGTCAGCATGAGCCGTTTGCTGTGACAGACTGCGTGCTGTAGAGCAGCATCACACGGGAAGAACTGGTACATGTGACAATTAAGGGAGTCTGCTTGTTTCTGTTTATGGTTAGTCAGGGTGGACCTGTGCAAGGGGACTCCTACTTTCTGACTGGTTCACTGGAAAGACCAAACACAAAAATGGCATCAGAGGCTTATTCTTCTTCCTCTCTGGAACTGGTCTCTTGAGGGGAGGGAATCAAGATGGACAGTGTGAGGATAGTGGAAATTACGGGATGGGAACTGTTTATCTGGGCAGGGCAAAAATTTACCCCCTGGGGCTCTGGGTGATTAGCACTTCTGCAAGTACCAGGATTTGTTGAAAAGAGGAAGACAGAGAATATATTAAACCATCTGTTTCCCTCTTGCAGTACACTGTAGGGCTGGAACAGAGATTACTGTGTCTCCTTATTCATCAGTCCTACCTAACCATGAGAGATGGGAGATTGAGTACTGCCAAGAGACATTCAAAGACAAGTGACATTCAGAAGGAGCCTCAGTAAATTCACAAGCAAAGGAGGAATAGCAGTGTGCAAGAGATGTGCAAGCAAGACATTTTCGTTCCATCAGTCCTTGTCTTTGTGCTCTGTGCCTCAGCATGAGCTCAGACATGGCCATCAGCTATCTCTGTCAGTCTGGGCAGGGTTTGGGTTTGAACCATCCCTCTTCTCCTCTCAGCCAAGACTGATTCCTTCTCTCTCAGTAGCAGCACAACACAGACCAAGCCTGAGCAACACTGTAAGGCACCTGAAGGTGAGGATGGTAAATGGAGTGTTCAGGCTCAAGGGTGAGCTTGAGTGTTCAGCTAGCATGATGATGGTATTAGCGTGCCTCCTGGGGACCTGTGCAAATGAAGTGGAGGAGAGGCATTCACGTAGGAAGAACGGGAAAGCAAAATGTGTATATGGCAACGTGACAGCAAGCCTGAATTTGTGAGAGGATGTGTGCGTGTGGTGGTATACGAGGGTGTGGGGCTGGGCAGCTGGAGGGAAGTAGGTGTGAGTGACGCAGGCATGGAATGTAAATTTGATACTGTGCAGGGACACAGAGGCTGTATGAATCCTGTGTTTCTCCCTGGAGCCCAGGAGTTAATCTAAAAAGGGTGATACCTTTGGGAGCTAGGGCAAATGTAGGTAAGCAGGTACCCACCCACTGCAGCCTGGTCCTGCATGAGATGAAAGTAACACTGAGAAAAGATGCAGGTGCTGCTAAAAGCTCATCAATCCCAGTGACTTTTGAGGGCTTGTTCCATCTCTGAGTTTTAGTGGCAGGGAAGGAGGGGGTCATCATTCTGGAGACTGTTGTTCATCAAGAACTGTCCACTGCACAGTGCAAAGGAACACAAAGCAGCCTAAATGCGAGGTGCATATTGAAAACAAAACCAATGGCATCAGCAGGGACCTTTGACCAAAGAGACTGTTAGGAAGAATTTTATTCAGGCAGGTAGATGGGAATGGCTTTATTAAAGATGTGAAGAGAGGGCTTGAGCTGCCTGGGTAAATCCATTTCACTGAGAACTGAGGTCGATGGCATAACTCCCCCTCACTCTCCCATGATTCATGAGGGAAAACTGAGCTCTAATGCCTTTTCTGAAAGATGGTGGTTGTTTGCTTAAAAAGAGTTATGTGGGCCTGTTCTGGCCTTTCTGACGTCTCACCTTCTTGTGGGATGTGCACTGGACAGTCTCCTCTTGTGGGATAAGGCCGTTTTTCCTCTTATATGAGATGAGTGGTCAAACCTAGGAACAAAAAATGCCAACCCACCTTTACAGTGTCCACCAGTTCAGGTAGCAGCACACAGCAAAGCAGAGGTTCAGCCCCCATGCTGAGCAGAAGGCAGGAAAAAAGCACAGGGGGATATGTTCAAAGCGACTGCCAATACAGGGAGCAGTTCCTTCAGCTTTCTTGAACAGCCTTGAAAGAAGCATCTGCTCTGCAGGACCTAATCTTCTCCTAAAATTACTATAAGGGCTATTGCTTCGGTGCATTTTTATCACTCTGTTTTCACATTTTCTTCATCTGGACAAGAAGAGAAAGTATAGGCATCAGAGCAGTCCCCCAAAATTGTCCAGGTATCAAATGAGGAGTGTGTGTGTTCAAAGAGGCTTGGATCTTGAAGGTAAATACTATATGCACTGGGAAGAATGGAGATTGCAGGTGGAAATCCTCCCCTTTTCACAAAGGACGTTTACTGCCTGATTGTTATGTATAAACTAGAGGAGAGGAACGAAGAGGTGGTAATTAGGAGGCTGTTTGGCATTTGAGAGATGAAGGTTCAATTTCCTGCTGTCAGATACAGCCTGTGGGATGTGGGACAGGTCATTTAGTCCCCTGTTGCCCAAGTTCACCACTGAGATACAGCAATGGCATCTGCCTTACAGGAGCATTAAGAATGCAAATACTCTACCACAAGGAACTGAGATGTCACAGAAATAAAGCAAGAAAACACAGGTACCTAAAATGTAATATGTCTATAACTCACTGCATCAGTGTCAGGTCTAGCTACTAAAGTGTTGGCACTTAAACAGGAGCTGCTTCTTGCTCAGTGCTTTGACAGTGCCTAGCAAATTACAGACTGTTCTCTGTTGGTTCCTCGATGTTACCACGTTCTTAAATAATCATTCACTGAAATTCCTCTGGTAAAAGTGAATGAGCTTGGATTTCTCTACTTCTGCTTCCAGGACACAGTTCAGCCTACACTGTGAAGTGCCCCTCAGGGGTGCAATGGAGCACAAACTCTGTGCATGCACATGCACAGAGTTAAGGAATTCACACTTTTTTATTGGTGGAGCTGCTGCTGGAAGCTGAGATGAGGTGGTATGTCACCATGCCACTTTTTTATTGTGGAGATAACTATGCTCTTACTTTTTGGAGAAAACAGCTCTGTTCAGAGAGCTCTGATGATCTCAGCAAGTGCTGCCACTACTGCTGAGTTTCTGCAATCACCCACTGATTTAGGCAATGTTTCTTTGCTGGAAAACACAGTACAACCCATCAGCTGGTTGGCCCCACCTTGCTTCTGTGTGACACCTTCTGCATCATGACTCCCAGTGAGCTCAGCAAGAGAGGGGATGCCTGATGGGCAAGTCAGTTGAAAGTTGTCTCCTGGCCAGCAGCAACTGCTTTATCACAGCGGTGTGGGCACAGCTGGGGATGTACTGCAGCTCCCTGCACATTTCAAGGCCATGTGGTGCTCTCTTAGGATTTAGTAGGCTGATGGAGTCATGGAGAGACAAGAACATGTAGTGTTATCTCAACCTGTCCCCTGCTCCCTCCGCCTCTGTCCCTTGTGCTTTCTTATGGTGGTGCTGCCACTTGTATGCCTGTGTTTTGAACCTCCTGCCCCTTTCCCTTTGAAGTCCTGCATCACAGGACCAATCTGTCACACAAATGTGGATCCAGTATGAGGTGATACAGAGATCTGCCCTCATATCCAAAATGAGAATAGGTACACTCATTGTGCCATCATCATTGTACCCTAGGGTCTGAATTTGGGATGAGAAAGCTGTGCCAGTGCTGCAAGGTAGGAGTTGGTTGTGCTGCTGGATGGTCAGGGTAGAAAATTTTAAATCCCTGTTAGCATGCAGAGATCTGATAGGGAAAGTTTGGGAAGAATAAGAAGATTAATTTCCCTGGTTATTTTATCACATGAACAGTCACTTCTGTAAGTTTTGGGGTTTTTTATTCCTATCTTGAAAATTCTCATATGAGAATAGCACAGAAAGAAAACAGTTTCAATCTTTTCCCTACTAATCCCAGGCAACAGTGAGTTTCACATGCTAGTAAGTATGCACACTATGATGTACATGTGCAATTAATGCAACTTCATTGAGTGCTTTCTCATTTCTGCTATTTTGGGTCACTGAACAGCTGCATGTGATTCACGCTTCAGGTGCTAGAGGTAGTCCTCGTTTTTAAAAGGAAATGGCAAAGCTCAAATAGCATGTCCTTAGTGGCTTAGCAATAGAGAGGGACAGTATTCCCTTCTCAGATGTCAGAGTATTTAAGACTGCTTCCCTGCTACGCACCTGCAGTCAGAAATAGACCTCTGTGTCTGTCTTCTTCTTCCGAGCTCTCCCTCCTTCCCTCTTTATAGCTATAATAGCTTCAGTGGGTTTTGAATTCAAGCTTTCATTATCCCACGACCAAACCTCTGCAGATAGCATGGAGAATTGGTTTCCACGCCTGAGGTGCTGGCTTTCGGCAAGCACGCTGATGCATTGTGCTCAGGGAGGAAATAGCCCAGACTAAAACTAACTTTGGGGTATCAGCTGACTCCGGGGTTTCTGGGGAGGAGGCAAGGAGGGCTGGTGGCAGCCCTGATTAGTTACCCTGCAGGGTTTGAAACTGGTTTGTGGATTAAGGATTTACTGGGAACTGTATGTCCTGGGCTTTGTGCAAATCAAACTACAAGCTAGGCCAGCTTCAGGATTATTGGTGAGCTGAATAAATTGTGTTGCAGTGGCTGCAAGTGGGCACATAATTCTAAATGTTTGGCGCACAGTTGTTAGGAGCAGCAGCAATAAAACACAGCAGCAAGAGGGAAGATTTTGGAGGGAAATTGGACGGCACTTTGTGAATTCAGGCTGCTGCATCCAGCTGTGTCACACACACACGACTCAGAGCTGATGGACGTGTAGCCCTGCATGGCAAGCAAGGCAGCACACACATGCTCCTTGTGTCTCTCCAGGTGGCTTTCCCCGCAGTATTGCTCCTGCAGGGCGAGAGGAGTCCTCACTGACCTGTGCTGTACTCTGTGGTGGGTTGGTGCTGAGGAGAGCATCCTGGAGATCACGCAGGGCACTGCCTGGACGGATTAGCAATGCTTTTTCCCACGGATTGCTTTGCCATAGACCCAGTCTGTATCCATGACAGGTTTACTCTACTATCAAGCCCGCAGGAGACTTGTGTGACCACTTAGACTATAAATCTGCTCTTTTAATACATTTATTCCTCAGCTAGTCATTTCTCTCCAGTGATGTTTCTCATCTCTTTTCTGCGCTGTTCTGCTTCAAAGTTGCCATTAGTCCTGACTTTCCCCCTCCTCTCCCTCCCCATTTCTTTCCTTCCCCCTGTTTTTCTGCTATGTCGACAGAGTTGCCTGAGTGGTTTGATCACTATGCTGGAGTTTTGGTCCTTCCGCAGAGGAAGCTTTTCCTTTCCTCCTTACCTCCCACCTCATTCTGAGAAATTTGTGTAGGCACAAAAGGGAACACTAGCACTAGACAGAAGCATTTTAAATCTATTTATTATCCAGCTTTACTACAGTCCTCTTTTTGTTTCCCTTTCAGTAATGAAATATGTGGTTTTTTTCTCTTTTCTACCAACTTGTCATGTTTTGCATCTTACTGTGCTCCTGTGAGCAAGGTGAAATGCCCTCATGCTGGCCTGCAGGGAGCAAGGTAAAGGAGAGGGCTGTATTTATGGCTGGGAGGTGCTAGGAAGAATCCTCCACAGTTCAAGCACAGGAGATGCTGGTACCTTTACATGGGTAACAATTTGTAATCGATTTTTTTCCTAGAACCAGAAAGGAGGCCATAGTGATGGTTTGAGCCATAGAGACAATATTTAAGCCCAGTATCCTGCAACCTCTTCTGCATCTTCAAAAGGCTCTGGTGATGTGATTTCACATCCCACCTACCCTCTAATTGTCTGAGTCTCTATGTGGCAAGAGAACAGAGATATCTTGCTTCTTAGGGTTTGCACATTTAATCCAGCTGAATAAGAGAGTAAAATTGCTGTAAACATCATGTGCATGTGTGTGTGTGTACATGTGGCCCACAGTGGTTCATGCACAGGTGCACACACCAGTCATGGACACAGAAACAATACACCCACATGCAAAGTGGGGACAGATTACTTCAGGGGAATTACCCGGTCCTAATGGGAGACACTGAGATAAAATGAACAAAGCATGTCTCCTGTGCCTGCTAGTGGAGCCAATATCATCTAAGGAGAGAGAGGAGGTGGCAGACACATGCAGTCAGTGACGGTGAAACAGCTTTCATTGAAACCAGAGCTCTGCTGGGGCACAGTCAGCCTGAGCCCACTGAAGATTCCCTGCTGCACTGTGAACCTCTCCCCTCAATGCAGGGTACTGCACAAACCCACCATCTGTCCTGCTGCAATGTGTATTTTTAGCAGCATCAGGTTCCACTGTGAATTTGTAGCCTTGGCATGCCTTGCTAGTTGTTGTTTTCCTTTCAGATAACATAGAAAAGGAGATTTCCTCCGTGTTCTCTGTTGCTGGCCCTGGTTTGGACCCGGCATTCACACCATTTGGAAAGGAATGAGGGCAGGAGTAATTTTTGAGTTTCACTGCTGCTCTTCTTTTTTCAGCAAGTGCTGGGGGATTGCCATACCTGGATTGCTGTGTTCAGGAGTGAGTTACTGGTCTAATAACACACTCTTTGGCACTGGCCAGAGGAAGCTATTTCAGTAAAGCAGAGAATGGCAGTCACTGTACTCAGGGACAGTTGTAAATTGCAGCATTGCTTGAAGAAAGAGCAGTGAGACCTCCAGGCTGAGCTGGCAAAGCAGCATTTTGCAGGAGCTGATGGCTTTTAGCAGCAAGTCTCAGCTTTTGACTTGATGGGCCACAGGGCAGATTGTACACAGAAGAACATGAATCTGGGATTGTGGAGCCTGACTTAGTAAGCATGTCCTTCTGGGCTCCAAAAACCTGCTTTGCAAGTTTTAGTTTCTCTATCAAGAAATATCCTGTATTTCTTTTCCTGTAATCTTTGGGAAGCAAAAATAAATGTCATATACATTGCACAAGGAATGGGAAAAGAAATCTTTTTTTATATGACCCAGATGTCTTCCCCCACATCAAAATGTCTTGGATGCAAAGTCTACTATTTTTTGTCATTCAAGCTGGATGAAACTTCACTTCTGCCTTTCAGAATAAGATACGGCTGTCATGTCTATCCGGCCTGGCTGGATACACTGAGCAGATACAGACAGCTTAAATGTTGCCTGGAGTCTTGTGTTTCTCCATAGCTGGCTCAAACCCTTACAAAGTTCATATCCAGAAGTGATTAGCAAAGGCTCCTAGGTAGAGCTGAGACTATTCAAATTTGGCTTCTAGTCACTGAATTTCGGATCTCAAAACCAATTCAGGTACAGATCTAAATCTTGTCTATCCCCACATACCTGGCCAGAGTAACTGGGAAAGGGAAGGTTAGCCTAAGAGAAAGAATTTGTTTCTGGTCCTACATTTGTTTGGAGAATATTCTGAAAACAAGGAGATACTAGAACATTGTTAACAGGGACAGCTCTTTCTTTTTAAATGTCTGAAAAACACATAATGCCCGGGGATCACTACCATAAATTCATTATATTCAGCCTCTCAGATAGTCTTTCTCATTAACAGATCTCAGGGCTCAGCTGCAAACGTAATGCCCACATCTGTAAAAAGCAGCCCATCTGTATTTACAAGCTGGTATCTGCACTTTCATCTCTGTTGTATAGCCTTGATATAGCTTCCTAGGTGGTTCCATGCCAGACTGCTGCAGCTGTATCCAGGCATCCTGGGCTCATATATTTATGAGCTTCTTTTGGCCTGCACAGGCTATTTGCTTCATTTGTTTTTCCTACCCTTGCCCTGTGTGGGGAATTTTCTCTTCTTTTCACAGAAACTGGGCCTTATGCTTTGCTGCAAGCCCTGGTCCTCCCTGCTCCAAAGCCAAAGCCCACCTTTTACCAGAACTCTGGCTTTGAAGGCAGGGGGAGTTTACAGACCCCTCCCTCAGGGACCTGTGTCACTTAAAGCAAAGTTATACACAACTGTAAACATTCAGAAATCCCAGAAACTCTTTCCCTTTTCCAGCACTGCTGTATAATTTGTTATATACTGCAAAATAACACATGCCCCACTACCTTTCCCTGCTGGCATCCAAGGGCACTGTGATCCTGTGCCCATCACAGAAGTTGTGCAGCCTATTTTCACCTTCTTCACCAGCCTTCCTCTCCAAATATCCTAGGGAATACTCTTGCTTTTATAAGAACTGGTCATCTCTGCAGTATGTCCCCACTGCTGCCTCACCAGTTCTGGTGCTCTTTTTCTTTCGTGGTTTACTTTTGTGCTCCATTTGAGAGGACACCATGAAAACTTAACTTTTTTGTTGCTATCATTTCACCTTCTGTGAATTTTAGCTCAACTTAGATACAGAAAAACCCAAAAGCAAACAAACAAATCAGAGAAGGTGTCAGAGCCTCTCATTAAAACAAAGCTTGAAGTTTTTGCTAATACTCAAGCGCCCAGTATCAAACAGAGTTCATAAGCTTCACACAGACAAATTACCCATATGTTTGATGCAACTGGCATGTATGCACCTCATCATCCACTGGCACATGTGTTACTTGATCTGTACTGCAAATATTGCTTGGCACTCCCAGGAACAGACAAGTGTGCAAATGCAAGGAGCATCCCTTCGAGAGATGACCGCGAAGCTGCCTGTGGTCATGGAAACCGCTTCTGTCTTCCCTCCCCTTGCAGCACAGTGGGACTGGAACAGTTTGTTCTCTCAGTAGCTGTCTTGTGCACAGTCTGAGAGCCCTGTGAAGCTGAATGTGCCTCGCCTTTGTGCTCTGCCATGCTTCCAGCAGCTGGCCACATCCAGTTAACAGTCTTCCCCACACCCCACCAATGCCCCTTCAAAGAGAAAATTAGATCAAAGTTTTATCAGTTCACTGTGTTTGAGAGTAACACATGCCAGGATTAATAGTTCTCAATTTTTCAGAAATATTAAAATTTGCTCTCTATTGTCAGGACAATAAATCTTTTACCCTGCGAGTTCATCTTGCTCTGAGAACGACCGAGCGATTACTGATCCCAATTACACAATTAAATCTTTGAAATAATACTGTTTGATATTAAACAATTACATTTCTCATAAGAAAATATCACCATTCTCTTGCCAGCTAAGATGGTATTAATAATGCATCTACTCAGATTCTATTGTGTGTTAATAATGAATGTCTACAAAACCTTATAGGATGTACATACTGCATGTACCCACAAAGCTCTATAGGATGCTAAGACCATAGAAAATGCAAATAGTGAATCCAGAGCACAGCAGTGGTATTCCCTGTCCATTCTAGTCTCCAAGGCAGCAGAATATCATAGGAAGACTTGGAAAAATACTCAGATTTGAGCAGCAGGAGCAGCCAGATGGTCAGGAGATTGATTTGAGGGACAAGGGAAACAGCAGAACTTGACTTGATGAGGTCTAAGATGTGTGAGTTGTAACTATCAAAAGTTAAGTTTGAGACCCACCAAGAACCAGATACTTCTGGCACTAACCTCAGTGGGGTTTGGATTGGAGAGTGTGAGGATTTAAAGGGGACACATGGGTCAAACGGAAACATGGAAGGTGTTGGTGTGCTGAGGTAGAAAGTGGTATGAAACCCTCAATCAACCTGCAAAACACAGGCACGTCAGGTTGTTTCCATCCCTGGATGGAATAAATAAAAGCTATAAAATTGCACTGAGAAAGGAAAGATGGGAACTGCCCGGGAGAAGTTAGATACTGAGAGCTGAAATATGTGGAGTCCTGAAAAGATTAAGTAGGAATCTCACTGCTGGCAATAGTTAAAACCAGTCTGGACTAGGCTGTGGGAAAAAATGCTGAAGGGAGTTATATGGTCCTGGCTCCACTGGTGCTGGACTAGGTGACACAAATGGTTACTTCTGTCTGTGCTGTCCCTGATTATGTCATGACTGCATGTGCTTACGAACCCTTGTAAGTGTGCATGCTGGCTAAAAGCATCCACAGAACTTTCACAGCAATATTTACTTTCCAGCTGCTCTGGAATGCTGAAATATGTGAGTCTTCATCGCTGAACCTGATTTAAAAATAAGCAGCTCCTGCTGGCTGTTGTCGGATGACAGTGATGTTTCTCCATAGTTCCCTGCCACAAGCCAATAATTCACACCTACCAAGTGGAGGTTACTTAGTAATTATGGAAAGATGCCTTTTACTATTCACACTGGGTTTTGAGCACCGCAAGCAGAGAAACTTCTCTCTTAGTTGCCAAACAATATATATGTTTTATTGAAGGAAAGATCCCATGTGGAGCAGGAAAGCTTCTCCTGTTGCCACAGAGTGGGGCTCATCTGTCTGTACAGCACTTTCTGTGTTGCAAGTTTTTCAGGGCAGCACAGGCTGGAGCAAGCAGTGACTGGCTCAGCATGCCCAGCAGTGATGGTCACTCTCTCTGGTTGGACGGTGATTATCCCAGTGCCCTGTGCTCGGTGGAGACTTTAGAGACAGACTGGCAAAGGCAGCACTCAAAGACAATGTATTTAGTATGCAGCACGGTTTGCATGAGGGTGACTTAGGGAGAACATAACCCCTGATCAGGAGAGCTAGAAAAGCAAAACAAACCAGAAAAAAAAATACCCCAAAACTAAACAAATGTTCAGTCAGGTCCCCCAGGAACAGACTGGGGCACCGTGTAACAAAAGGACTATTTGCCTCAAGTATAAAACACTCCTTTTGTGGTCTCTTCTGTGTGTATTGTAGTGAATATATTGACTGGCAGGAACGTTCATGGGAACAGTGAATTTTATGTAAATATTAGAGACTATTTGCAGGAAGCAAAATTTGAACTCATAAAAAGTAGTATTCTCCATGGAAGCCTGATCCTAAAGGTTAGGCAGAAAACAGAAACATTCAATGGGATTTACTGCATGTATTTAAGAAAAATGTATCTGCCCCAGCTTTGATTTTGAATATCGACTATCCAGGGACAGTTTGTGGACAAACAATATGCTGAGAATTATTTACTGAGACAAGTCAGCAAATAATTGCAAATGACAAATAAATTTGAGAAAATTACAAACTGCTTATGGACAATTCATGAACAGAAGCAAGGCAAAATTAATCAGATAAATTATTCACAATGAATGAATCTCTCAGCTCTAATTAAAACTCTGTAGCATATTAATAATACATGCCCAGAGAACCACAAACAGAATCATATAACCGAAAGGATCCATCTGTGTCTGCATCACAAACCTTCCCATCCTGTGAAAGGGTGTTGCTGTATCTTTCTTGCTGTAACATTCTCAGAGCCTTTTTGTGTTTGCATGGCGTGGTTCTGGTTGCAGCTGATAGAAACCCTCTCTGCACACAGTGTATGTGCTTAGTGTGGCATGTTTCCTCACTGATGCTTATGGTGCATGGGATCATTCCTTCCCAGGTTTTTTGTTACTGCTTTTCCAGCCCTAGTGGAATTCCCACAGAATATTCAAAGTATTACCTGAGTTTATCTGAAGTTGTTAAGGCTTTTCTTTCATGAGTGATTCTCATTATTCTTTTCTAAGATGATTCTTTTCTAAGATACAAGTACAGGCAAAGACCTAAGGGTTTAATCCTGAAAATGCTCAGGAGTGGAAACCATGCTGGCTCTCCCAGCCTGAGGCTCCCCCCATCAGCTCTGCCAGAGCTCCCCCTTCTGCCTCTTGTACTGCAGCTGAGGGCCCCCTGTACATCACTTTGCCCTTTCCTGCTGAATGCTGCCTGCTTGGAGGAAGCCTTATCCTAATTGGGAGTATTTCGAGGAGCGTGGTCACTGGGTGTAGCAGGAGGCCCTGCCTTGGGCATTAAGCAGAAGCTGCTGGCAGTAGACTGGGCTGGGAGCTGGGTGCCTGAACATCAGTAGTGCTACATGTTTAAAAATTCCAGCAAATGAAGGAAATCGGCTCTTTCCCCATCCCCCACCTGTAGAATTTAGCTCTGCTTTTAATATCACCGTGTCTTTGTACTCTCAGGAACTCCCCAAACCCGTTCCCCCCACTCTTGATTCCCTCCCTGACAGACAAGACCTAGTCAATCAGAAAATTGTTTAATACTTTTTGCTTTTATTCCCAAGAGATACTCTGGCCATTCATCAGCCCCTTTCTTACCAACCACCCCCACCCTTCGTGTCTTTTATCTGCTTAAAACCAATCACTCTTCCCCTCTTCTTTTTTTCACTTCACAAAAGGAATCAGAATTTAATAAGAGCAAGCTGCAAAATATCAGCATTAATCCCCCTGTCCTCATGGGGCTGGCGCCATGAGTCCCTGGGTCCCCTTATCGGCACCAAACTGTATTTCACCAGTTAGAGCCTTTCTGATAGCATAAATACCTGCCATGCAGGTGTCTCCAGCTGACAAGATAACATGTTATCAATCATACATCCCCGATTTATGCAAAAAGCACATCTTCCCTCTGTTTATTTCATCTCATGGTGGATGGAGAGCTAGGGAAGAGAGGGGCTGAAAAATTAAATCTTTTTTTCCCATACACTTCAAGAGCCAAATGACACATCTCCTGCATAAAAAAAAGCAAAGGCCTTTCTCTCCTGTAATTCACTTATTAGCGGTTGTGCAACGGTGTTGTTGCAGAAAAATGGGTAGGGAGTAATTGACTGTGGAATCCCATTAAGCTTTGTCATAATGCACAGTCCCAGAGTGGGTGCTGCAGAAACACCTCTATCAAAATTACCTGCCGGAGGGAATGGTGGGGGGGATGATTACACTGATGAGGAAGGCAAAAGAGTACATCCTGCTCTTCACTGGCCACCTTAGGTGCTTGTTTCACTCATAAACAAGGGCAGGGACATGGTCTTATCTCTGGGAACTGCAGGGCTGGCTCAGCCCTAAATCCTCCTGTGCAAGTAATAAGGGATACTTTCCAAGAGGAGCTGTGTAGAGGACTGGGCAGAGACTCTTGGCTCTGGCAGTGGCAAATTTCCATGTGAGGGCAATGGCAGTGGGCTATGCTACCATCTGAGGGGGGTGCCAGAGACCCTCATGGAGGCAACCTAGGGGACCCCTCTTTGTCAGCAACTGGCATTCCTCCTGGGAAAACCCTCAAATGATTACTGATTGCTGAGGCTCACTGGGATTGCAGGCTGAGGAGGATTTGCTCTCAGTTGTGTCCTCTGATGCAATTCCCCACCATCGAAAGGGGAGGAAGAGTATGGGTTGTGCATGAAATAGCTGTCTTTCCTTCATCCTGTGGGGCAGAGTAGGGCTGGGACTGATCTCAGTGAAGGGGATGCAGCAGGGGCATAAAGTGCATGGAGGATCACAGGTTTTCTAAAGCTTTAGTGATATATCTGAACTCCATAAGGTTAAACTGGTGCAGCCCCCAGGTCTCTAGCAGGTATTGCAATAAAGATGCCTTTACCCAGTGCAGCTTATTCTGCTCAGTCTAGAAAATTAAGCTTTAATGGTAAAAGTACCTAATACAGGTCTCACAGTTGTTTTGATTGAAATGTCCAGTTAGAATTTCACTAACTCAAATAGTCAGACCTGTACAAAGATTGAGTTGACCAGCTTGACCTACACACTGAAGTCTGATCTCAGTGGTAGCTGTCATATACAGAGGACAAACCCTGCTAAAAAAAAAAAAAAAAAAAAGTAATGAAAGAATGTGGTACTTCATAAGCAGAGGAATGCCGATGCAGTGCCATTTCCATTCCTGGGAGGTGGCATTTTCTCTGCTCCACAGCACCTTCGGTTCACATACCGACTGATGATGTGCAGGGAGGGAAATAAGCAGCAAGAGCAAATTACCTCAGAAACAGCAAAGAACTTGGTTTCCATTGCAAGTGCCCTTATTAGGATGGGGGAAAAAGGTAGGGGAAAAAAAGGCAGAAAGTACAAGGCAGAAAAATGCCTAGAAAAGATGTCTTCAGCTGTTTCTGCTTCAGCTGCTCCTAAAAGGCATGGTGGTTCCTTAAACATATATTTAACCCTATTGTCATAAGTGTTTTCTATTCTTTAATAATGGCAGGTTTAAAAAAAAACCAATTCAGGTGCATCACACTGCAATATTTATCTTGGTCTCTAATCTGTGCTTGATTTGTAATGTGCTTGGAAGAGGGGTTGTATCTTTAGTCTTTGTGTGTGTATCACTTATCGTAGTGCATTTCTGTTCTGCAAATACAGCTCCCGTGTTCTGCCTCTGTACAAAAAATTAGAGATAATAATAAATCACAGTCAGGTCTGATTCTGGGAAGACCAGTTCTGTGGGAGAGGAAAAGAACAGTGGTTGTTAAACCCAAGTTCTAGACGTTCCTGCACACTCTTTAAGATGTCACCTCCTGTCCGTGTCAGCCCTTGCTACTTGTTAAAAAGTAAAATGACTCCTCTAGGATGAAGGGTTGTTCTGCTGGTGCTGAAGATCCAAGCTTTTAAGCTCTGGGGACAGGTGTGGTACCTACCATTACTCACAGAGCTTGGAAATCAAAATGCTTGCGCCTGTTTTATCAGTGAGAGCGGCTGCCTCACCCTGACAAAGGGCTCCCTTGACTGGTGGACTAGCTATAATGAATTACTATTTGAGCCGGTGTCCCTTTCCCGACTCATCAAGGGTAATTAGCATTCTGCACCATGTGGGTCCCTCAAGCCTCAAGAGTCCTCACCTCTGCACTGAAGTGCCACAGGGAGATCAGCCCTATCCCCAGACCCTCCAATTTTCCAAGTTGCAACTGATGTCACTTGCCAGACCTCTACCTCCTTTTTTGCCCTTGGGACCTCTCCATGAAGACACCTGTCTTATTAGATTAGGACAGTTCCCTGTGGGGACGTGGAGATGTATGGATCATGTCTACCGCAGTTTCCATCTCCAAGCTATGACACATCATCGATCAGCAACTTTCTGCTCTTGTGTCTCCTCTCTCAGTCATTAATGACCTTGATGGACACCTTCTGCTGTAAAAGTATATTGAACTGCCATGTTTTTACAGCACTGAAAAACATGCCTGTGATGCCATCTGAAACACCCTGTTTCTTCGCTAGCATTGAAATTTTTGCTATATCCTCAGCGAGAGAGAGCATTAGCATGAATGAACGTGATGGAGAGCTATAAAGTTTTTATTATCACAATTTTAGGCTGTTCATCTTATGAGTGGCAAACTAACTCCTTGGGAGGGAAGTGCTTTGGGAAGCACTCTCTGAGCAGTTTGGGGAGGAATCCCAGTGGGGACAGAAGAGAGGAAGGACAAGAGAATTTGTGTTGTACATAAAAGCAGAATAAAGGCAGTTTGCCATAATCCACCCTCCTCAGCTACACTCAGGTAGTGTGAAATTGTTGTCTTGAACTGGTCTGCCCTGACATAATAGAGAACAATATTTAGCCTCTTATACATGCTGGTTTGGGATTGGGTAATGTGATTAATAAAAGCTGCTTGCACAATACCCACCCAGCACAGCTGCTATGGCACATGTACATGTTGTGTACATGTGCCAATATGTAAGCAGTTTTCTTGTATTTACTCCTCGTGGCCCTCCTCCCCCTTTATAAAACACAATTTCTGTACATCTTTCTCTGGTCTCCAGACTGGGACTTTTAGATGGGTCTGGATAAGTCTGTGTGGGTTGGGGTTGTTCTGTCACTTATTGCTAGGGCACTGCAGAGCTCTCTGAATTTAAATTTATGTGTTCTGGCTTTTATTGCTGGGCCACTTGGCTTCTTTGAAATATCTCAGTCACCAAATGAATTTTATAGTCCATTGGGGGCTGTCCATGCTTGTTAAGGTGATATTTCCATCTCCAGCGTGCTGTGGAATCTCATCTGCCACGCAGTGATCACTTCTACACCCCAGCTGCCTATTGCTTCTTCAGGAATCATCTCTGCTCCTTGGAGACTCGTGCAGTTATGGGATCGGTTGTGTGGGGGGCTTCTTGAAAAAAAGCTGACTCACAGTGCACAATGGACATAGCTTTTGCTCAGGAAAGGGGTGAAATAGATGCCGTTGCAGTGTTGGGCTGTGCCAGCTGTCAGGCTGGCTTTTTGGTGTGCAGAACCAAGAAGGTATGACTTCTGGATACTGTGCACCCCTGGGCCCCACTTCAAGGGTTTCAAGGGCATCCCCCAGTAAAAGGGGATACTCAAGCAGAGGAGGTCATCCAATGGGAGGTGGGTACAGGAATGGTAGGGACCTGGGTGTTAGTAATTGACATTCAGACTGAATCTGAGTCTGGATCTGGTTTCTGGATCTGAATTGATCTGAATCATTTATTCAAAGGAACAAGCTGGTTTTATACACCTCTCCCAAGACACAGCACCTCCCTTCATGGTAACTCTCACCACACAACCCATCCCGTGCTGCCACATTTCCGTCAGCAATGCACCTTCCAAATGTCCTTCTGTGGAGTGATCCGGCACTGCTCACCCGTCTGTCAGCTTCTGGCAGGCTCTTCTCTGTAGGGCTCTGCCTACAGGCCCCCAGGGTCTGTGCCGCCATGTGCTCCTTTGTGCTGCCATGTGCTTATCTTTCCCCATACCTGGGCATACGCAGGGCCGCAGCTGCAGGAACTACAGATTCCACTTCAACCTGGTGTTCTGCTGACAGTGCCAAGCCCGTTCATCTGGGCCTGACCAGGCAAAAGGAAGTTTGACTTTTTGTGGGGTTTCTCACAACACAGGCCCTAAAGGCTCGGTTCCACCTTTGTGCAGAGCTGCTTCCTGTGCTTTTGTGACAAGGACACCAGTACGGTGCTCTGTCATGGTGCAGAAAAATACTGAGACCACATCTGGACTTTTCCTTGCTTTGTTGCTCTACCTTCTGATAAACTTCCTTTTTGTTCCTCATTAAACTGACCCCTCTCCAACTTCCAGAGGGTCTTCTCATTTTGCAGCTGGCAGTCTCTTTACTGAAGTTGTCAAAGTTTTGGGGGCATTTTTGAAAGAATTCCCCATGCCCTGCATCAGATCTCATATTGCAGCAGATCTGCATGGTGGCAGAAGTGAGAGAGGATATGAGGATTTTATCACTCTGCAGTGATGAGTGCTCAGGACTTATTATGGTGCTGCAGTGTGAGGAGTAGTCCAAGGACACATCTAATAGCTTGCACTCCTAGCAGGGATCACAAGTCTCCCTTTCCAGCTCTGTGTCCTGAAGTGCAGGATCATCTTCCACTGGACAAAGTTCTCAGGCACATGGTGTGCTTCTTGGCATGTCCTGCACAGGGCCAGGAGTTGAACTCAGTGATCCTGATGTGTCCCTTCCAACTCAGCATATTCTCTAATTCTCGTCTATGTCTTTTCCAGGAGACTTTACCTCTTCCCAGTGTTCCTCATAGGAGCTCTACAGACGCACTTCACATTGATGCTTAGACACCTCAAAACAAACTTCTCTGTCTTGGAGTCTCTTACCTGTTTTGTTTGGGACCACTACCAAAAAACCCTTTGTGCCCTTTGCTGGTTTGGCTGGTCAGCAGCCCCAGTACTTCTGCAGTCCTGGGAGCCCAGAGCTAGGGAGATCAGCTCTGTTTCTGCGTGAGACTGGTTGCTCTTCAGATCATCTGGAGTTCTTATGTTTTTTTCCCTGATCCCCTTAGCAGAGCTCTTGTAGAATTAACCCACTGGAAGATAACTTACCAGTTTCTTTTTCCTGTGAAAAGGGCTCCTGATGGAATTTCTCCATTAGTCTCTGTGGGACTTAATGTGATGTTGCTTCCTCTCTCCATTCCTCCTTTGTAAACTACTGATCTATGATGTATTGCAGCTGTTTCCACAATTCATTTCCCTAAGCCTCTTGTCAGGCTAATTGGTTTTCTGTTTAAGTCCTGGATCTTGCAGATTACTATGTGTGGCCACTTTGCAGGATCCAAGCCCCAAATTTTCATTCTCTGCTGTCATTAGCTGTGTTAGAGCCTCTGCTAATCCCTCTCCACCTAGCTATCTTCATACAGCAATTTAACTGCTTTGTTTTAACCTGGCATACCTCTTCCAGCAGGGTTGTGCTGTGTTCCTATGTCACCCTTGTGGCACCATTGTGTTTCTCCTACTGAGTGTAAATAAAAGCAAATTATAAATAAAATAAAGCTTAGAGCTATGCATTTCCTTATTTTCCTCCCCTTGTGTCCCTCCAAAGAAAATGAGATTCCTGTAAGGAATTATCATGTCCATCATTTAACTAAACTGTACATATCTAGCATTTTTAATCTCCCTTCGTAAATCAGTCCCTCCAGGCCCTTATCTCATTCAGCAAGTCTGGAAATTTAAAAAATAAAATAGAGCTCACAATAAGAAGTCTGGAATGTCTTTTGAGGTGAGGGAGAGGAGCAGGGGAGGGACTGAGTGGTAGCAAATAATTCTTGCTGGTTTATAACCCCTTCCATCTAAGGACTGCGATGTACTTTGCAAACAGGACTGAATTAAGGGTCACCATGTTGCCCATGAAGCTGGGAAGTGTGGTCACAAATTTGTGTCAGCCAGCATTGGTCTTTATGAAGCTCATGCAGGTGTTGAAGTTGCTCAGCCACTGCAGGGATAAAAGTTATTTCTTCCTGCTGCAGGAAATGAGCATTTTACCTATTTCAGCTGGAAGTGGAGAGGAGAGTTCACATTAGGAGTAGGCAGCCTCTGAAAGAGTTGAAAAATTCTGACCCCTTTTAGTAAAGGTAACTGGATTAAATATGAATGCATTATAAATACTTGGTACTTTAGAGGCAGGAATGCTCAGACATGGAAAGACAAAGTGATATGTCCAGTTCATGCAGCAAGCTAAAGATAGACAGAGGGAATCTTCATCACTTGCTTTGACTGCAGAACAATCCTTTCTGCAAGTAACAGCAAGTTTTCCCCACTTGTGGCCAGCAGCATGAAATTTGGGCAATACAGCTAGGGATTCAATTGAATGGCTTTATCAGAAACTCCAGATTTGCTTAGAGGCCCCAAGAGAAGAGTCTTTCTCAGGAGATTTCCACTGCTTCCTGCTTAAAGGATGATTGTTTTCAAGGAAGACGAGAGCAGCTGTCTTTCTGGTGGTATCTTGACATTCCATACTGGGTGCCTCCAGTTCCAGGAAGGCACACTGGCCTGGCCTGAGATGAGATAGCAGAAGGTACCAGGGTTTTTTTGTCAGATTTGACTTAATTTCTTAATGTAGGCTTGCATTTGTTCTTCTCTTACCCTTACTGCTTCAACCCATCCCCAATACTTATCTCTCAGATTCATCCCTTCCCTCTGTCCTGATTCTCCTTAACTGCTTGTTCAGATTAGGAAACATCCTTGCAGCCTCTCTCTCATCCTCATTAAATCTTCTTTTTATTTTTTTTTCCTTTATCTTCATCTCCTCCTTCCTAGACTGTCACTAAATTAAAAAAAAAAAAAAAAAAAAAAAGAAAAAAAAAAAAAAAAAAGGAAAAAAAGNGAGAAAAAGAAAAAAAAAGTGAAGAAAAGCTCTTTAATGTGTTTTTAAAAATCTCTTTGAAAATTATACCGTCTGTCGCTTCTCTCTGTCTCTCTAGTTGCATTTATTTATTTATTTATTTATTTATTTTTACAGACCAAACTGAAAACGAGCTTATTGACAAAAGTCAAAGGGCTGCTGATGATTAGGTGCAAAGAGGCTTTTCCCTGTTAGGATGGATAAATAACAAGCAACTTTGCCAATGACCCCAGTTTGTGTGGTGCAGTTGAGATGCTGGAGGGCAAGGCTGCCATCCAGAGGGACCTTGGCAGGCTTGGGAAGTGTGGACGATGTGACCTTCATGAAGTTCAGCAAAGCCAAATGCAAGGTCCTGCACATCAGGTGAGGCAACCCCAACCACAAACACAGGCAGGACAGAGAATGGATTGAGAGCAGCCCTGAGCACTTGAGGGTGTTGGTGGACAAGAAGGTTGACACGAGCTGGCAATGTGCACTTGCAGCCCAGAAAGCCAAGTGCAGCCTGGGCTGCATCCAGAGCAGTGTGGCCAGCAGGGTGAGGGAGGGAATTTTTCCCTTCTGCTCTGCTCTTGTGAGACCATCACCTGGAGTGTTCTGTTCAGCTCTGGAACCCACAGAATAAGAACGACATGAACCTCTTGGAGTGAGTCCAGGGGAGGGTGACAGAGACACTCAGAGAACAGAAGCAGCCCTGAAGACTGGCTGAAAGGGCTGGGATTGTTCAGCCTGGAGAAGAAAAGGCTCCAGGGAGACCTTAGAGCACTTTCTAGTACCTGATGAGGGCTACAGGTGAGCTGCAGAGGGACTTTTTACAAGGGCACATAGTGATAGGATAACGAGGAATGGTTTTAAACTGAAAGAGGACAAGCTTAGTTAGATAAGGAAGAATTTCCTTGTTGTGAGGTTGGTGAGGCACTGAAACTTGGTTGCCCAGAGAAACTTGGGATGGATCCAACATTCAGGTTGGATGGGGTTTTGAGCACTCTGGTCTAATGGAAGGTGCACCAGCCCATGGCAGGGAGGTTGGAACTAGATGGTCTTTAATGTTCCTTCCAACCCAAGCCATTTTAGGATTCTATGAAATATGCAAAAGATGTCTTATGCACAAACGACAGGCTGAATATTTGCATTCCTCCTCCCCCTCCCTCCAACACCCCATGACACAGGCCCAGATGTCCAGGAAAAAGACTGGACTAGAAGCCAAAGATAAAAACACTTTTCCCACAAATGTGCACTTAACCCCAGGCACTGATTCCAGAAACAGCTCAGGCCCTTGAGAAATGTTCTGGGTTTTAGCAGACTGCAAATTGCAGCATCCCAGTCCTCATGGCTTCCATTAAATAGCCCTAGCTAGGAAATGGTACAGAAGAGCAGCTTCTTACCCAAAGGGAGCAAGAATGGGCTGTTCTCATTCAACAAGGAAAACAGTAGCACTTTGCTCGTTTCAAATACGTGAGGACCCAGACCAAAACACCTCCACAAAATACCCTTAAGTTTGGGGAATTTGTTATCTGGATTCACGTATCTGTAGATGTTGAAGTTAGGAAAGGTCTCATCTTGGCTCTGATCTCAAGGTGTTTCTATAATATGGCCATGTGTGGCCATGCTGTCATTGCTGCAAGCACCTCAAGTGCTAGGCGGAACGAAACTGCAGCAGCCCAGTCTTCTGTGTTGCCCACATGCATCTATCCAGAGTTGTGTGCCTTTAGCAACTAAAATTTATGCCCTTGCAGCTTTAGAGCTATTGAAAAATAGGACAACCTGGTTGAAGTTAGCTGGCTGCAATCACCCCTCTGGTAGTGGTAATGGAACTGGTAGCTCCTGGTAGCAGAGATCCAGACCATCTGTGCAATGCACTTTAGGCACTGGATGGGCACTTCTGTGAAAGAGCAGGTTTGATGGCTGCATGCAGAATCACAGGAGCATGTGCAGGAGGGGTCTGCTTGGACCTCTAGTCTCCAGTCCAAGCTCTGTCTTGAAGCCAGACACCTCCCAGGAGGTGGGACCCCCTTGGTGGGTTAATTTCTTCTTCTCCCAGCTTTCCCTGCCTCGTGGCTGCTGCTATGTTCTTGCCACTGCCAACTCCAAGGACAGCTTTGGCTGCCTATCCAAGTCTCAGCTGCAGAGACACATGACATGGCATGTTGCAGAGCCAGTGTCAGTCCAGATTAGCTTATTCATCAAGGGCTTGTGACTAATGAGTGAAATCTGCTTCAGCCACTGGGGATCACTGCTGCAGCAGGCGAGAAACAGGTCCACTGTCTGCATGTGGAAAGACCCTGCTGTGGAGAGTGTGCAGACTACTGGGAGAAAGGACAGAGTCTCTTCATAATTAGGAAGCTTGGTAAACTCTTCCAGTTAGACCATCACTCCGTGCCATCCAGCTCACTGGAGAGTCCATGTCACAAATGAAAGGGTGCATCATGACTTTCCTGCTGGAGTATCTGGCATAGTGACAAAGTGGGAAAAGGGAAATAAAAACTAAAATTTGATAAAAACAAGAACTCAAATAAAAGAAGTGAAGTAAGATAAAGATAGAGAAGAACACAAAATGAGGAAACTTTGCATCAAAGAAAAGGTCAGTACAAGTTCTCCTCAAGAGGTGGATCCAGTCATGGAACAGTGGTTTGCATTTTTCCCCCAGCAGTAAGGAAGAAGCTGAGAGAAGCTCTAACACCCTGAATAAATTTAGCTATGCTTGATCACTGATGTGGCTTGTACTGGAAGATACCTCCTAATAATACAAACTGGCATTGCTGCACAGATCCAAGGAGCTCTTTTGTCCTTAGTTTGCTTTTCACAGCAGCTAAAGCTCGGTTCTCCAGCAGCACCGACAAAATGCTGCTGAGACTCCAGAGGAAGCACGGGAACACGGAGGAAGGGGGAGAGGACCTTTGACCTGACTTGTGCTAGTAGTATTTTGTTCAGAGATAGAAACTAGTCTGACTTCTGTGGTGGTGCCAAACAAAGCCCAGAGTATATCCATTTGCAGTTTGTGCTGTATCATTTTGAAGTTGCCTTTCGTTCTCCTATTTCTGTGTGATTCTGCCTTTTATCTGCCCCTTTCTCTCTTGGTACATAAGGCAAGTGTGATACCTGTGTCTTGATGTCTGGATTTGCCACTCCTCAAAAACACCGTGAGGCTCAGAGATAACATGCCATCCAAACAGTGGGGAGCATTTTAATGTCCCATGTCTCAGGGACATAGCTGGCATTTGCCATACAAATCTCTGTAGTCCCCTTCAGTGTATATTCACTAATTGTTATCCACTGCTCCCATAGAGCACTTTGTTTTTGATGACTTATCTAAGTGGTACATTTATTCCCCTCCAAGCTTTGTGAGTGAGAACAAATCTAGTTTATTCTGTTAAAGTGAAAATTAAACCAGTGGGCTGCACTATTGTAATCAGGAGTTATGCAAAATGAGACTGTAAAATGCGCTGTCAGTTATCTATGTGACACTCTCACTCCCTTCCCAGTTCTGCCTTCAGGAGCTCTCTTCCAGCCCATGGCTCCTGCAGCCCTTTGAATGCAGAGTGAACACCAGGAGTTATTCTTCCTGAGTGAATAATGTACATGGCATACGACCTTCTGGGATATACCCTTTCATCACTAAGGAACCATGGAGTGAAAGTGCCTTTTCAAAGCAGCTCCTGATCCCACTATTCTTACTAGGATTTTTACGTAGAAAAGGAAGGTGTACACTGGTATAGTTCTTTTCCTTCATCATACACTCTTCAGAGGATTTCTGGAGCGTCCTGTTCAGGGTGTGATGACAAGAAAGGCAAATCAATCATTCTTGGGTTTGCATCTCCAGAGCAAACATTAG
The DNA here is from genome assembly GCA_013397975.1 of Machaerirhynchus nigripectus. Lineage (NCBI taxonomy): Eukaryota > Metazoa > Chordata > Aves > Passeriformes > Dicruridae > Machaerirhynchus > Machaerirhynchus nigripectus. The sequence continues at coordinate 1,540,617 of VZRQ01001827.1, read as the reverse complement.
GCCCTTCCCTTTCTTTAATGCTGGCAGTTGAGAAGGTGTGGTCCTCCAGGGCTCACACAGAGCCACTTGTCTCTTTTTAGCTGTCTTGGATGTCCAGATGGGAGTCTCTGAGTAACTATGGGAGTCTGTTCCCCCAGGTGCCTGCACAGGAAGCAGCACTTTGGGGCCTCCCCACTACTGGGGCACACGAGCCCAAAAACAACCAAGCATGGAGCCTGGGATTTTGCTGGGGAGAGGTTCCAATCACAGTTTTACAAGCAAGGGAGGTTTCCAAGCTTCCTCAGACCTGGAATGTGATCAATTAAACATAAAAAAAATGTTTAATTAAACTTACTTGAAAAAGCCTGGAAGGGTCACGAAAACTGAAGGCGCCGATGCCAGTTCCCCACAGCATATGGCAGAGCAGCCGCTCTCCCCTTGCTGCAAACGCAGGACTGTCACTTCAGAGGGACGTGCAGCCCTTTCATTTTGCCGGCTGTCGCTATGGCAGCAGAGGGATCAACCTGGAAGCCACCACCCCCACTGCCACCTTAGGAACAGGATTATGTCCCTCAGGAGACCCGATTTCACCAGAGGAAGGCAAACAGGGAAAAAACAGCTATTTTTCCGCTGCTGGAGACTGGCTGCTTGGCAGAGGACGGCATAGTGCAGGAGCGTCACTTGCTGCAAAGACCTTGGGGGCCCCTATGCTATGTGCCACTGGGAACGAAGCACTTTATTCTTGTATCAAAGAGAATTTATAGTGGACATCTAAACTCCTTTAAAAGCAGGGAAGTCTTGATGTTCCCTTTGTTCATGGCTGTTTGATGTGGGGGGTATTTCAAGGGGCAGGTAGCCCTGTTTTCCCAGCTCCACCTTGCACCACACACATCCTCAGGTGTGGTGGGGCGGGGGAACCCAAGTAGCCCAAGGCTTGCCATGGGGGGCAGGTCTGTATTGCAGCCATCTGCTGGAGAGATGGGGGAGCACTTTCAGTTGTCAGAAAGGATGACTGATTGAATAAAGGCTTCTTTAGATCTCTTAAATGATCATTATGAGCCCTTTCCCAGAGAAGGCATTATGAAAGCTAGTTTGAGTGTGAGTTAGGAAGCTTCTGATGGTGGCAATGACTCATATCCTTGCCTTAGAAAGTCCTGCTGTCCATTTGCCTGTTGTGGTTTCCCTTTAGCTCAAGCAGCAGCCTATCATTTGGTATTCTGTTTAATGAACAGCTAATGTGCTCAGTTATATGTAACCATGAAAGGTACAATCACAAACTTGAAAAGCCCTGGGATTGCAGGACACTGGGAGGACCAGGAGGGTTACTGAGTGTTGGTGGCTCTATTTTTGTAGTGCAGGGGGAGATTCTTATAGGGTTACAGCTTGTCACTGGGAGTTTGGTGTTCGAGTATAATGAAGTTCCAGGTGTTGTTTTTCTTTTAAACATGCTGGTCTTTCCATACACTTTAGCTGTATAAGAAGAAGGAGGGAGTGACTCTGGCAGCCCAGACTCAGGAAATGAACCCACACAATAGAGGAGGCCAGGAAACAGGCAGGAGGTGAAGTCAAGAAAAGGGCAGACAGGCTCAAAGTACTGTAGGTTTTTGAAAGTGAGAAGAAGAAACTGAATCTCAATCTAGCAAACACTTAAGAACCAAAGGAGGGATGAAGTGGGATAGATGTGCTATGATGGGATTTTAGGATGAGGGAAAAAAATGCTAATGGCTATATTGTGCATGCTTTGTGTGTCAGAGAAGCTGGGGAGAAGTTGCACCGCCTGGAAGTGAAGCAGTAATGAGCGGCCAGGCATGTCTGCCAGCTGTCAGGACAAAAAAGAAGGGCTTGGGTGCTGGCTCTGTTGCAGAGCTGTTTTTATCCCGAGGGACTTCAATCAGAAAGTACCTTTCCTTGGGAGGTTCATTATCTCCTCTGTCTTCCCTGCAGTCTCTCATTCTTTGCACGGACAGAAGCGGCCCCCAAACTCCAGAGACCAGGCTGCATCATAGTGGCCTCGTTCTTCCTTGCAGACCTACCAACTCCCTAAAGGCTTCTGCCTTTCTGCACTCTGTCAGGAAATTATTTTGCTGAAGAGACAAGGCATAGTCATTGCAAAAACTATTCCAATTAAGATATTTAATTGCAAAGGAGGAAAAAGCATCTGTAAATTAAATGAATCACCCTGTTTACAGCAAAGAAGAGTAAGGAGTGATCTGAGAGGAAGCTGACATTTTGTCAGTCTGAGACAGCTGAGTGTATCGAAGTAGCAAAGGACACAGTGGCTTTTACAGCAATAGCAAGGCAATTAACCTTGCTTTCCCTATACTTCCTCAGACATCTGGTTGATTTTAAATACCAAAATGTGCCCTGTGTTCCAACTGCCCCTCCTGCCTGTGCTCTCTGCTGGGCTGTAGGATGTAGGGGGGCTGTGCTGAGGTGGAGGGCAGCGGGGAGGGGGCAATTGCTGCAACCACAGCAGTGGCCACCTGTCAGCTGAAGCTCATTAACTCATCTAGCACCTGTTCCCACCCTAATGAGATGGGGGGAGCACTTCCAGCGAGAGCTTCTCCGCCTGGACACAATGCAATTACACTCGGGGTTGTTTGTCTGTCTCTGTGTGAAACATAAGATGCCAGAGGTGCAGAAGAGGCTGGAGCATCCTGAGTAGTCAGGGGTTGTGGCTGCCTGTGCTGTGTGTATATTTATAGTACAGCCTCCAGGCTTTCCTCTGAATTGCTGTTGCTGTGTGAGGAATAAGAGTGGTGAGAGACATCCAACAAGTGGTCAGAAGGAGGTGGGATCCGTGAAGCAGTCACGCTCGGTAAGATACTGGCAGCAGTAGCTGTGTGCCTGGTTGCTTAACTATTAAATAGCGTGTCTGTACTCCCATAGGATGTTCTGCAGTAATAATTAATAGTGATTACAGAGCGATAATACAATGGTTATGCTAATAGTTCTATCGGCCTGCATGTAAAGGAAGATGAGCTAATACTATAAATGCAGTACTATGTGAAGAGCAGTCTTAATGACAAGTGTATTGCATATAGTAAATATGCTGACATTGTTTATAGTAAACACTATAGTTCCTCACCTACTATAATCAGTCTTTGCAGTTTCCCCGCAATTAACTTTCAATGTTTCAGTCCTGCTCTTCTGTTTCCCCCCTCTACCCTCAGCTGCATAGAGATGCATCAAGATTCATTGCTTCCAAGTCAAGTAAGGAACCATGCTGGGCTGAATAGATGCCCATTAGCGTGCATACTAAACCTCCCAGCAGAGACCTAAGTACCCATGACAGACAGGTGCTCAGTACAGCTACACACTCAGGGCTTAGAAGGCTTTGCCCAGATCCCCAGTTTCATTAGTGTTTAATTTCCTTGCACTGTGTCACATGGCAATTGTGAGAAAGGTGGATGAAAGATGGAGTGAAACCTCTTAGGCTAGCTCAGTTAGGTTATGGTGTCCATTTTATCAAGGCACTCTTACAGATTCACTCCAGCTGTGCAAGAAAACCCAGCCTCCTCTGAGCAACTGAGGTGAGCACAGAGATACACTGGTGTGTGCTGCCTGCTTGTGCCTCCTGCCAGTGGCTTCAGCAAGGAACTTGGAGCCATTTTGGGGGGGGAGGGCTTAGTCCCTAGCTACTGATGATTTCTCAGGGTGCCAGCAACCAAAGATGAAAGAAGAGAGCTCTGAAGTTAGTGATGTCTTAAACTCTAAAAACTATAGCTGTAGGGAAGCAGGGGTTAATTGGAGGAAGATCTTCTGCAGCAGCACTACTCAGGTAACCAGCTACAGCTGGGATGAAGGGCTGCCCTAGGCAGAGTAAAGCAGTAGTTGGGGAAGCTAGTTACTATTTCAAGACTCTCCTCCTCAGTTGCAACCTAGGAAGGAGACAGTTAGTTTGGAAGTCCAATGAAGAGGGAACCCTGCTGACTGGGGAGCATCTTGTTGTTCATAGACTTCAAGGTATAGAAGACACTGAGGTTTCCTCAGGCCCAGACAGTTCTGCAGTTACACCCTGCAGAACAGGACGCAGCAGGTGGTAAGCTGACCAACAGGCTGAGTGTTCTGGGACGATAAAAAGGCACAAGGTATCCTCAGAGAGGGAAAGAAACCTCCTCAGGAGCGGGGGATTACCCAGCCTGGACCATGCTGGAGGCTGCCCTAAGGCAGGTAGCTCTGCCTAGAAACCTGGCCTGTGTTCCTGGCCTAACAATGAGTTATACCTGTGGGGGAGAAGTAAGTGCAGGCACCACTTGAAGAAGTAAGTGCACTGCCCCTGCTTGTAAAAGCCATGGTGTGAGCCATGACCGTGGTGCTTGTTAGCGATCCAAGGAGCATCCTGGCAGCACAGATCTGTGCAAACTTGGTGTCCTTTGCTATCAGCTGGTGAAAGCTGCTGTACTGAGGTTCTCAAGAACATGAGCTGTGGTGTCTCTTAAGCTGATGCGTGTATGGGGTGCATTTTAAGAACAGGTCCTGCTGGTATGGTTGATTTGGAAGGCATTCCAAATTCAGTGGAAGGCATTAATAGTGGTGGATCAGATCAGACTTCTAAGTCAAGCACTGGATTGGTAGCATTATAGAATTAAAGACTTCTTCTCCTGGCGTTGGCTGAAAAGGTTGGAAGAAGTATTCTTTTGCAAGAGAATCATCTTGCAAGAGATGTCTTCTTCCTTTTCAGCTTGGCAGCTTGAATAAGTATGTAAACCCTGCACTGTAACAACCCAGCCAGCTCTCTTACAAAATTCCTTTGTGCAAACAATTTTCCGAGCTCAATTACCCATTGCAGTCACATTATTATTGCTCTGTATAATTCTGTATATGGCCTTCTTGGTGAAATTTTTAGGAATGCTTCAGCCCTTTCTAAGGGCAGAAGTGGCCTCATGGTGTGGTGGAATGCAGAAGTATCCTCCGGAGCTGTATGTACACTTTGAAGATCAGCATGAGGTACAGAGGGTCCAAGGTGCCGGGAGTATGATGTGCAGTGGTAACCTGTGAATCAAATCTGTTTGCTTAGGAGTTGAAATGTGTTACTTCCTACTTTATTTCCAAAGACTTTATTCCAGTGCCCATGTCCACTTCAGAGAAGATGACTTTATTTTTCTGTAGAGTTTACAATTCTCTTGGACCTTGGCTTAGAACATTGTCCAGCATTCCTGCTGGTGCAGAACCTGGCCCAGCAGAGAAGCCTGGGGTTCCCCCACAGGACTTCAAGCCAAAGCAGCAGGGCCTGGGATTGACAACATCTATGCAGCCAGAACAGCTAGGGATGAACTTGATGCATACAGGTAGCAGTCTACACTTCCCATGCTGGACATGAGCAAAAGTTGATTGAGTTTTTCTCACAGCCAAGCCAAGTGAATGAACCCAACCATGTCATGTTCCCACTGAGGAACCCAAGGGACATAAAGGAACAAGTCAGAAGTAAAATGAGAGCTTGTATCTTCAAAAAAAAATATAAAAGGAGGTGGGGGGGACAGGAGGACTAAAGGGAAAGAGAAGGAGAAATTGCACTCTCATTTCCTGCTCTCCTTCCCTTCCCATTTTTCCCTGTTTGAAACTGTGTCCAATACCTTGGTGCCTGTTCCCCTTACTTCTCCCAAATTTCATCTCTCGTCAGAGTTCTGGCTTTAAAAATGCACACATATATGCAATTAAATGCAGGCCTTGACTTTTCACCTGGGAAACTGGAGGGATAAGGTGAGCTAAGCTTTTAATTACGAGTACTCATTCTGGGAGGCAGGGAATTCAAACTGACAGTAGATGCTGCAGCACTGCTTAATCATGTCTTACAGGGAAGAGGAAAAAATCCCCATGAATATGGTGGAGAAAAGATTTCCTGAATATATACAGAAAATATTATTTTTTTGCTTTTCCCTTTTCACCTTCTCCTTTCATTTTTCTTTTTACTTTTGTGCCAAGTGGAAACTAGGTGTTAAATACTGAGGATTTGATTATGGCTTTTATGAAGGTGGAAATGTTAATGTGCAGCTGTGACCCCTAGGATAAAGCTCTTCGTGCCCGGGTATTTTTGGTTTGGGTTTGTTGTGGGATTTTTTTTTTTTACTTGTCTTTTCTCCCCTGTATCTCTTTTAAAGCATTTAATGGACCAGGTTCATTTGGGCTTTTTCATCCTTTGACATGACTGGAGTTTTACCACAGACACCTTTGGCTCTAAGTCATTTTCTTGATGGGAGAGTGAACAGCGTAGGAGTTTAGTGGCACTACTTCCAAGACAAGCACAGTTGGAGTTGTTTGAGGAAGAAAAGAAAAAGAATAAAAAATGCTAGTTTTTGTCCCACAAAGAAATCACTGACGAGTTTTCCCGCATTCAGGAAGAAAAAATTGTTCTCTTTTGCTGACTACTAGGCAGCTATGATTCATAGTCCAATTTGATTTACACTAGTCACGGTTTTTTCCACTTCATTCCAGGATTTTTCCCTGTGCTTTAGGACTACTAAGTACTTGCCTTGCTAAGCAAATGGAAAGGTAGGATCAGGCCAGGAAACTCTGCTAGGATAAGGGGTATGAGTCCCAGGCAAAGGCCTTCCTACAGAAGAAAAGCAGAATAGAAAGTGAAGTGTGCACACATTTTAGAAACAGAATATCTCTGCCAAGTCACAGGCAGGCATCCCATCTCCATCTCTTTCTGTCCATGGTACACAAGCTTGTGCTAGAGCCGTGTCAGGCAAAGCCTGCTCCCTGTTGGAGCTGTTCTTGTGCTACTTTCTGCAGTGTGGCTTCTTCTGACTTGTGCTGCAGCCTCTGACTTGCCAGTCTTGGTTCAGGCTGGGCTGGGGAGTTGTCCTAGTCCCCACCACAAACTGCTGTGACAACTTCCAAACCTCTCCTACTCCCTTCTTTGGATTAAATAGTTTGGTGAGAAAGTGAAGCTAAGAGACAAAGAGAGGTCTTGCCTTCCTAAGTGACTCCAAATTACTTATATAGGGATACTTTGCAAAGTGGTACCATGCACAGGTGTTTAACTTTCTTAATATCCTTTAAATGTTTAAATTAAACTTTACTGGAACTTTTTTACATTCTTTAAAGAGGATATAGTCAGGGCCAAATTTGTTAGAAGCCTGTCTGAGGAAGAGATGAGAGCTGAGAGTTCAGAGGACAAGTTAGTCAATAGGATTATTGAGTTCTTGCTCCTTGTTTGTTTCCATGCTTCAAGGAGAGGTGGGTTAACATCAGCATTTTGAATGGGATGTTTTTTCGGTTTGATTACCTGCATCTGAACATGTTCTTACAGTCCTTGTTCTGGATGGTGTCCTGCTTTTGGCTGGGATAATTAATTTTCTTCCTAGTAGCTGGTGCAGTGCTGTGTTTTTAATTCAGTATGAGACTAATGTTGATAATGCACTGATGTTTTAGTTTTTGCTGAGTACTGCTTACCCTAAATCAAGGACTTTTCACTTTCCCACGCTCTATCAGCATGAGGGTGTACAAGAAGCTGTGAAGGAGCATTGCCAGGACAGCTTCTCCAAACTGGCTGAAGGGATATTCCATAATATAGAATGTCATGCTCAGTAAACAAACTGGGTGGCGTTGTCTGGAATACTTTGGGATTGGTCAGTGAGTGGTGAGTGACTGTGTTGGGCATTATTAGCTTCTCCTGGGCTTTATTCTTCTCTATTGCATTAGTAGTAGTAGTAGTAGTTTTTTCTTGCTTTCAATTACTAAGCTGTTCTTATCTCAGTCTAAAAGGTTTAGATTTTTTTTCCCCATGGATTCTCCTCCCCATTGGGAAGAAGGTACTGAGAGAGTAGCTGTTTGGTACTTAGTTTTTGGCTGAGGTTAAACACTGGGTTTCTCCTTGGTGTCTCGTGACAGCTTTCTGCTATGGGCTGTGACTCTCTGTGCTGCATAATAGCTGAGGCCTTTGCATAGCTTGCTGCTAACCAGGAGACTTGTCTGTTTTACTGATATGAAAAACCTATCTGTTTTGCTACTGCCTCTGAATATCCTCTGCAATGCCATCATGACCCCTCTGATTAATTTCCACAATGTAGCTTTGCCAGGTAGACCTCAGCAACCTTCTAGATGACCTCCCTAACCTGCTGTTACTCACAGGAGTCCCACTATTAAAAGCTGAATAATCTGGCCAAATTTATCACCTTCAAAGAGACTTACAGAATGGTATGGCCTTGACACACAACACAGACTCCCTTCTCCAAAGATGTCTTGTGCACAAAACTTTTACTTCTTGGCCTCAGCTCTTTTTAGATGCTGCTCTTCCTTCATTCGAATCCTTCATCTTGGAAAACTGGTATTGTGTCTGTGTACAGTGTGAGTCAGCTGTGATAAAGAAGTGCCCCATGTGGTGTTCAGTTTAGGATTTAAAAGTTTGTATAAGGTCCTTTGCTTTAGATAGATTTCTCGTGTGACTTTAGTCAAGTGGGAGGTGTTACAAGGAATTTGGTGATTGCTTAATGAATCAAGATCCATAGGGAGCTGGGCTGACAACTTTTGCATATGCATAGAAGGCATTTAAAAAACTAATATATTCTTTAGCTTAAAAAAAAATAAATATGCATGGGCTTCTCAAGAACACTTGAAATCCCAAAGGAGCCAGTTGTACCCTTTGCTAGTCTTTTACTGCCACTTAGTCACTAGAAAAATGCTTGGTGAATTTTGCTTTTGGTCTTCATGATTGCCTTATTTTGCCTGGCTTGTGCATTGAGCTGTGAGCTGCTTCCCTGAGACACAGCAAGGGTACGTGTGTGGAGTTTGTTTGGCTGGTGTGGGGCCTGGGAAGGAGGCTAGGGGTGCTCCACAGATGAGCGTTGCAGGGATTGCCTATCCCTGCAAAGGTACGTGTGAGAGTTGGGTTGGTTTGTTGCTGTGGGAAGGGTCGTCTTGGCTCTGTTTTGATCTGAGGCCTTGTTTCATACCGCCTCCTTCAGCTGGTGAGAGGAGTCCCAGCCCAGGGCAAAGTCACCACCTTTTCTCAGTTGGTTCTGCTGATCCTGAGGGAAGGCCTTTGTGAACAAACAGCAGGATAAATGCAGTCTGTGTTGGTGCCCAGTTATGCTTAACATTTACATGTACTCTGTGAGCCATCGCTGGGCAGAACTGAGGCTTGGGGGAACCGTGGAGGTCTGAGGTAAGGACCCCAATCTGCTGGTTTGCTGCTTCCCTTGTTCTCCACCTCCAGCCTTGACATCTTCTGAGAGACTCTCATAACGAAGCTTAGCACAGCCAGGCCAGATTAAGCACTCTGACCACTCAGTAACCTATATTTCCAACCACCTTCATAGCAGGCAATAGCTCTGGAGAAGGGGCTCTAGTTTACCTCTCAAATCTTTTTGGGGAGGGAGCGATGGAAAGAGGAAAAGGAAATCACAGCAAAGTAAGCAACACGCTAGAGAAGGGAGAAGCAAAAGGAGAGGAAGCATTCAGTTTGATTTGTTGTCAACTCAAAATGCCTTGGCTACAGACTTGCCTGAGATGGTGTGAGAGAGGTGAGACTAACAGTGCAGTCGATATGTCAAGAGGGTATGTCTGGGAAAAGCATTTATTTAAGACAATTGTGATCAAATATTCATCAACTCGCTCTCCCACCATCCCACTACAGCTTCTTTCTTGCTTTTCTCAGCTGGAAACGACTTCATAGTGAAAGAAGGAGCAGCACTTAAATGCTTATTTATGTTGTCATTTCTAGGCATTTTATCAGGTCTCTAATGAAATAGATTTTCTCTCAAGAGGTACATATTTTCTGAGCCAGAGGGGGGGGAGCACTACAGATTGCTGAAAAGTCTGCCCACATTCAATGCATTTGTTGCATTATTAATGATGATAAAAGCGAGAGGTTATAAACATTTTCTTTTCTAAATACTAATTGCAGCTGACCTTAGCTTTAAAAAAAAAACAAAACCAGACAGGGGAGTGTGGTGGAGTAGGGGAAGCACAAATAAACCTATTGAGTCCAAAATGTAACTGTCAAGGCAAAACTTCTTTCTTGACAATCCCCAATGCTTTCACATATATCATTTCTAGAAGCACTGCCAGAGCCAAACCATTTGAGACTAGAATTATAGCAGAGATTAGCAGGATTCTGTTCCAAGAATATCTTTATGGTGATCACTTGTCACTTGTCATTACAAATAAATCCTACTGGTCTTCTCCCCTCAGTCTCATCCTTGGCTTACTTACACTTGAGAAATCATTCTTCTTGTCCCCTCTTTTCCAGCAAGCAAAATTCATGTTGCTTCTTCAAATGGTTTTATCCCGACTCAATACGGCCCTAGTGGAGGGGGATAGATACAAGAATTTTTCATGCTTTTTTTTTTCGTCCAGGTGCTGTTAAAATGTGTTTTCATTGTTATTGTCAGAACACTGGGCAATTCTGTGGTATCACTTGGGACAGCAGTGTGTGCACAAAGGTTTAGGTAGGTTACCTTATATCCAGTTGCCTCAAACAGAATGAGGGATGTTGAGTTTTTTGTTTGGTTGGTTTGGGTTTTTTGTTTTGGTTTGGGTTTGGTTTTTTTTTTTTCTGTGGTTATGTACCACAACAACACCCAGACCATTCAACCAAGGCCAGATTCCTGTTCCACGTACATGCAGCAAGGGGTTGTCTGAGTAAATGGGTAGAAAATGAGGGCATGAAGAAATAGAGCAGGTTGTTCTTATTCCTGCATCTGTTCAGTGGGTCCATGGTAGGAGAACCCAAGCGTCATGAGTCTTGCATTGCTGTCCCATCTCGTCCTCTCAGATACTAATACCATCCAGGCTCTGGACAGGGTGGTTAATAACTAGACTATTTGCTGGTTGTTCAGAGCAGCATGAGGCAAGTTCTGCTGGTTGAATTCATCACAGCAATAATGAAAGCCACTGCGTTTTTATGGGTGATGCTGAGAGCAGGCTGTGGCATCCTAGGTCTAAGCAGCAGAAATGGAATTTGAAACAATTAAGGATGATATTGTACCATTATGTGAACAATTGTAGTTGGTTATCTATATGAACCCTTGGAAGGGTTCAGGGTTGAACAGAGCTGCCCACAGACTTTTGTTGCTTTTTCTGGAGCTTAAAAAGAGATACCATATTTCAGCACTGGAGCTTAGGCTGGTGTTTGGATATGCTTTAAAAAAACTGAACACGTTCACTAATGTGTTGGCTTTGTTTGCAACAGAATGCCTTATTTCTATTTATTATTTCACTCATTTATTATTTATATTACACTAACAGCTAGAGGCCTCTTTCTGCTAGGTGTCAGACAGATTCTTTGTAGAGGAAAGTTTGTATTCTAATACTCTGCCTGAGAGGCAGGAGCGTGTTCAAAGGAAGTAGCAAATGAGTTGCAGAACGTGGGAAAGGACCCAGCTCTCCTGAGCCCTGGCTTCCTGACTTTAACCAGTGACCCTCATAAACAGCTACATGAAACAAAGCTATTGCTCTCACTTTGCGTGAAGCCTTTAATTTAAACTGATTCTGAATGGGAACCTTTAAACACACCAAACAACCAGTTTGCTCTGTTTGGATGGAAGGATGGTCTTTCTGTAGTGTATTGTGCATCTGAAGAGGGCTGCGCTGCCTGAAGCCAGTGGCCTCTCAATGTTTCTGGAGCCTAAGCTGATCTTTCATAGGCTTTCTATATGGCAGGAAGATAGAGCCCTTGCTTCACTTCTCTTCTTGCTACAACATATTGTCCATGTCTCATGAGATACCAGGGGAACCTTCTCCAGATGTGCAAGTTAAAAACTAAGGGTTTTGATGGTCGCGTGCCTCCCTTGTCTCTGAGTTTAAAAGCAACCTGTCAGAAAGGGACCGAACCCTTGGGTATTCACATTTGCTTTCGTTAGGATAATTAAAGAATAGAATAAGCAGAACAGACAGACTTGTCCCTTTTAAGATGCAAATGAGGGGTTCTCTGAGTGGCATTTTGGAGTCAGTTTCCCGTCATGCTTATGCAAAGAAGTAAAAGACCAGTTTGAAACATAATGGAATAGCCTTAGCATCTCGATTTAATGAGTTTTCTACCACTGCTGGAACAGAGGTCATTTCCCTTTATCTTGCATAGTTTTTCCACATGGCCATTTTCATTGATTATGGTCTCACATGTAGGATTCAGGTGTGGACTATGAAAAACAAGATACTCTTCGGAGCCTTGGGCTCTTCTCTAGAGACCAGCTGTAAGCCAGGCATCCCATTTGAGACCTGTGTTTTCCTCTGGACTAAGCTAATGACTGCTGGTCATTTGCTACATAACTTGGTATTTTCTGACATGGGCTGAGAATTGCCATCATCTCACGAGGGCAGCTCCTGTCACTGAGAGTGCACAGCATTTGCTGGGGTGGGATGTGGCTTTCCCACGGGCAGCGTGTTGTTAATACAGCGACTACAGTCATGCAAGGAATATGCTGCAGCACAGATATCTGTGGAGACATCAAGCTGCTTCCTGGGTTCCAGGAGCACCCTGCCCTGTAGAAATGTTCCTTACTTCTCCTTCCGTGCCCCAGCCAAGATCAGGACGGATTCCTGAGGTTCTCACCTCCAGGGAGCAGGCAGCTGCCAGTGCGCTCAGACAGGTCTGTGCTGGGAAAAGCTCAGCAGCAGTGGCTACAGTGCATCATAAAAGCACGAGACCTGGTTGTGAGCCTTAGAAACTGTGGTACATTTGCCTGAAGTAGGTATGGTAATTAAGAGACTTGTGGCTGTGTTTTCAGAGGAATGTTTTTGACATCTTGTCTAATCTATACAGTATTCTTGTTCTTTGCCAATGCAACAACTTCTTACATCCACTAATGTTCTGGCATGTCTGCACACTTATTCATGCCATTATTTCTGGCATCGGCCTACTTATTTTTCCCTTCAGTTAGGCCAAATAAACATCAAAGAGATGCCTTTTCCTCAGGGATGTCACTGAACTAATTTCTGATGGACAGGGTGATTTTTTTTATTATTTATTTATTAATTTTCTCTGAGAAGATCTAGGCCCTTCCGAAAGCACTGCTTGGTTTTACTCCCCCTGCGCTGAGGCTGCGCGCACGCACCAGCGCCGCTCCACACGTGCGTGTGGCGTCTTTGTATCTGACACAGTCAGCTCTTGTTCAAGGGGTAGACTTGCTCTTCTCTGCTTGCTGTGGTGTCAATGCTTTTGCCTCTGCCCCTGGGACGGGTGCCAGAAGCCGTGTGAGGGAAGGCAGCAATTCCATGGAGACTACACAGAGCACAACGCTAAGCAAATAACAAAGTCATTGCAGCATACTGGCCTTCACCTCTCTTTGTAAACAGTCAGGTATTAAATATAAATTAATGTTTCAAGGGTGTGTGTTTCTTCAGGGATTCCTGTTTACTTCATCGTTGTTAGAGGAAAGTTTGTTCTCTTGGGGCTGGAAACCAAGAAAGATTACATATTTTTTGCTCCCCCTCCCACTTCCCCACTTGGGATCACAGAATGGAAGAGAATAGAATCATTAAGGTTAGAAAAGACCTCCAAGATCATTGAGTCTGACTGTTGACTAAACACTACCATCCACTAAACCATAGCAGTATGCCATGTCCAGTTCTTCCTGGAACACTTCCAGGGATGGTAATTCCACTGCTTTCCTGGGCAGCCTGTTCCAGCGTTTAACTATCCTTTCAGAGAAGAAATTCTTCCTGATGTCCAACCTGAACCTCCCCTGACACAACTTGAGGCCATTTCCTCTTGTCCTGACAACTTTTCTCTTCCTTTTTTCTTACTTCCTTCACCAAGTAGTAACAGTGCAATGTCCCTTTCCAAGCAGGAGTGCCCTCATGTACAAGTGAAATCTTAAGCATGCTATAAACCTTAGTGGCTGTTCTCTTCACACAGGAGCTTTGCCTGACTCTGGACCATATTTCTTTAAGCCATGTCACTTGCCTGGGTAGCTACCCTGCTCCTAGTGCATGATGACAGCCAGTTCACCAGGGGACAAAGGCTGACAGGAGAACTTAAAGGTCACTGTCCATCTTCTGATACAGTTGTGCAGGTGCCCAGGTGTGTGTTTTCACTAGCTTCACTTAATTGCTTCAGACTAAAAATTTTCTCTGCTGTTCTTTAGTAATTTTACAAATTAAATAATGTAGCTGGAGACATCACCTTCTCGTTGGGTGCTTTATTTTTGTATGGTAAGTTGCCTTGCAGCAGAAGCAAGCCATCATTGGCGGAACCACAAGTGCAAGATTATTACTGAATACATTATCTTAATTACATCACATGGGTGTCATGTCCACTGCAAACTACTGATGAGATAATCCTAAACCACACCAGCTGTCAGCAAGAGGAAAAGGGGTAGGTTAGGGATGCATTTAATTTTTGTACACGTGGCTATTTTGCATAAACAAGCCATTGCATCAGTATCAGTTTGAAAAACATGCAGACTAATTATGAACAAAACTCTTTTGAAAAAAAAAAAAATCGTCTCTTATGCCATCCAGGATGTAATGTGCCACTTGTATTTTTTTCAGTGGGGAGCTCACAGCTACTTCACTCATAGCTTCTTGCCGCAGGGAGCAGGCAGAACCAGCAGCTGTAGGATGCTCTGGTCCCAGATGGATGAAGCACATATGCCACAGTACGAAAGCCGTGTCACTAGGGAAGCGATCAAAGCTTACTAATTATAACTGTTGCATTTTCTAGTCTCCCTCTGCCTTAAATCCAGGAGCACAGCTCCTCCCTGTCCCAGCTGCTTCCAGGAGAAGGTGCTATGAGGAGCTGGAGAAAATCACTAGCACCCACAGCCACTTCATCCAGTCACCTTCTAAAGTCTTCAATTTTTCAGCTTGTGCGGTGCTGCCAAATGCACGGCAGTTCTTCTTACAAACGGGATTTGGCAAAATAAATGAGCTGAAACCCTGCAAGGGGATTATTCATCATAGCAGAAGCCTGAGCTGCCACAGTGTTTGTCATCGGTAGTGCCTTTGTTATCAGTTCCATCACCGAAGCCAGTGCACGTGTCGTGCGGTAAAAATCCGACCACTGGCCAGGGGATTTTCCCTTCTGGTTTTGCAGCTAAGAGGAGAGGTTGAGATGTGTGAAAACAGTTCACACTTGCGCTCTTTGGGCACAGACACTGCAGATCATGAACGGAGTATTTGTTTATCTTGCGTTTGTTTTAGCTTAAGGGTGCGGGCTTTTTTCCTCACTTCTCTGCTCCAGTGGATAAAAGAGTGTGATTGTTCCATCTCCCCCCACTGTCCCCACACGTTTCCATTATTTACCCCCTCTTCTTACAGTTGCATTGGTCTTTCTGTAAGGGAGAGAAATAGAATAGTTTAGTGAAAAGGAGGAGAGAAAGATGAGAGAGCTGCAAACTAATGGAGAGCAGGCTGAATGACAGATAACCTGTCTGCCTTTCTTACATATTTCCTCTGCAACTCTCTCCGGTCACGCTCATGTACTTTCTCTCACTTACTCATACAAAAACATACACAAACTGTCAGCTAAACTTTCATTTTCCCACCCCTGCCCATTTTCCTCTTCCTTCTTCTCTTCCTTATGCTCATTAATTTCCTGTGTTGAATGTGTTCAAGGGGAGATACAAAAAGAGTTGAGATTCATTATGGTATGAGAAGGTAGAAGCCAGCAGTAACGTGAGTTGGTTTCGAGGAGGAAAGGAAATTCAGACAACATGAGAAATCTTGGAAACCCCATTATTTTTGGACCCTACTGAGGGCAAGCGAAATCCTTCATACGAGAAGGAACAGCCTTCTGCTATGAGAAACAGGTTGCTGTTTCTCATAGCAACTTTCCCACATCCTGCTCTAAAGTCTAGGTAATTTACATGGGATCAGTACTCTAGGCACTGTCCTGCACTAAGAAAAGCCCTGGATGCCTTGCTCTGATCAGCCTTTGAGACTGGCACGACTTGGATTTTCAGAATTCACTGTCCAGGGCACCTCAGGCTGGCCCCCCAAAGATGATCTCATCTCTTACAACACTGCTTATTTTCCAACAGAGATACCTCTCCACAGAAAAAGCAGGAGAGTAAGGTCTGTAGAGACAGCTATATTTTTGTGACTTCTGTAACCCCACCTTGCCTTCCACCAGTTCTCTCTTCCTTTCAAACTGCTGTTTTGAACAAGGAAAAATGAACCAAAAGAACTGCAAAAGGGATGTGCACACGTTTTTATCTTCACTTCCAAGGGAGGCCTGCCCTTTGTCCCCTTTTCCCAAATAACCAAAATCCATCAGATAACCTCTTAAGACCAAGCCTAAGGCAAAATCAATCTCCAAAGGAAATAGCAATTGCTCTTGCTCAGACAGCAAGCAGAACGTGAAATCCATATTGGCTTATTAAAAGCACAGGCTTTGCCTTGCTCATCTCTGATAATGACAAGCAGAAATTATTTTTATTACATGCACACATGGACACACATGGGTAAAATACAGACTGTTTTAAAGGCAGAGGTTTCCTGGGGGTGCTTGTAGTGGTTCTCATCACTCCATCACTGAGGGTGGGTGAATCCTCCTCCTTGAGCAATATCCTGTGTCAGCAATTGAATGAAGTGCTCTGATTTATCTGTTTCCCTCTGGATTTTATTGTCTGTTCTGTTTCCTTGCAAGGGCTGAATTTGGAGGGGAAGTGCATGGAGGTTAGACAAGTTAGAAGTGTGGACCCACCAGCTGGGGCTCTGATGTACAGCCACAGGTTTTTAAAAGTCAGTAGGATAATAGCACTCAATTGGTCCCTGAAAAGAAGGATGCTTCGAGCAGAGGGTTTTTTTCTGGGCAGGCTGGAAGGCTCCTAATTACTAGAAATCAAGAGGAGAGTCAGTCAGGCATGAGATAGAAACCTCACAGTGGGGAGACAGCTGAGTGGAAAATGGCTGTTGAGCAGGCAAACTTCCTCAGTTCTCTTCATAAATGTAGAAAATGATTGTTGTCAAACTTTTTCCTTCTCCTTATCTTGCCTCTCTGTGGAAAGAAAAACAAGCTCTGCCTCCCCTCTCCAGTCACTCTGGGGTCGCTGCAGTCACGTGGGGCACCCTCCCTCTGCTTCTACTTCAGTGCCTTATACTGGCAGCCAGCAGACCCCACTAAGTTACCTGGGCCAGTTTAATGAGCTGGCAGTGGCTTTCTTTATTAACATTTCTTGCTTTAAGTTTATCTTTTCCCTTTTCCCCCTCCACCCCCAAGCCCCTTCCCCAAGTACATCCATGGTCAATCCAGCTGCATAAGCTGGTTATGCAGTGACCTGCTTTGGGCTGTTTCATAACGTGGAGAGCTTTGGTTAACTGGGAGAACCTGGTATCAGGTGAAACCAGGACACTTTGTGCTCACCCAGTGACAGGTGATTGCTTAGGAACACAAATTGAAGGGGAAGGCCAAGTGAATTAACTCTCTGATAGGTTTGGGGGGCCAGTCAGCTACTGCCTTGACAAATCTGCCTTGTCTTTGGGTTTTTCTATTTGTCACTGTGAAGATTTCCTCTCTTTTGTAATTTCTCTTCTGTGGTTCAAGCAAAGGCTTGGGAACTGAGAACTGTGGTTTTTCTCTAGATCCCTCAGAATTTCATGGAGTCACCAATTTGTTCAGGTCAAAACAGACTTGTGTGATCGTTTGTGTCACTTGCACAGGAACTGCTTTGTCTCTTTCACATGCCTGGCTTTGAGGGCTTTGTTTCTGCCTGTGGTCTTGACTCAAAATGTGATGCTGGGATGCTTCTTACTTCCTTTCATTATGCAGTGCTGTTGGCTACTTGTAAGACCAATGTCTCATGGAGGTGGAGAGGGGCAGGTAGGGTACAGCAAGAAGGCACCTGTGCTGTGTTTGGTTTCTAGCAGGTCTGATCAGAGGTTTTTGTGACAGCAGTTTCACTTCCAAGGCTTTTTTGACTCTCTTATCTCCTCCCCATAGCTCTTTATCCTGCTGCTGGTCTGCTCAATTGTTGAGAATGTGTCACTCTGTCTTTCGGATGGGCAAATCACTCCTTGCAATTCTGGCTACAGCTACTGCTGTTGTACTTAGGCCTGTAGATCTATAGGGCAGGGGTGGACTTGACACCTTTTACCTGCAGTAGTTTGAGGACAGCCCTGTCTTGCTGAGTTCCTTCCAAATTTTGCTTTTGGCTGAATTCTCCCTCTTTGGTGCCTTGACATGGGGAGCAGCCACTTCATGAGAAGGGACAGCTAGTTTTGGCTAGTAGAAGAAGAAAGAAAAGTGCTGCTTTGGGAAGCTCTGAGAAAGGGAGGAGGATAACAAGTATAAAAAGTCTATCAAGTCCTTGCTAAATCTTCCCACGAAGAGCAGCTCGCCCTTAGCTCTCTGTGAACTCTGGTCACATCTCCAGAATGTGCATGGAAAGCAATGCTGAGGCAGGAATGTGTAGGGTTGGGGTCACAGAAGAAACATATGGATGTTTTAGCTACAAACACTACAAGATGCAGGGAAAATCCCTGTGGATGGAGCTCAAATCACATCTGTACAGTTTGAACAGCTCTAGCACTAGCATTTAGTCTGTAGGCTGTTGTTTTACACCTCTGCTCCAGAGGAATGGAATTTTCCTAATCCCTATTTTATGGATGGGATAAGGAATGGACCTGTGAATCAGAGTCAGCAACTTAGTCAGAAGTACAAAATTTTATCCTAGGATTTACAATACATTCATGTAATGCCTGTGCACTTAATATTCTAGATGACAAAATGGAAGTTTTATTTCACTGTTAGGATGGTGAGCTGTAGAGGTCTGGCCTTACATGTTTCTTGTGGAAATGAATGTGCCTGATCCTTTTCCAGCAGTTCGTGCTATACACTGCTGCTGCCATGACTTACTGTCCACCAAGTATGTGCACAGGTGATTTTATACAGCTTGTCTTGGATTCTTCCATGTCTTCTAGCTGTTACTCCAAAGAGGATTTCCTTATAAGATTCTTTATTTGTAGGATATTATAGTTATAAGGCACAGGTATGTTAATGTAGAATAAATTTTGCTTTTAATGCTTTCAGCCTTTGTTGCCCCAGGAGGTCATCAAGTCAATTATTATAAAAGGATTTTAAAAAGGGCCTGGATAATTTTATGACCATTTGTAATTATGTGTTAAGATAGGGGTAATCAAATCTTATGCTTTGTGGCAGATGATAACCACAGGGACCATGAAATGGCTCATTTTCTCTCTCATGCACCAGTTGACCATTAGGGTGGAGTTCTTGTCTTCCTCCAGACTTTAAATTAATTGCTGCTGAGCATAGGAGACTAAAGGCCTTTAACTTTCTGATCTCTCTGGCAGGCTGAATGCTGCTAGACTTTGTCCTGCTGCTTTGGGTCTGTTTTCTGGGGAATGGTTAGGGGAGATGGGTCCAGTAGAAACCCAGAGTTAGCATGGGGTGGTGGGAACATTTCCAGGTGCTGCATGCTTCTTGTGACTGACATAGCTCATGTCTGAATTCCTGGTCACGGGAGTTGCAGAGTGTGGGCAGTAGAGTATCATCATGGCCATGTGGCCTGTGTTTTCTGGCTACAGCAGCACAACCAGGGCAGCTTCTGTATTGCCTGGCCTCTAGGCGGTGTTTGCATAAGCAGTGGCTCTGGGTGAATTGGATTTTAGATAAGAAGTCTTCTCCTCTTTTTTTTCCAGGCTTCAGCTGTAGTGCTTGTGTTGGCTCATCTTTAAGATGTGTGTTGGACAGGGGAAACCAGGCTGAGGGAGGTTGGAAGTGTTTGGAATTTTTTGTTCTGTGGCTCTGCTGTGCTGGTTCCATTGTGATCCATGCCTCTCTGCTCCGTTTGTTTCACAGCATGGTGAAAATAGATGAAACATTTAACTGGATAATGAATTATGGCCTTGGAGGTCCTGCAAACCATTTGTGAGAGTGAAGAAAGTGATGTTCTTGCCAGCAGCTGCTCTGGCTTACGCAGTTCCTTGTGCAGTTTCCTCAACGGCTTTCTCTATAAAACTGTAATTTCAGCCGTGTCCAGTTTGAGTCACTGTTTGACAAACTGGTTTCCTTCTCTGATTTTTTTAAGCTCTTTGTTTTTGGGTAGCCAGAGATCAAAACGCCTTGTGTCTCAGGCAGAGTATGGGTGAATAAAACAAAGCCAGACAAAGTTTTTATCTAAGCCCTCTCTTTTTAGTCTTCTGCATCTGAAAGACACTGTGCAAATGCAGATATTTTGGGGAATTGGCCACTTCTTGGGATAGATGTGGTTGCGGCTTGTACACAGCAATGTTAACCAATGTTGTGGGGCAACGAAGTTTAAAAACTCTCTGTCTAGTAAAGGAATATGGAAATGGCATTTCTCCATTTTATCCAAGCTAGAGGACTGCAAATGTCTCCGCAGCTCTATGTGAGAGCCTCTTCAGTGCCTCTTGCTTCAGTCAGTAGTGCTCTGAACTGGCAAATCTGAACTGGCTCTGAAATGCTGTTTTGTAGTGTTATGCTGCCCATCTCTTACGAATGGGAATCCTAAATACTTGATGGAGAGAAATGAGATCAAAAGGAGAAAAACTGCGGGATGGTTGGCAAAGGAGAATAGGAGATGCTGTCAGGAGAGGAATTGAATTGAGAAGGGGAGCAAATGAGGCAGATATATGCAAGAAGCCTGTTCAAAAGGCAGGACACACAGAGGAGAGGCTTTCAGAGCAAAGTAATGAAAGGGCTACCATGCAGGACAGTGCACAGTGAGGAGAGCAGTGGTTAGATAATGTAAGAGCTCTGTCTATTTATATTTATGTCTTGACATCCATTAGGACCCTTCCTTCACAACTGGCGTTCCCATCTGGCTCCCACCCCACTCCCCCCTCCTCACCTTGCGTTGTATCCTGCTGATATCTCCCAACTACTTGGGCTTCAGGGCTTGGAAGAGAAGCTACTGATAATTTTCCCCAGTTGTTACAGGCTAGTCCTGGTAAGGATTAGATGATCCCATGATGCTCAAGATGGGTTTTTTCCCACCTGTAGTAAAGAGGCAGTTTAGTTTTCCTCAAAAACAGTGCATCCTCCCTTGCCGCAGCTCAGTCAGCTTGGTGTCTCTGCACCTATTCACTCAATATACATACCATGATGTTCGCTGTTCTTCCACAAATTGGGCATAGGAGTCCTTGGGTCACAGGACTGTATGTTTTAGTGAGCTTGGTCTTCTCATTATCTGCTGTAATTGGGGAAAACTGTAGCTTCATGGGACAGAAACTGTCAAAACTGGTTCTCTAATATGCCCATAACTGCAAGAATTTGTAAATAGAGAGCGCCAGAGCAGCAAAGCACTGATTGGAGCTCACTGCAGAGTTTACCAACAACCACTAATTGCCAGCTCTGTTTGGATGAATTGTAAATGACCAAGATAATGCAAATTAGGAAGACACTCTTGGCAGAATTCTAGCAGCTTCTGGGAACTGGGGAAGTCATGCAGCTCCCTTTGTAACTGGGAGCGGAGCCCAATTTGCCATGGCTTCTGTAATGCTTGCTTAGGCTGGGAGTGAGTCAGTGGAGCCCAACTGGATCACATGCTGCCCTCCAGGGGTTTGTTGCTTGTTAATCCCATACAGAATTGGGACGTCTAGTTTTGGGGTTTTTTCAGTCTACTCTACTTATTTGTTGTTGAACATTTAAAATAAAAAAAGGGAAAAAGAAAAGCTTGTAATAAATATCAACTCTGACATTGATAAGGTTTGAAAATACTTTGTTAGAAGCTAGGTTTTTTACTTTTATGTATTTTTTTTAACCATACTTATTTTACATTGAAAAACTTTCTGCCTGGGGGAATACTGGTAGGGATATGGGATCAGCAGAGGAAAATATTTTAGAGATACCATTGTCCTTATTCCCCATTCACCCTGCAGTTTTTTGAGCTACCTGATAAATTTGTGAGTGCAGGTGGAGTGGGGTATGCTCCTTGGAGAAAGGAGGAGGGGAAACACATCTCCCACTGCCTGGCTCCTTCCAATTTTGTTAAGTGTACCATTGTGGGGAGAGCCCTGGCCCATACATATGTGCTTAGGGATGTGGGGGAACTGCAGACTTGAGCATGATGTGGTTTCATGCCACCCCACTCAGGGAGTAAAACTGGGGAGCAAATGGCCAGAGCAGCTACCAGTGGGCTCTGGAATTAGCTTTCTGTAGCATGTCCTCTGGTAAGCCACGTTTCCAGGAATTAACTTGTTGAGAGTTTGCCCACTAGAATATTCATGGAAAGCAGTCACACCAGGGGCATGAGCACAGCCAAAGCAAAAGTGGTTTTAAAACTTAAAAAAATTATTTATGGAAAATGGGGGGTTTTTTGCTAGCCAGTCAGCTTCTGGGGGGGAAAAAAAAAACAAACAAAAAAACCTGTGTGGGAGGACACGTGTGTGCATAGGATCCCTGTGTTTATAGTGGATAGCGTGAGCACACTTGTAAGATTTGCAGGGAGTGAAATTCCTGAGACTGGTGGTGTAATTATTTTGAATTTAACTTGTTCAGAGTGAAGACTTGAAAGAAAATGAGAAAAGCCTGGAGCTGTGAAGGACTTTGACTTCAGCAGTGGAGGAGAGTGGGTGCCCATAGTGAAAGAACCCAGAGGCTCAAACCCTCCGTGTCTCCTCTTCTGCTCAGTCTCTAAGTGCTGCATTTATGTTAAGCAATCCCCAACCACAATGAAAGCCAGTGTACTTTATTTAATAACTGTGTCGGCAGGGCTCCTCTGAGAGTGGGAGTGCCAGAACTGGTTGGCTTTTTAATGGGGCCTGTCAAGGGAATTGGTTACAGATGGGGAAATGAAGCACATTCACTCTTCCCTGGTTTTAACATCCCAGCTCTGGAGTAGAGGGTGGGTTTGGTTAAGTGCACTTTGTGGCTCTTTCTCTCCTGTAACAGTTGACTACTTAATGCAAAATGCTGCTTCTGAGCCTTAACACAGCAAGGCAAAGTGCTTTGTTACAAAAGCGCTGTGGGAGGGGAGAGAACGGGGAGGACAGCACGCGTGTTTATTTGCTCCCATTACGCCAGTGCTGCTGTGAACACAGATCGAAGCTTTTCTTCCAAACGGCCCCTTGGCACAGGTTATTTGCACATAAATGGCCACAGGTGATTTATTTATTCGGCACAGCTGGGTTCTGCAAAAGAAACTCTGGCTATACCTGCCAGTAGGTTAATACTCTCTCCTGCAGCGCTGGGAGGGCATGTGGAATTTGCTCTGCTGCAGGAGACCAGAAATTCAAAGACTGTGGCTGAAATTTTTGAGGCTGTGGGACAATTTTATGGCTGTCCTGTCATTTTGGCTTGCTTGTTTGTTTTTCCCTTTGGCTGTGGTGTAGAATAGAGTATGGGGCCTTGAAGAAAGGAAAAATATAAGGCTTGTGTTGTATAAGCAGGCTAGTGTGTTACCCTGTTGAAGAGAAAGAAGAGCCTGCTTGTGAGGGAGACACGGACTGCTGTGGGTTTGCTCAGTGCGTGGACCTGGCAATTCAGTAACTCACTGTGTTGAATGCCACATGGCCATGGAAAAGTTATTCCTTGTCTTGAGGTGTTTTAAATTTGCATCAGATTTATCTATATAGGTGGCCAACTCCAGATCTTGATGACTGAGTTTTATTCCTTAAATACCACTGATACTGATTTTGTGTCCTTTAGGGGTCTTAGTGTCCACCATTCTATAGCCAGATATCATGGTCTGTGTGCTTTCATTACCCTCTCTAATGACTTAAGTTTATCCCAAAGATGAAATTCAAAACTTCTGAAGTGCAGGGTAGGACATGTTGACCTCCGATAACTTCTGGGATGAAAGGACTTCCTGCATAGGGTACCTGAATTCTGGAAGTTGGATACCTAGGAGTTTTTGGGAGAGGAGTATTGCAGGAAGGATTGTAGGGATTGGGTGGTTGTATACCTCAGTGAGGTGAACTGAGGATGCTATGGAGAGAAATTTATTTTAGAAACCACCTTGTAAAATTTGGGGTCCTCAGAGCATCGGTAGAGAAAGCAGTCTGAAAATCTCTCACATCTAACTTCAAAGGTGCTCAAAGACTTTCAAGTGCAAATGCTTAGAAGCTGAAACATCAGCTGAGAGCAGAGAAGCTGGCTTATTTTCCTTCTCCTCCCTCTTTTTTCCCCAAGTGGAATTATCCACTCTGAGAGTTCCATAAACGTTTTCCACAATGAAAACCCTGTCTCCACTGGGCAGTGTATTTGCAGGAAAGGCCAAAAAGCCTGAATCCTACAACACTGGAGCCCTACACCCCAAAGCACTTCTGACTTTAGACACCTTTCTTCAGTGAAAACCTTTTGTTCCTCTCTAGCCTGATCCATTCCCTCTGCATTGTGAGCCTACTCATACAAAAATTTAAGAGAAGGAGGTTCTCCCCTTGATTCTCCTCTTCTTTCCCCACTCCCTCATTATTGCATGAACATCCTCTCATCAAAGAAGAAATAGTAAATATTTAGGTAGCTGCTATCACTGCCCATCTGGAGTAAGGGTGTGCCCACTCGAGACTTTGCACAGTGGGGTGGGATAATATGGGGGTTAGGGCACGGAATGAGATTTGGAAGCCCTGGGTTTGTATGGTCTTTGTTAGTTCTTGGATGATTTCTTTACTTTTTTGGTACTTTATCTTCTTGTTTGCAAAATGTGGCTTTGTAACGTTCTCTTCAGTCAGAAGAAGGATTGCAAACATGTAAATGTTATTGAGTCTAGGATGCTGGGGACTGCATAAATGCATAAGAGATTCAACCAGTAAAATGAGACAGTGAGGTTCTGCTTAAAGGGGCTGGAAGGTAATTTCAGATTAAGTTCTGTTCCGGATTCACACTCCTCCAAACCTTGCACATAAGAAGTTGAAATGAGTCTGGAACATGACATCTAATTTCTAGAAAAACAGAAATATCATCTACAATGATGGTACACGTAGGGCACTTTGAAAGTTAGCACATGTCAATTTTTAACAGATTTGAGGTTATTTAGTCTTTGTCTGTTACTTCTATAGGTATCAGGGGTTTTTTTAATGCCCTTAGAAAAAATAGGACAATTTCCCAAGCCTTTTTTCGCCCCTCTTATTTTTATGACAAAATCCCATCTACTTAGGGTTAGCTCTATTATAAAATTTTCCTTTTAACAAATTCAGCATCACAAAAATGTCATGTGAAATGCTTCTCTTCCATTATTGAATGATAAATCTAAATGTAGAAACTGGAGTTCTCAGTGGAAAAAAGATCTAATTTTTTTTTCTTTCTTTTGTTATATCCCTGTTTCTACCCTTGAAAATAGAAATGTCCTCATGTAAAATAAAACAGATTCAACTTCCTTGAGTTGATGGAATAGCTTTTATTCATATTAAGTATTGGATGCAGGACTAAAATGTGAATGCATGTAACATCCAATATTCTTCAAGTGAGGATGCTTTTGAACAATCAGATTGACTGGTCAGGAGAGGGTAGGAGTGACCACAGAATCATAGAATGGTTTTGGTTGGAAGGGGACCTCAAAGATCATCCTGTTTCAGTCCCCCTGACATGGGCAGGGACACCTTCCACTAGACCAGGTTGCTCAAAGCCCCATCCAACCTGGCCTCGAACACTATCGGGCACAGGGCATCCTAACTGTGAGAGTGCCTCACCACCCTCACAGTAAGGAATTTCTTTCCAACATCTAATCTGGCCCCTTCCAGGTACTGGCAGGCTGCTAAAAGGTCTCCATGGAGCCTCTTCTTGCCAGGCTCAACAGCCCCAACTCTCTCAGCCTGTCTTCATAGGAGAGGTGGTCCAGCCCTCTGATCACCTTTCCCTCCTCTGGACTTGCTTCAGGGTTCATATCCTCTTTATGTTGGGGGCCTCAGAGTGGGACACAGTTCTCCAGCTTGGGTCTCATGAGAGAGTACAAGAGTGACAGACCAGGAGAATCCTCTCCCTTGCCCTGCTGGCTGTGCTTCTTTTGATGCAGCCCAGGATGTTGGGTTTCTGGGCTACACAAGCATGTTGCCAGTCATGGTGAGCCTCTTGTCCACCAGGACTGAGTCTTTCTGCTCAGGGCTGCTCTCAATCCATTCTCTGTCTAGCCTGTATTTGTGCTTGGGGTTTTCCCAACCTAAGTGCAAGCGCCTTGCCCTCAGCCTTGTTGAACTTCATGAAGTTTGCATGGGCCCACCCCTCAAGTGTGTCAAGGTGCCACCGGATGGGGACCCTTAGGAGATGGTCTTAAGTAAGGAATATGGAAATGTTTAGAGCACTGCCTGTAACACCCAGAAGGTGAGGCAGAGGGGGGGAGTATCTTGCATGCAGATTTAGCCAGAGTATATCTGTGAAGGAAGTTCTGAACATCTGCCAGTTTTAAATGGTTATACATGTGCTTAGTTGCAGTAATATAGGTGTTTCAATAATGTGTGAGTGTAAAGATCACCAGTAGAATCACCTTAGATGCCACCTGGCTTTGGAGCAGAAGCCAGGTGCTGTTTTTATGACTGCTACGAGCATCTTCATATTCAAGGTCTGTTTAGGGATTTAGCAACTGGCTTTCCAGGAATGATCACTTAGCTCTATTCTGCCTGCCGGAGATGTCATGAGGATCATAACACAATAGCTGGGACACCAGAGGTTGAAGGTGTTTGTGATCACCTATAAAAATGAGGTGAGGTTGGCTCCTCAGGGATGTCTGCAAAGATGAAGCTGGAGCTTCAGTTTTTTGAAGGAAAGAAGGGCAGAAAACCTGTTAGTTCTTTACAGCAGCTTGTTGCTGGTCTTAGTAGTGAATTTGAGTTCATGTAATGAAGAGACTATTGTTCATGGCATCGCTGGAGGTAGCAACCTAGGATTTTGAACCTGAAGCATTTTCTGCAGTCCCAGATGAAGAAATATTGTGCTTCTGCAAGGACGTGTGTGAGGCAGTGTGAGATGAGAAACACCACTGAGAAAAGTGCACAGGAGAAGCTGTAATCAGGCAGCAGTGAAGCTTTGCAAGGTTCTCTCAGCTTTTGCATTTCACTCAAGCCTGAAAACCTCTAAAGGTCAAGACAAATTGTGTATTTCCCCAGAATTATGGGGAAATCAGGCTGTGTTCCTGATATTTTGGGGTTTTTAAACTTTTTTTGTTTGTTTGTTTCTCTTCCTCTCCTTGTTCACGCATGTGGGTTTTGCAGGTTATTGCGAATCAAGGGAGTAAAAAAGGTTTTACTGTGTGGGAAAAAATAGCAAGTGCCCCTCACATATGCATGGCTCGTGCACATACTTGCTGCATTTGACAGCAAAATCAATTAATCATTAGGAATCTCCTCCTAGAGATCTCCTCCAGAGTAGAAAGGTTTCTACTCTGCCAAAGGTAAAAAGCACACAGAAAAAGGCAAAAAGCAAAACCATTTTTCCTTTTATTTTTTTTTCTCTTTCCTGTTTCCCTTTCCCTGCACATAGGCCCATGCTCACACCTGCAGATGTTGACACAGCAGTCTAGCTAGCCAGAGCTGCCAGTTAGTGCAAACATTGTGGGAAGGCAATAAATATCACTCTGTGGAATAAATGGCCCCCATGAGTCCCACTTGGGAGGATTATGTTTTATATGTCTCCTCTCTTCTGCCCCTTGTTCGTTGTTCACTCTTGAGATTGTGTCCATGGGGCTCCCCTCTCATTTCCCAAAAGCCTTGAGTTCCCCTTCCTACCTCCTGCTTCTTTCAGGGGAGAAGAGCCCACAGAAAGACAGCTCTCTGAAAATCTGACCAAGGTGTTTTCTCCATTTATGGAGTGTTAGTCCCGTCTCTAACTTCTGGGATCGTTGTATCCTATGCCCATGTTTGCATCTGATTTAATGCAGTGCTGAGAATGAGCTGTGTTCCCAAGCTGCTGTGTGGAAGGAAAGGCAAATATGTCATCTCTGCTAGCTGAAATCTTCAAGGTGACAGAAGGGATCAAGGTGAAAGCAGAAGGGACTCTATATGAAGGTGACCTGGCAGTCACAGGATTTTCATTTGTTTGCAGAGGAAAGCTTGTGGGTATGTGTGTACTGCTGCACAGAGAACAAGAATTTATGTTTGTGGTACTTTGATAGTATACATTGCTATTACAGGTCCAGCACAGGCTGACCTTAGTCAAACATGATTACCCATAGCTGGCCACCCAGAATCTCCTGCTGGAAGAGTGCATGGCCTGGCACTTCTTCGTGCTGCTCCAAGGGCCCATTTCAGGCAATCTCACTTCTTATAAGCAATGGTAAATGGATCCCTCCCTGACAATCCTCAGCAGGCACAAAGCAAATAGGTTCTAGGTTTTCTATCTCTTCTTAGCAGAATGCAAGATCATGCACAGGGGTAATGATGAACTTTAATGAGGAAAGGTTAGGTCATAAAGGTGCCTTGAGCCTCCACATCCACACAGAGAGAGACCTCTCTTTGCTCTGTAGGTAAAATTCACATTCACAGGAGTTCCACAGTGGTTATTTCCACTTAACCCACACCCCACGCTGCCATCATTAACTCTTCAGCCCAAGTATTGGGGGCCAGAACCCTTTTCCTATTTGTCCAGTCAATTATGGGTTTGTATTTCTGCATCCCAGCCCAGGAGACAACACTGTCCTTTGGGATAAAAGATAGAAGATAGTACAGCTTTCCCGCTCCCTGCCACACCCTCGCCCCCTCCCTTAACTCACTCTCTGTGTCCTTAGTGCTATAACATCCATTAGTTCACTAAAATGTCTGAGTGAAAACTCTAGTTAATCCCCATCTTTTGTAGATTTTTAAGCTCAGGACCCAATTTTAAAAAAGTGAAATAAAATTAAGAAGACATGTTGATATTAGCATTAAAATTCTGTGGCAATAACTGCAGCATGTTTGAGCTGGAAATTATTTGCTTTCTCTAATCCTCAAAATAAGCCAAATAAACCTAAACTGCCTCACTGCAAAGGTGACTCTCACTTTTTTGTCTGTTTGGAGTTGGCTCTGATGATCCTGAATATTTTTCCATGACTGAAAGGAAATAAATTTCAGCCTTCTGTGACTGAAGTTCTGAAAAGGCTTAGTTTATTCCAGCTGGTTGCAGTGACTTTAGAGGCTGTGTAAGGAAAAGACTCCATGGCTGAAAATATAAAAGAGAATTAAGAAAGATGAGGCACAAGTCTGCTGACTTGGTGAGGGACACCAGTCAAGTTATGAGAACTTGGATTTTTCTCTTCTGTTCAATCCTGACTGATAGGCGTGCTGCACAAATACACTCTCTGCTGCAGCTTTTCCACTCTGGCCAGAGTCTGCAGCTGAGGATGGTGTTAACAAAGAACTAGTGGTTGGCTCCTTGGTTTAGGAGTCAACCCTACGCAAACCTCCAGGGAGAATTTAAAAGCAGCTTGAGGTAATATTAGCCTTTGAGTTCCTTTAAACTCTACCATCTGGCCCCTGCTGACAAACAAACTGAGCCCGAGAGTGATAGTGTTCCTTCCCAGCTGCACCCTGTCTCACCTCCTGTGCTACCCTTACCCTGGGGATTGCAGAGGGAATCCACTGACACTGGATTCAGCTCTGCACTGGATGAAAGTATCCCTACAATGCAGCCTCCTCCAGCTGAGGGCAGTTGGCAACTCATTGCCCTGCCGCCAGGGCTTAGTATCTTTCAAGGAGAGTTTTAGAGAGAGAGATTGATTTTTCAAATCAATGCTACAATGAAAATACTTGGTTTGGTTCTAAATCTAGTTGGTTTTGTCTTTTTAAATATTATTGTCTTCTGAGAAGTCATCTCTATTTGAATTTCAGGGAAGATTTATTTTTATTTTCTGCAAGTCCAAAATGTACATTTTTATAAATCAGTAAAGGTAGTGCTTGATCTCTGTTCTGCTTGGTCCTCTGTAAAATCGTGTACTCTGATTTAATACAAGAGTTGTCTGTCACTGACAATGGATGACTCCACCTAACAGAACTGTTGACGCACAAAAGTTATTTCCATCACATCTACAAGCCTGAAGAACGTGTTTTGCAGATGCAATTAGTTTGAAACAAACCCCGTGTATCCTGTAGAAAAAATTAGGACGCAGCAAATTCAGGTGAAATAGAATGGCAGTTCAGCCTCTTTGTCTGTCAGAACTGCACGCAGAGCAGAGTTATTCAGAAACAAGGCACTGGGACTGCTCCACTCCCAGAACTCCAAAGCCAGCTACACACTGCAGGGGTGCTGTGGAATCACGTTGGATTGGAGAGGTAATTTCACCTCAAATGTCCAGTTACACAATCACAGAATATGCTGAGTTGGAAGAGACCCACGAAGACCACTGAGTCCCGCTCCCTGCCCTGCACAGAACCATCCCCAAGAGTCACACTGTGTGCTCAATCTAGTGAATAGCTACTGTAAATGACATTGCCAGTGCCTTTGGTTATAATAACCTCTTAAGAGGCACCCAAAATCTGTGTGAAGCTGAAGAGGAGTGTCTTAGTGTCAGTCACCCTGTTAATTACCTGGACTGGTGCTGGGAGGAGGAAAGAAGGGAGGTGAGCTCTGATGTATCAGGACTGAGGTAGGTACCATTCCCTTCACTGTAATTTTGGCTTATCTGATGTACATTGCTTGACACCCCAGCCTTGATGAAGGACAGAAATAACACGTCTGATGTGTTTTCTGTATTCAGTGCCCTTTAGGAGAGCACAGCTGATGGGATTGCTTGGCCTTTAGTATCACCTTGGATTAGTATGTTTGTATTACCACTTCAGGAAGAAGGGCAGGCGGGTGCCAGGACCACTGTGGGCAGTGTGTGGGCACAGTGCAAGGGAGGTGGCTCACCATCTTGCAGAGCTTTAGGGCTGTTTCTCTGTTAGAGTCTATTGCATTGATTTTTATTTATTTTTTCTTTTTATTTTCTGTTTTCTTCCTTTCTGGGATGGGACAAAGGCCTGATCTAATCTATGGCTTGGTCTTCGCAAAGGTCAGCGAGTGTTCAGGCCTGACCCCTTTGAATGTTAGAAGTGATGCCTGGCTGTTTTCATTACTCATGTCTTGCATTACTGAGAGACTGGATCTAGGAGAGTGTTGGAGCTGAACATGTGAGGATAGCTGGCAGCAAGTTCAGGCAGTGGCAAAGCAAATAATAGGATTTATTAAATACCTGCTTGCTGTCTAGTCAACAAACTTGCCAGCCAGCATGCAGTATCCAAACAAATGCATGGGATCTTCGGACTGCTAAGGCTGACCTCCAGTATCTGGGCAAGCAGGAAAGCATTATAAGACATTAGTAAGGACAGGCACCACATGCTCCTTTGAGACCCAGCCATCAGTGTGCAGCACAGGTGCACTGGCAGAACAATTGCCCAGTGTCTGTAATGCTTCATGACAACTGAATTTTAAAGGTTTCCATACCAATGTGCTTACCATTACATTTCCTTGTTCGTGCTCCCACCTACCTTGGCTTCTCCCCAGAGCTGGAGGAGTGGGAGGACACTGTCAATTATTCTATTTGTGCTCTGTCCACAGTCAGAAACTCGGCCCATTATTCTAGGGAAGACAGCTGTTTTTGTTGAAATGAATGGCTGCAAACAAGTTAACAATACTGACACTTGAATTGACATAATTAGGCTTCAGAGTCAGTACCCACAGAGACCTGTGCGAGGAGCTGATATTTATCATAGCTCTTTCAGTTCTTCTGCAAAGGAATAAGGTAGAGCTGGGGTATAACAACATAGAAAATAAAAGAAAGGAAAAAAAAAAAGGTGGTTTGCAACTGAGGATTATCACTTTGATAAGTGGAAAGCTGAAGTCTCATAGTCTCTGCTGGATGCTGCTAGAAGATGTGCTCCAGTGCATTCTTAGCTGCTAATGCATTGTGACCCTTCTCCTGCTTTCCAAAATATTTTCCTCATAATCTCATGGTTTAATTGTTGAGTATGTTTCACATATAACCCACTGGCTTTGCTTTTTGCCTTCTTGTTCTTGTTTTTTAAATCCTGTTGCAACTCTCTCCATTTGTTACACAGTTCATCTTGTTGCAATGCAAAATTTTAGGTCCTGGCATGCAACTTTCTGCATTCTTGTGTGAAATCTGCAGTGGTGTCCATTTGTGCCTTCCTCTGTTCCTGTGGTATGCTGCTGTTGTTCCCTGCCTGTGTAGCGTTACTGAGTGGCAGCCTTGTTTACAGTACACTACCTAGGAAAATAAAGTGAGTTATCACAGAGGAAAAAGAAATATGTTTTCAATAAACTCTATGACCCCTTTGCTGGTTACCTGGGAACAACTCTGAGCAGCCTGATACTGGCAAAGGTGCTTGAAGGGGTTTTTTGTTCCTGTGGAGCAATTGTAGCCCAGTGCAGACCAAGCTCTATCTCTGTTTGTGTAATGAGACCACTGGAGGTAGAAGTTGAGACACAGACTGAGTTGTGCATGGGAGATGCTGAAATGCTCTTAAAACAGACCCACGTAATTAAAGAACTTCACATTTTCCTGGAACACTAGCTTTGTGCTATTGGTTTCCTGACAAGGAAGTCTGTTTAATGTGTTTGATTTATTTTATTTTATTTTATTTTTTAGCACTGCTGGAGCCAGGGTGTAGTATATCCAGAAGCAATACAGCTTTTATAGGAATCTGTGTCTTTCAAGCTGGCATTTGCCCTTTTCCGAGTAAAAAAAAAAAAAAAAAAAATGAAATTTCCGAGTTTTTCTAATGCCTAGTGAATTCCCCAAGACAGAAGTCTGAAGGCCTGTAGTGCAAGGCACACCATAGATCCAGGCTGTCCTCCAGGACACTTGTTTGAAAACAATGAAAAGTGCTGGAAATGCAGAAGCCTGAGGAAAAAAACCCCATATCCTCCAAAGACAAAAGATACTTATGCTGGGAGCTGACCTGAAGAGCCAGGGTGTAAGGTTTGTCTTTGCTTCTTCCTGTATTTCCAGGTTGCTTAGATGCGAGCCCTTGTGGTTGGCTTAGGTCATTCCAGAGGGGAAAAAACAAACAAACAACAACAACAACAAAAAATAAATTATGAAATTTAATTTCTCCTCTTTCCCTACAAAAGAAGAAGCTAGAATAAAAAGTGAGGAGGAAGAGAAGAAAAGCCATAAGGGACTCATAAAAATGCAGTACTTGGCTTCCAAAAGGCCACTCTGGACTGCAGCGATCCCTACTGCATCAGGCAGTCTGCCAAGAACTGAGGGAAGCTTGAAATTTCCCATTACAGAGGTGCACTTCCCCAGAATGCCTCAATGCCCAATTCCTGGGGCTTGACTTCCAGGTTCAGGCTCTTTGCCACGTCTCTAACTAGGAGGTGTGGACTCTGCAAGTCCATTTCTCCACACTGGCCTCCAGTGTCTCTGCACTCAAAACAAGGACTTTCAGTCTAAAATGGCATTTTTTGTAGATTAAAGAAACCATCAAGAAAAGAGAAAAAAGGAAAGAGAGCACAGCATATTTATCTTAAGTTTCTTAATGTGAGAAATGATTCCAGCCTCTCTCAAATTAGCAAGCCAAATCCATGGCCTAAAGTGGCTGGCTGGCTTTCAAGGGAAATAGTGGAGAAGGTACCTAGCAAAGAGAAAACAGTCATTAGTGAATGCTTGTGAAGACAAAGAGTATTTTAAATGTCTGTCCTGCCAGTTATTCTAGGTGGGCAGATATGTTTTGCTAGTCAAAAATCAAAAAGGGGAAAAAAAAATTTAAAAGGTGAAGACTCAGGGTGGCTGGGCTGGGTTTTTTTTGTTTTATTCAGACCAAATAGTGAGTAAAGCCCTGACTTCTGACCTAAAACATAGCTTTCTCCCCACTATAGGAGACCTTCAGAAGAGACCTTCAGACTTATCAGAAGCTAACTTACAACTTGGTAGAAGCTATGTTATACAAAACTCAAGAATAAAATTACAGTATCCAGTTTAAGAGGATGATCTTTGGAGGTGTGTTTAATGGTAACAGTGACAGATTAATCCTTCAGTCAGTCTGTCTCCCTCTTCATTCTCAAATCATCTAAGATGCCGAGACTCTCAGCTTGTGCCACTGAACTGAGATAAACCTGGGTGTAAATAGCAGACATCCCTTATGCCATTGTCTTGTAGGGAAAGTGTGTGTTCTCAAATTAGGATAAAAAGGGCATATCTGAAGCTCTGGTTTACTCGAGGTTATGTGAATATCATGGTTGATTGAACTAGACCTATTAGGGATGCCTAATCCACGTGGCTCCCTGTACTAATGGCTGCTCAGGGATGTAACTGGAGGACTCACTGAGATACTTGAGCAGGAGTAAATATCTCTGGCATCTCTTTGCAGTCCTTAAATGAACTTAAGTGACAGGTGTCCCACTCCATTATCCTGAAATTGAGACACAAGTTTTTAGCCCTTGGCTGAGCTGATAGCAGAGTCAAAAGCAGCTGGCTGGGAGTTGAACATGAACAAGGGGCCATACCAAAGCTACATCTGTTTACTTAGGACTGAAAAGGCAACTAGGCAAGCAACTCAGCTTTGCTTTTCCAGCATAATACCAAGTCACAGTCGAGGTTTTGATGCTTGTCCTGAAAGATGAACCAGTACGCCTGCCGTATTGTCAAGGTGCAAGCCACGTCTCACCCCTCTTATTCCTGGGCAGAGTAGAGGCTTCCCTTGGAAGTTTAGAGTTGGTTGGGGGCTGAGATAGTTGGTTTCTATTAATATTTCAGCAGCCATGGGATGAATGGCCTTCACAGGCCTCTCAGTTCCAAGTGTAATATGCTCCCTCTACCTTCCCTCTCCGAGTATTATTTGCATGTATACAACCAGCAAAATATATAAAAGAGCTGCTAGAAACAAACAAACAAAACCCAAACAAGTAATCCTCCTTCTTCTCTCTCAAATGTACTGCAGTTGATCTAGGGGAACAAATGAGGAAAAGAAAATGACCCATGACAGATGTTATTGGCATCATTGCCTAATTACTGGAAGTTGCTGTGATTTTTCTCAGTGAAAGAGTAGAGAAGAGCCTGCAAAAAGCAAATGCTGAATACTTTTCAACTAAAGCATATTTACATTTTAGGTATTGAATGCTTATGAGCCACACTGTTTGCCACAGACCTAGAGGGTAAACATTTTTTTGATGCAAAGGTCATGATGCCATCTAAAAAAAAAAAGACCTATAGCAAACTATTTTCATCAGGGCTGATTTGAACTTCATGCCATCTTTAAGAATGTCGAGTGCTTTTCAGTTTCAAACTTCTTTGTGTGCACCTTTCAATTAATTTTTAATGGCAGTGAAAGAAGAGTGAACATTGTTCTCATTTCATAGTTGAGGAAGATTAGGACTGATGTGACTTGCTGAAAGTGGTGGGAGGAGTAGGTAAGCCTTCTGTCTGGCATAGTTGGATAGATCTTTCTTGAAATCTTAAGCAGAGCACAGGTGAGTTGGATGTAAGGGCTGTCTTCTACTGGTTGCCAAGATCATGATTTTTTTTACTCTAATTGACAGCATGTAACCAATCATAGAGGCTGTATGAATGGGCTCCATGTGATAGGTATTTCTGAAGAGGGGCCTGGAAACACTTAATGTGCCAACAGCACCAGTGCTGGCATTTTGCTCAGTAATATCCTTGGTTTCTTTATGCCATTTATGAATGGGGAGGAAAAAAAAGTTATCAGTCATTAAAAAAAAAAAAAGAGAGAATTGTTATTGTATAAATATATAATGCTCAAGCAGACAGCAGAGGAGACCTCTTAATTCCAAGGAAACCTGCAGTGAGACAGTGCCATATGTTCAAAACATATGGACTGATGATGTAAAATGCTTCTGGAGGGAGGGAGCTCCAAGGCATTGCACCTTGTGTGGCAACATTCAAAACCAGAATGTAAAAACCCCGTGGTGGGGGTGAGACAGAGCTACCTGCTGCACAGACATGTTAATGAGGCAAGTGGAGAGTTAATGGACTACTGATTAAGCACGTTTTAGACATTCACTTAACTAAAGGAAATATTATTGTGCTGCTGCTGCTTAGCCAGGAGGTCAGAGATTCAAAGCCATAAGAAGCATCCCTGAGGGTTATTAAGCCATAACCTTTTAGATCTTCCAGGAATGAGCATTCAGCAATGTGCCATTAGCCTGTGAAATCACACGGTCTTTTTACCCTCCCTTCCTCCAATTTCTGTTACATTCACCTGCTGGGTCTTGTCTTAAATTAGACTGTGAGCTCTTCCTGGCTGTCTTTGTATTTGCATAGAGACTAGCACAATGGGGCCCTGATACTGAATGAGGATTTTGGATCCGACTGTAATGCCAACATATGAGTAATGAATAGCTAATAGTAATAATAATAATAGCGTAATTGTGTCTGCTTTGTGTGTAAGCTGCATTTTTTTTTTTCCACCTGCTCTCGTTTGTGTGAGTTGCCTCACCCTCAATGGCTTGAGAACACAATTTCTTTTCTTATTTTGCTTTTGTGAATTGAAGTGTCTCTAGTGCAGCAGGCAGGCTTACACTGATGTGCTGGGGGAGGGCACAGGGCCCTTGCAGGAAGAAGAGGGCATATGACAGGTACCACTGACGTTCGGTCAGGTCAAATAACAGCGTTGTACCTTGAGTCTCAAGCTTCAGCTGAGCTGCCTTTATAGATGTTTTGGTAGCCCCTCTCCTGCGGTTTATTCTGATTCTTGTGACCTTTACAGCTCTGTTTCTTGCTTCACAGTTGCAAAAGGAGAGGATGCCAAGGGCAGTTTTACACTGAAGCCCATACTATAAACAGGAATGGCTTCTCTAAGGGAATATTGCCTCAGCTGAAAGAGATTTCTCAAGAGACAGATCACCATACCCTTGGAGGGAATAGACTGGCAATGCAGAGAAGGCAGCTAATGTAAAAGGAAAAACAACTTTTCACTA
The DNA here is from genome assembly GCA_013397975.1 of Machaerirhynchus nigripectus. Lineage (NCBI taxonomy): Eukaryota > Metazoa > Chordata > Aves > Passeriformes > Dicruridae > Machaerirhynchus > Machaerirhynchus nigripectus. Next base: position 1,503,986 of record VZRQ01001827.1, on the reverse strand, counting down.
AAATTGTATGTGTCAGAATTAAAAGATTAAGAGAAAGAATAGGGTACATTTAGTTACCTCCGAACTGCCATCCATGGTCCAGCTCTGATTACAGTTCTGTGTAAGTATTCCAGAGCTTCTAATGGCTGCCTATTTTCTCAATTATCTAACCTTTTAAAATTGAGGGAGACAAATTTCTTTAGTGGCTGAGGTTTGGATTTTGGGGGACTTTTTTTGCTAATGTTAAGGTGGATGCCTAGCCTGTGTAGTTGCACACACCTTCCCTTTGCATTACCAATCATTTTTGATTTCTGTATTGTCTGCTGAGTTTTCTTTCTTCCCCTTATCCCTGTGAAGGTGACCCATCATTACTTAGCAGATATGGGTAATGAAGAGTGAAGATTTGCTTGAATTTGTCATTCCCAGTCCAGGTGAAAATGAGGATGCAGCAGAATCCTTACAGGAAGTCTTACACTGCAAAGACCAGTTCTATAAGGGACATTCTGTAGACCCTTTTTACCCTATCCTTGCGTTGTTTTCTAGTAATTTCCCTTCTATCAATACTTCTCCTTCAGGGCCAAAGAGCAGCCCCGAACTCCCTTACTTAACTGTCTGAAGAAGAGGAACTACTGCCAAAAGAATTCTCTGCCCCTCACATACACGTCAGCTGTAGATCTGATTGTGGCCTCAGGGAAGCACTGTGGAACTTTGTGTTTGGAGAGGTGCACCCATGCCCTGTTTCAGGTGGGAGATGCTTTGGGAAGACTGTAGTCTTCCAGAAGAACTAAAAGCTTTGCAGTGCATTGCTGTCCCCTGTGCTCAGAGGTGTGTACCTCCACTGACTGCCTTGAGGTATATTCTGAAGATAACCATGAGTTAGTCTGCCTGTCTGAAGGGGATACACTGTAGGAATGGGTCTTTCCCAGTATAATTTTTGGCTGGAAGGAGACTCTGAGAGGGGTGTAGAAAAGGAAAGAGATAACCCCCAGGAAAGTCAAACTATCTATTTATTTAGTTATGTGTTTTGGGTTGCGTTTTGCATTAATCGCTGCCACACACAGGAGCCCTGTAATTTATTATTGGTGATAAGTGTGGACAGTAGCTATTATTTTTGTTCCCTGTTCTAAAATGTGGCAAGCAGGGACACTTAGATTTATGGAACATGCATTATTCAAATCACAGGGCCCGATGGCTCAGCATGAACAATTCCAGCTATTTCCAGAATCTTTCAGTCTTTCCTCCTTTATTGCTCCTTGTTTTTCCCTTCCCTTATTTTTCCTTTCCTTTTTGCTTTGTTAGGCTGGATTAGGACAAGGGGAGTTTATTTAGGCTGGGGTAGCTGCAGTGAAACTCATGTTTCCACAACAATGATGGGACAGGTCTCACAGGGACTCCATGGAGAAATGCAGAGGGGCCTGATTAATGCCCATTATGAGGAGCTGGAGGAAAAGGTGGTGTATATTTGGATAGATGTCTAACTGTTAGAAAATACTGATGTGGTGAAGCTAAAGCTGGGTGAGTATTTTCCTGGGTCAGAGTCTTCTTTATTTATTTTTTAATGGCTGACTTTCTCTGGAATAGTTGTAGTGCTGAAGCAAAGACTAAGGTCTCCTAGGTTGGTGTCCAAGGCACTAAAGCTACTTTATCTCTCATTGTCAAGAGGGAACTGCCTCAACAGGTGCCTGAAATCACTCTCACATCTTCCCTCATTGTCTATACAGGTGGATTTCACACCGAGGATCTGGCTACCTCCACTCTCTTCTTTGGTATAAACTGCAGGGTTCTGCAGGGTTGTTGGTTACACCAATGAAAAATTGTGGGAGGTTAGGGACTGCCCCTGGCAGACATCCCCTCTAGCTAGTGCATAGATTCTGGCGAGTTTCTTCTTCTATCTGGTTGTAACTGCTGCTTAATGAATAGCAAAGAATTTCTGCAGGAAGGCAGAAGACTTGTTTTCTAGGAAACTCCTACTTACATGCAGTTAGAAGCAAAAGAAAAAAATTCTGATGTAGAGCCATGGGAAAGCTAGTAAATTCTGAGGAGCCTTCACACCAAGTGATAAAATCCAGTGGTGGTAGCAAAACTAAAAATGAAATCTTTATCACTAAGAATAATGTATGGAGGCCTAAGCAGGACCACAGCATGGAAAGGCAAGAATAGTCAAAGAGTAACGCTCAAAGCACGAGCAGAATCTCAGCAAAATGAAATTACAAGTAACTTTTATCAGTGACTTGATACCACCTGGGGAAGTCCAAATAACACCTAAACTACACACACTCTGCTGAAGTCTTACAAGCTTCCATGTGAGCACGTCTGTGTCACCTGGGGTATGTTTGTGTTGGAATGCCTTCCTTTTGCACAGGAATGGAAATGATCTGTTCTTGTAAAACATTCGTACGTATCAACGTAGGTACATCTGCTCTGGGCTTGTAGGAGAAAACCACTACATTTTCACACACATTGCCCTTGTCTCAAATTACATACTGCCTTTTAAAAGGGCTGTTGGAAATAAGTTGACAGAAGCCTGCGAAACATGAGAGACAGTAGAGGACCGAAGAAGACAGCCAAGCTAAGGAGGCTCAGAAAGCTGGATTCTGAGGGTTTATTTCCTCTGCATTCACATTGATTTTATCTGCTCTCCTGTTAAACTGTAGAGTGGGGAGCCAGGGGGCCTTAGCAATACTCTTGAAAATATGCTGTATGGATAACAATATGCTTCCTTACTCAATGTGATTGTATTTGCTCAGCCTGTTTGTGTACCTACCAATGAGCCCTGGTATTCTCATTATTCCCATACTAAATTACAGCAGAAGAAATCTTTTTTTTTTTTCTTCTTTCTATTGAGACTACTAGGATATGCTCCCAGGGCTAAGTATTCTTTAAAGAAATAACCAGGTCAGAATTGGGGGAAAAGAGATAAATATGCAACAGTGTAAATGGCAATTCTGAATCCAAATGGATTGGGGAAAACCAATGGGATATCATAAATTCTGTCTCTGTGTGGGGAAAAGTGTTGTAAGGTCACAGACAAGCAATCGTCATAGACTTGTGTGGGCTCTAGCAAAATACCAATTCTGATAGAGCCTTTAGTGAGACAGATTTCAGGTCTCAAAGACATCAGCATGTTAACTGTTTGTCAGCCTCTGAAACACCACTGTGAGGAGACACAGCCATGCTTTTGATACTTTAAAAAGAACTGAAATCAATACTAACTCAGAATTGGACCAAAGTTAGAAGTCCTGATTGCAAGTGCTGCTGAACTTTGACATGTCATCTGGAACAGAACTTTGTGGTTTGTGCCTTTCTATAATAGGATTACTCTGAATTATCCAAACTGAAATTGAACACACAGAGCAGCGGCATATGGGCTGGAGAAACAGTTTATCAGGCTCAAGCAAATGTTTGTAGCAGCTAATTTCTTGAATGCACAATAAGTAGTACTGGCTCCCATTTTAAGAGCTCTGGATATAGTTCTGAAACAGAATATTGTCGCTGGTTGGAGTATTTTTTGGTTTTGTTGGGTTTTTTTGTTGGTTTTTTTTTTCCTTTAAAGTATAAAAATAAAAATTAGTCACAAACAAGGATGGAAGGTTGGAAAGGCAAGAACAAACAGATGATAGGAAATTAATTTCTAGGAAAATATCTGAGCAAATTGAGTATGCTGCCATGCAAAGCTTTGATGAGATTAACGCATACCTGCAGAGTTATTTTATTTCCACAAACTTGCATTTTTATAGAGTTTTTCCAACAGGGTTTTTTTTCTAACCAGTGTTGCTTATTGTGGCTCAGTCATTTGAGTGACTCAAATAGGCAAAGTCTGTTGTCTTCCCAGGGGAATCACTTGAAGAGTGACACGACACAAAACTTCAAGTAAGTAGATTATTAAAAACTCAGATGATAGTTTTAAGAGTCTAGAAGGAAGAGTAAGGTTATTGAAATCTTTACAATGCTTTGTATTTTATTTATAGTGTTAGGATAACGCCTAGAGGTGACATACAGTTCCTGTCCCAAATTTAGTATGTTTTGAACAGCAAAGGCTCGAAAGTGTGTTAACAGGCTGCTATCGAGTATCTACAAACTATTTTCTGTCTGTGAATGAAAGTGAGAACATGAGACTGTGTGGATATAAAAGAGGTGACAAGGAGAACAGAATAGCCAGAATATATACAGATTTTAAATGTTCTCAAAACCTGGAACCAAATCTTATTGGTTGTATTTACAAGAAAAAAAGGGAGAAAGACAAGATGATCAAGGGCAGTCATACACTTAAATGCATCAGCAATGCCAATAGCATGTGGCAGAGATTTATGGGAATAGGTGTAAAAGAAAGATTAATGGATTTATGAGATGAGAATAATTACTGACATGTATAAAGACAATTAATGTATTATTTATAATGTGGTTCTCTGAAAAATGTCTGAAAAATGTTTTTGTTGGTAGGTCCCAGTTGGTATCTGCGAGGGTTGAATTTGCTCCTCCCTGACTCGGGCAGCAGGGTGTGGGGAAAGATGTCCTGTTTCCAGCAGTATCTGGGTAACCTGGTGCTGCCCAAGTACTCTGAGAGGCACCTTCCTTGAAACCACAGCCTATACTGTTAGGGATGTAGTAGTTAAATCCAGCATCTCAGTCATTGCTGACAAACTTAGCTGCTATATTCCCCAGATCTGTCCCTTCCACAGTTAGGTCTTGGCTTTTAACAGCTTCCATTTCTCTGCTTATTTCTGATCCTCACGTAGTATAGCTATTCTCTTCTTTTTCAGCTAGGAGGGATGTTACTATGGTAAGATTACTTTTATTTCTTCCCTACAGCTGTCTTTGTCACCATAACTCTGAAGAGGTTGTTAATCTAATCCGAGAGTTTTGACTGGGTCTTTCAGTCCAGTGGAGACATTTGTAACCCAGTAAGTTCTGGTAGAGTTCAGCAGGTAACATGCAAGGAATTTGCCTCTTCTCTGGATTCTTCTTCTCTCTTAACAGCTATGGTTTGTTCCATCTATCACCGCCTCAGTTTCCCCACTTGTAAAATGTGTATAATAGTAAAGACTAAGCTTACCTAGAGCAGGAGTTGGCATAGTGAGAATCTTAAAGATGTGATGCTGGCAGACATGGAAGGAAGGCTGTATTGGATGCTGAAGTAAAGAATGTTTATTGTACTAAATTTCTCTCACAATACCTCTCAGATTCCTCTAATGATTTTCGTGTTTTCATCCTAAACTGATTAGTGGAGTTCCCTTACAGCACACTTAAATTTTTTCAAGCACTGGTGCCAAACGTCCATTATTTCAGACAAATATTATAGACCTTCCCATGCTGACAACCTTTTAGAAGCTTTCAGAGGGAAGACAAGCAATCTTATTTAATTACCTGCCAATTCTCTGTTTTATTTGGGGTAGCTGCTGTTTGGATAGGTGTAGTGGGGTGGAATAATGTTAGTGGGCTTTTCTAGAATGAAGGTGAAAGGATCAGGTAGCTCTGTGACCCACAGATTGTAGATTAGTAATGTCAATGCATGTAATAAAAGCATCTTAATGGGCACCCCACTTGCACCCCATGTCTGTATTGCACCCCACTTGGTGCCCACTTGACTGCATTTTGCCACTCATCTGTTCCATGCTGTTGTTCTCTGCAGAAGGCCAGTCATCTCCTTGGGTTTCAGATAGACTAGTCCCTTACCAGGGATCTGGTGCTATTAAAAAGCATGATATTGCCATCTGCAAGGAGTTGAGTTGGTTACATCATTTGATCTTTCAGAGTCATAGCATGTATTACATCTGACAGAACAGAGCAATACTTAGGACAAACCCGGAGTAGGGGGTCTACCATCTCCATGTGCATTGAACATGAGAAAAAATACAGATACTACTCTATAATTCTTACCTCAAGAGTTTGATGAGGTGCACCTTGTTTCATAAGGTACACCCTCTTCCAAACTATTGAAATTAGATGAGCTTGCCTGAGAAATATAAAAACCAACTGCAGCTTATCTTTATGCACACTGAAAGCAACATCATAACTATTCCTTAAATCTTTGTGTACAATCAGCACTTGGAGTAAAGCTTCTGGCTAGAACTAAGCTTGAGAGATGAGGCAGCTGAGCTGCTGGAGACCATGCTCCCACAATATTGCTGCCCTCAATCACTGGAAACTGCCTCAGTCTTTTCTTGGGCTCTTTTACTGCACTCAAGGAAAATACTTTCCCTTACCTCCACTGCCATGGGTGGAACAGTTTCCACTTGGGGAATTTTACTGAAATTTATTGCCAATTAACATAGACTTTTAATTACTGGTTTGTGTGGGGGGAAGGAAAGAAAGGAAAAAACAAAACAAATGCAAGGAGAAAACCCTTTCCTCCCTTTCCCCAGGCTCAGCTTCAGCTCAGCATCTCTCCTTACCCCCTTAAGTTATTCTGCTGTGCTGATTGGAAAGAAAGTTCATGTGGTTGGGCTGTAAAAAGTCTCAATTCAGGGCAGCTTCTTCAGCCATTTTGCTTTGCAGTTTTGCCCCATCTTCTTGCCTATTGAATGTCTCCTTCTGTGTAATTATCAAGACCAGTATGGAAGGATCAGGAACTGGCCTTTGCTCTGTAAAATTTGGATAGAAGACATGAGTATCCTGTGGTAGCCCAAGGTCAGGAACATGGCATGACTCTGGGTTCCTTCAGCTCTTCCCCTGAGATTTCTTGGTGGGGAGCTGCATGCATCTGGTTTGTAAATCAGTTTAGGAGGAGCTGAAAGATAAAGGAGGATCAAAAAAGTCTGGAAAACTGGTATATTTGACATTGGATGGGAAGATCTCCCCTTGAAGTTGTCCCAAGACCTGTCTGAAAAACGAGGCCTGTCATAGGTAGACAGATAAAGACCAACTGCTTGATAATGGCAGCAATAACATTTTATCATTGGTAGAAAATATTCCATGAGAGGCTTGATAACATAGCCAGGGATCATGTATGACTTATTCACCTGATGCTGGCATCTCTCCTTCAAAATAGTTTCTGTGGGCAACAGAATACAGACCAGCAAAGTGTTTTGCCTTGGATAGCAGAGCACAAGCTGGGCCCAGGGTCTCTTTACCAAAAGAAGAAACAACTAGCAACATGTCTGGGACTCCTTGCTAGTGCCAGCTGGACTTTCAAGTGAGCTGAGCTAAGTAGATGTCAGAGCACTGTGTAACCAAGAGTTCACTTTGGAGCTAACTCTGCAACAAGGAATTACTGTACTCATTTCGTCAGTGTTGCTTAAAAGAGAGGAACCTTTTTTGACAGTCTGCCCTTTTCACAGTCTGTTTGTGTTTGTCAGCCTAATTTGAGCTTTAAAAAAAAATCTTTCATCACCGTGAGTATCACAGTGGGAACTTGAGGAAGCTGGAGATGCTTGAGTATCTGTCAGGTAAAGGTTGTTTGTGCTCATCACCAAATGGAGTGTGCACGGTTTGGGATCATTGGGTACCTCTCCTTTCTTTGGGAAGGCCTGGAACTGGGAGACCAGAGAGAGTGACACGTAAGCTCTGAGTTCCATCAGGGCAGCTCTTGGGGCCTTTTGACTAGAAGAGCATCTGTTAGTGGGGGTAAAGACAAAAACTCACCAGCAAGACAGAAAGGTAGTGAGAGGCATTACAAGTTTTTCTGTCGATAGCAGCTACCTGAAAATGCAGAAGGGCACCATCAAAATTCTAAATAATCTCTCTCTTTTTGATCACATTGTGCACATGACCAATATATGTTTAAGATTTTTTAGTATTCTTTCAGTTGTACTCTGCCTGTTCTGCACAGTGCGTTTCTGTACATTTTAGGTGTCTGCTTCTCTATACTTTAAACCCTTGTGAAACAGAGCCTGTGTTTGCCCCTCAGAAATCCCTTAATTGTGGATGCTGTTTCCCTGCAGTAAATGTGGCCCTGGAACACACCAGCATGTACACAATGTCATGCACTACAGCTGGCAGATGCAGAGATCTCTTTGAGCTAAAAGTATATAGCATTTGATTTCTTTTCTTCTTTTACCACTGTGACTTCTAATACCACTGTGAAAAAAGCTTCACCAGTCTGCACTGAGTATTTCACCTGAGCCCATCCCATCCCAGCGGCTGGGGTGAAAGCAGCTATGTTTTTACCATAAAATACAAATTATCATTTTTCTTCCATCCAAGCCCTCTTCTGTGATTTCTTCTTTATGACCACTGCAGTCCAGCAATATTGTTGCTGAAGATCAGGCGTTTGTGCTAGGAATGTGCATGGAAGGAATTTTACCCTCTCTGTAACATGCAGCTGACCATTATTGTTGTTAAAATAACATTTGTTTTGATCTCTGCTGTGTTTGTTTCTCTCACCATTCAGTCAGGGCTCAAAGGTGACAGAAAAAGCAGATTGTCCTTTAGTTTAATAGGTTGCCCTGCTGTTTTCCGATGCAGAGATCCCTGGCTTAATTTATTGCTGAAATGGATTGCTTCCAAATAAGGATAATCCTCCTCATGCTGTTTCTTCACTTGGTTACCTTCCTGTTCTTTTCACTGGCAACATCCACCTCTGCAATTCTGGCTTATTCTTGCCAGAAGACTCTTATTCATTTGCTGTGTTTATTGTAGTTATGGTCCTAAACCCGCTATCTTCAGTAGCTTAAAACTTTCTGAGACAATTGCTTCAGGGGCTTGAACTTTTTGATCATATTTTCAACCCAAAAGTAAGTTCCAGAAGAGGAATCTGCTTGGCTGTGTTGGTAGTGAGGATTTTGAAGTCATGCCTTTTTTTTTTTCTGGCTAAACACGTTGAAAATAATTACTTTGTGCTAGACCAACTCCTGCTTGCATGAGGAAGTGCCAGAAGTCTGCTATCATGAAATTCCTACGTGAAAGTTCCATGTAATGCAAATGCATCTCTCACAGCTGCTCTTTAATAGAATCAGATGTTTAATCTGGCTTAATGTATCCCCTTGGCCCTTGAGGCTAGACCCTGGCTTTCAGCAGGGTGCCTGGGTCAGTAAAGAGTGAGAACCACTTCCAAAAGAAATTATTGGGTTTTACCTTTAAAATGTCAAGTTCTCTCAGATCTGAAGTGTTTTTGGCCCTCTCTATTCCTGTCTGTCCCACTGCTACACTTCCTGTACTCCTGTTACTGTAGAAAAGAAGAATTAGAGATGAGAGAGGTAGAACTCCAATTTCAGTGTGAGTGGTTACAGAGCCCAGTTCAGTCTGATTTTGTTTCTCATTTCCTGAAAAAGCAAAAGGAATAGTATGTGATTATCTCTTCCTCTCTCCAATTTGTGGAGACTTCACATCCTTTCTTCCTCTCTTTTTTTTTTCCTGTTTGTTTTGGGGTTTGTTTGTTTCCTTTGGCAAGGGAGCAAGGACATTGGAAAGGAAGTTAGAGTTATTGAAAACATTCAGATTCAAGCAAACTTGTGGAAGTTGATTGCTGCTTTTCATACAACCTTTTTTGAGGTTCACAGTGGAAAGGCAATGGGTCTCACTAGCAGTCTATAACCCAGTATTGTAGCACTGGGAAAGAGCACTCTAACGTAATTTTAACTCTATGCAAATTTAATTATCAGCAGCAATTCATTTATGCCAGTAATTTTAACAAGGAGCTCCTCTTCTAAATAGAGGCTGAAATGAGAGCATGAGAATGAATTTAAGACAGAGACAACTTGCTGTCTAACCCCGAGAAGCGTTCTTATTCAAACACCTCATGTGCGTTCAGTGCCATGCTCTACCAGACCCTTGCCTCCCTCTGTGAGGGGCCCAAGATAAGGTTGCTCTCTGAACCTAGGAAGAATGAATTTTTCAGCTCCCGCATGATTAACGTTTCCACTGGAAAGCTGCATCAACAGAGCTATTTGTTGCTAGACTAATTACTGTATTGACAAGGGGTTAGATGTTTTTTCATACTCAACCTCCACCGGTGTTCTGCCAGGCAGCAGCTGCATTAGCATGGCAGTTGGCTTTCCTGCTTTAAAACCAGTGAAGGGTGTGCTGTCTCAGACCTCCACACTGGCTGTTGGAGGAGTGATTGAAATTTGAAGTTGTGCTCTTCCTGTCTGGCCTTTTGACAGAATGGCTTTAAAATCTGAACGTTGCCCTGTCACCAAGGGACAGCGCAAAGTTGCAACAGGCCCTGGATAACAAGGCACTGTGCAATGGGAAGTTGACTGCTCACCTGTAGTGCAGAACAACCTCATTGATACGCAGGAGACTTCAGTCCCTGTGACTTTCAACGTCTTCCACAGCATCAAACTGATATTTCAAAGAGATTAAGAACTGAAGGGAACATATGATATCCATTTAAAGCCAAGACTTCAGATTTAATGAAGACTGTATCAGAATGAGATATGATTCAGATATCAAATTACATTTGTTTAGCCCAACACAGCTTAATAAATCACAGCAACATTTAATAAATATTTATCTTCTTTTAATCACCAGTTAGTGCTTTTTCTGGTCTCTCCATTCCCTTAATGGCTCATTCCTGTATTTATTAAATGTGATTTCCATTTCTCAAATAATCAATATATCTTTTTATATTTTATAATTTGGGCAGCTTTACTGAACTTTTGTGAGATTTAATTAAGATTAAGCTTTAATCTTTAATTTCAATATATAAATTACCCTGCATTCTCTATTAAGACATTATTTGGTAACCCCATTTGGTTTGAAATCTTGACTGGAAATGTGGCAAGCTCAACAGTAGTTACAGTACAAATGTTAATGAACTTCAGGAGAATCTTTGGATCCGAGGAGGAATTTGGCTGCAATCACATCTCCTTAGCTTATGTGGGTATGCAGTTAATAATGTGAAATGGGCAATAAGGAAGGTAGATTCTGCGTGGCGGACAAAGCTCTTGTTTGTATGGGTATCTGGTGCAGCAGTAGAAGTCAGGGTGAGGTCAGCTGGAAAACAGCAACCTGTGGAAATGATAACACTTGTAAATCATGACTCAGGTGCCACACAATGTGTGGCACACGGGGAGGCTCTGAGTAGGGTTGCGTCTAGCAGAGTATTTTCTATGCCACTTGCCCGTCCCTGCTAGAACCCATGGATTCAGCTATGGCCAAGTACTTGGAGGGGAGACAGTAAGTCTGGCCTGGGTGCTGCTGGTGGGAATGGCTCTTCAGCTCTTGCCAAAACCTTGACTGCTACCAAAATCTTCCTTCCAAAACTGATGCTGTGCAGCAGTTCCATACTACCTTCCCCATTATAATCAGCTCCCTAATTAAAAATAATATTAATCTGGAAAGCTCAGCAGGTGATTGTCAAAGTACAATTTGTATTTCAGGGCACATGCATTTTGTGGCCCTCTGCTTGACACATGTACATCATGGATCTCATCCACTTGCCAGCTGCTGTCTTTTCCATGAAAAAAAAATTGAACTAATAAAAAAATCAAAGAGAAGAACTCAATATAATATTGTGGGCATTTCGTCACAGCTTGGGCATGCACTTGGATCCTGGGGAAAACAGGTTTCCATAGTACAGGTAAAGTTTACATTCCCAAACAGACTCCAGCAGTTTGTTCAAGTGAGAGATGTTTGAGTCTGGCCAGGAGCTCGTATTGTTCCATAACTTTGGCATTGTTGTTTTGTTTGATAAAGGTCAAAAGTTAAACGACTTTTTTACTCTTTGTTTGGTTTGGGTTTTTTTCTGTGGGAAGGTGAAGCCCCCTGCAGAGTCTCACGATATGCAGAAAACTTACTTTGGTTTACCTATAGAACCAAGGATATAATTGCTAAAAAAGCCATAAGGATGAATGTAATATTTATAAAGTTAATGCACTGGTCTTTGACTGTTCCGTGCTTCCTTAACATCTGTCATGTATCAATATAATAGTCTCTGAATTTTGCATGACTCCAGAACATCACGTCTGCCTTGGCCCTGTCTAGCAACCTCCTGCCTGGAATGGTCAAAGTGCCCCTTCTTCCACACCTACACCTAATATACCCCTGCCCCACCCCAGGTGGGGTAAAGGCCTTCCTGACTCCAACATGGGTGTCACTCGTGCACAAAAGTTCATAAACTGATTCAGAATTCTCACTTGACCACTGGACAAGTATTTATCCTTGTAGTATTACCTGGTCTTTAAATGCTACTCAGCCAGTTTTTAAATGGGCTTTAACTCCTTCAGCCCTTGTCTGCCATGTCTTCTTGATGTTCCCTTCTCTAGCCGTATGAATGTTGCAAGATACAAACTCAGGTGCTCCTTCCTTCTTTTTACAGACTTTTGCAGCACAGATGTCTTCTATCTCACCTGGGAAACAGACACTGCTTTTAATTAGTGAAGGGCTATCCCCCTCTCTGGTTTTATCAATGTCACTACTGCAGCATAACTTGTCACTTACTTTGATTGTTGCTCCCTTTTTGGGACCATTTTCCTTCCACTGATGTCTAGGTAGAAACACTGTTGGAAGTGGAGGAGCTTATCTGGGGAACTTTGCTTCCCTGTCCCCTTCACTGGTACTGTAATGACATCCCTCAGGCTGGAAACGGGTTGAGAAGAGCAGACCAGGACACAGAAGGGAATCCTTGGTGCTGCTACACAAGCTGTTTCTGAGCAATAGCATCCCAAGCTCCCTATTCTATTAGCTTTTCCACCAGAAGGCAACTGTGGGCCTACTGACATGAGGAAGGAGCAGGATTTGTTTCCTCCAGCTCCTCTAAGTCCTACAGTTTGTTACCCATCACAGGTTCTGAAAATGCCTGAAATGAAATTGTTTGCAGTAGCAAAGAATTGGACTTGATCCAGAGATACTTTAAAGACCAAAACTGGTTTAGATTAAAATGTTCTTTTCTAGTGTAGCCAGCAAGACTGAAGTCAGTGGGGGGAAAAAAAAGTATAGCTGTATGAGATTCAACAGATTAGGTGCATTAATCCAACACACAGTAATGTTCAAGTTTAATACCTAAAAGAGAATACTTTTCAGACTGCTTAGGACTGCCTTCTCTCTGCCTTGAGGCTCCTCTGTGGTGTCTTGCAAAGAGTAGGGAGCTTGAAAGGTGGTTGGGTTGTCTTGCAAATGCAAACTGGAGCACCCGTATGTGATAGCATCTGGCTGTGATCAGCCTGTGGTGGAACCATTGGGGCCTGTTGCCTTGTGAAGCCCTGCAGTGTGAGGAATGGTGTGCTGGGGGAAGTTTGCTGGGTGGCAGGCTGGACATTCGGAATTATCAAGCCTACAGTGCCCACATTAGAGTCCTTTATTAAAGGAAGCTACTTTGCTTGTTTGAAAGAGACACTCTGGTAAGGTTAGAGGCCTGATCTAACAATAGTGGGAGTACATGACATGAACAAGAATACCATCACTCTTACCTCATTGCTGACATCAAGATGCCATTTGGCTTTGGGTGAGTTTGTTGTGATCTTGTAGCAGGAGTTCTGACTTAGGTTTCCGTGTATTTTTGCCTTGGTTTGTCTCTTTGCATCAATGGAAAATGTGAGTTTCTGCAGTTGCAAGGATACTAGAAGAACAATAAATTATAGCAGGAATGAATGCTCCCTTCATAGTATCTCCTCAAATTATTAGTAGTCATCACTTTGAAAATAGGGGACCAGGACGCTGACATCTGTCCTCTGTCATCAGAGTATGCTGTGCAATTTTGGGGAGTTTTGCTGTAGATTTTGTAGGCCAAAGAGTTCAGAGAAAATATGAAAGGTTAAAGAGGAGGAGATGGCTGCCTAAATGGGGGAAAACATTAAAAGCAATTAATGTAGAGAAAGAGTAGTTCATCAACAGCAAAGCAGGTGAAGTCCCGGCTGGCCAGCCAGCTGTCTGCATCTATCACTGCTCAGCACCTGCACACAGGCATTTTGTTGTGCATATCCTACAGCTATTCGGCACTAAGGAGAGGATGCTTGGGGAGAAGCTGAGACAGAGAACAGCAGACATTTGAGGGGAATTTTGGATAGATGTACGAAGAAAAAAAATCACACCTTCTGGTAAAGTTGAAAAACAAGGTAGGAATACCAGGAGCTGGGCAGTGGGAACTGTCTTCCACCACATTAGGTCACTCAAAGGGGAAAGGACGCATGCAGTACTTTGGGAATATTGTCCTTCCCTTTCCCATCCTTGTGTGCAGGTTGAGGATGAATAGCCTTGCCTTCTACGTCCTGTAAGGATGATTGCTGCTGTGCTATTCCAGTTGCATGGCTGCCAACCTCTTCTAATTTGCATGTAATCTATGGCAAAGCCATAATGTCATTACATTTCATAGATCTTGCCAGAGACCACATTCAGAAGCCTGCTTTGCAGTTTCTGGCTTTGACTCCACAGCATTAGTTACCCCATAAGCCCCTTTGGCAAGGAGCTTCCAAAATCAAGTCCAGATGCCAATTACTTTAATGAGGCTGCGGATTCTAAAAAGGACACCCCACACACACACACCTTGCCCCTGGCTACTGTTTCCCTGGGTGGAGGCACAGGCAGTTTTGACAGACATTTATTTTTTTGCAATGAAGCATGCAAGAACATCTGGGGAAAGAGGGGGACTTCACAGTTGTCTGTAGCTGAGAAGAAAAAGGCAGCTTGGCGCAACTGACTTGGATGTCTTTGGCTGACAGGTATCATGCGAGTTGTGCCTTGTGAATGCAGAACAGCCTGGTGCCTTCAAAGTACACCAGATGCAGAGGTATCAATTTCCTGGAAACACTGCTATTGTTTGGCTTCCGTCTTGTTATTAACGTTATAGCCTCAGCAGGATGTATGGAAGTGAGATAGGGACACAGTCAGGGAAGGTTTGGGTTGAGCATGCTGGTTATCCAAGGGTTTGCAGCCAAGCCTGTGGATGCTTGGAGGGAACTCGGTGTGGACTAGCCAGGATTTTGTTGTGCTAAGGCTCTATCAGAGGCAAAGCCCTCCATGCACATGCACACAAGGGCTTAAAAATAGGCTTTCGCTTCAGCTCTCACAACTATGGGCCTGGCCTCCTATTGCCGAAGGGGAAATTGCACAGTTTGGAGGAGGTAACAGCCTGTGTCCTCTTCCCCAAGTTCAATCCCTGGAATCCATCAGAGACCCTCAACATTAGAGAAGACTCACCCCAGCCATCAAGGGGTGATCGATCCTCAAATCTGCGAGGACTGCCAGATAGTAACAGATCCATCCTTCCCAGGCACAATTACCAAGTCAAATACAAAGGGATGTGGTCACATCTCCATTGCAAACACTGGGACAGGGAAATCCCATTTTGTTCAGATCTTCCCATTTGTTTTGTGTAGCACAAGAGGACACTGGTCCATAATCACAGAGCTGGAGTGCTGCTGCAGTCCATCTATTGAGATGGTGACAGCAGTGCATAAAATGAAAGAAATCCACTGAAATCTGTGGAGTGGTTTCTTCTCTCATGGGACTGAGGCCAAGGTGGGAACAGGGATCAGAGTAATACTGTGTTTGTGGAGTGATTCATTTCCTCTGGCTGTGCCTCAGTTTCTCCATCTGTGAACCTGTTGAGGACATAGGTTTGTTATGTTGCATTGTGTATTTGAGATTGCTGTATTGTCTGCGAAGGTGGTTGTAACCCTCAGATGCTGTGGGAGTGGGAAGGATTATCATCATTATTTCTGACAGGCAGCTATAATTTGTCTTTGCTTACCAGACCCCTATGGTAGTTATACTGTGAAATGAGTAAAGGTTATTTCATCCTGGGAACCATGTGAGCTTATTTGTTGTTGAGCCTGATAATAAATTGGATCCAGACATTGTTGCCTGAGCTGTGCAAACAGAGAAAATTTTATGATTCCTAATTTAATTTGTGCTTTCTATTTCACACTATTTGTATTCTCTCAAAGTCGGAAAACACTTCTTCACCATTTGATCTGGACTTTTCCCATTTGATGAATGGTGATTATTTCCTTTTCTCCTTTCCTGATTTTTTTTTTCTCTGTTTTGTATAAGATACAAAACAATGACTTAATTAAGTCAGTCTCTGGAAAGTAAAGCTTTTTAAAGTTATTTTAAGCTCCCTCCGCTGGAGGCTTCTGCAACAGCATTGGAGAATGAAGTAACCTGGGATAAATACCATTGGACTTGATTTTATGCTGTGCATTCCTATAAGAATTATACAAAAGGGAGGTGGTGTTTATCTTTTCTTTAGGTCCAGCATTTTCTGCGATAGGATCTTAAAGCATTTGACATACACTAAACACTTAACCCTCACCACAGACCTTTGGGGAAGCAAACACAGTACTTTCAGGGCAAAATATGTGGCTCCTCCTCCTCCTAAGAATCAACCTTAAGGGATGTAGCATGGAATAGGATGAGAGGAGAAATGCAGGATCATGGTGAAAGCTGCAGAGAAGTTTCTTGCACCGTTTTGAATGGACAGCAAATGTAGTAGCAGAAGAGAAGGTGGTGGTGTCCAAACTGAGAAAGATAGGAAAAGGAATCAAATGAAAGGCTCACAGGACTGAATGAAATAAATTCACAAGATGGAAACCCTGCAAGTATCCATCTTAAGTGACACCTAAAAGGTGACATTTTCCTCCTTAAGTGTCACCACACACTCTTTTATCCCATGCCTTCTGCTCAGAAGGACTTTCTAAAATCCTGTTGCGTGCTTACCTGCAGTGAAATCACTCTTGGAAACCTGCTGCTTGGAGCACTGCCCGCAGTAATGTTACTGCAGGCCACCCTGGCCCTCCTCACCTCTGCACACAGGCTTGGGAACCCTCCCTTGCAGGGAGAGCTTTGCGAAGGTGTGGGTGAGGGCACAGAGAGAAAGCTGCATCTCATGGTGGGTTTTTTCCTGCATTTTTGCATATGGCTTCTAATAGCTGTGTAATAAACCAGTATTGATGAAAAAGGTCATTTACCATTAACTTATTTAGTTTTCTGCAATGAGCTAATGTTTAATTAATGTGCAATAACTTTTGCGACCAAATGTATCCTTTTAGATTTACTGTAGAGGACAGTTTGAAAATCAACTTAAGTGGCCAATGACTGCAAATGTATTTATTAAGGTTTAAACATGTGTAAATGAGTTTGTGCTTATTTGCAGAGCTGTTAAACTACAGTAAATATGCTATTTGTCAATTGGTGGTTAATTAACAACCATTAGTTCTCCATTAAGAACACAGTTTGGTGTCTGAATTTCCTTGCTTTAGTACTAACTTTGAATTAGGGCTGTATGTTTTCCTCTTCATACACAGCAGTTTTCAAAATCCAATGCCACTCCTTGGACTTTACCTTGCAAGGCAGGAGATTCAAAAAGGGAGAAGTGGAATTTTATTGCCCAACGTCAAAGCTCCTATTTAGGAACTAGGCAGCTTCCTTTCTCACATATCTTTCTCTCCCAGACTTTTGTAGCCCGTGTAAGTTGTGGAGCTGTCCCAGGTGTTTAATGCCTTTGTGCCTCTGAGAGGGTTTTAGGACATGGTAAGTGCAAGAGCTGCTAAGGCCTGCATGGAGGATGCCGAGCGGGCCGATCGTGGAGGTCCTGTTTCATCCCAAAGAAAATTTCCAAGGCCGGCGTTCCCGAGTGAAGGCTTTTGGGGGCGAGGTATGGGGAGTATCCCCTGTCAGCCGGCCGCTATGCCCGCAAACAACCACAAGGTGACACTGTCCCAGTACATTATTTATGTTTTGACAGAGGAACGTATATTAATACATTCCACATAAAAGATGGTTCTAAGCATCAGCGTCTGCTCCCTGTTTCCTAACTGAGAATTAAAGATCTGAGGCAGGCATCATGCACTTGTTAAATCCAGAAATCAGGGAGGTTTTCAAACTACCTCAAATCTCAGATGATGGAGTGGGTTGCTTACAGGTAGAGCTAGGCAAAGTCCTGTTTCTTTTTTTTTCAGTTATGCAAATACGGAAGTAGAGAAATATAGGCCTGAGAGGCTTTTTACAAGCTAGGCTTTTACGCGGAAACATTTATTTATTTGTTTGTTTATTTATTTATTTATTTGAATACCCTGCTTATTTGCTGGAGTTGGTTTGGAATGGT
The DNA here is from genome assembly GCA_013397975.1 of Machaerirhynchus nigripectus. Classification (NCBI taxonomy): domain Eukaryota; kingdom Metazoa; phylum Chordata; class Aves; order Passeriformes; family Dicruridae; genus Machaerirhynchus; species Machaerirhynchus nigripectus. The sequence continues at coordinate 1,486,084 of VZRQ01001827.1, read as the reverse complement.
TTCATCGAGTGAGGTTAAGCTGTGCTATGGGTATAACACAGGTGTAGAGTTAATAAGTATTGGTGTAGACCTGACACACGTGTGAATGGCCAATACAGTAAGCATCTGGGAATGAGGCACCATAGTGTCTGCCAGGTTTTACAGTCAGACATGGTATCAGAAGCATCTGTGGGGAAAAAAAAAATCTGTAAAGTACACTAAAATACAGGCAAAAGTTATTTTTGTAAGAGTAGATTTGGATCTGATTTTCCCCAGGTTGATGTTCATTTACAGATGGCCATCCTGGTTTACCAGGTTAGGTTTAAAGAGTTAACTGGGTTGTTTGTGTGTGTAATCATGAATAATCAGCTGAGCCTGATGCTGTTCAGTTGCCACATGCTCTGTGCCTGTGAGCATCTACTTTGGTTTTCGTAACATTAGCTAAACTGGTAGAAATATTAACTGCTTCCTGTTGATTTCTCCCTCATGAACCTGCAGTCTGCCTATGGTTTGTTGCTCTGAAATTATTAAAGGAACAGTCAGGGAAAACAAAGTAACTTTAATCAGCTCAGTCTTGTTTGATCAATCATCAAAGTCTCCCCCTCCCTTCAGCAGCCTTGTGGTTGGGGCCACCAAGATAAATTGTCCCAGTGTGTGTGTAAGGGGAGTGCGAGTGAAGCATTGAAACACTCATGCCAGTTAAGGAAATGCAGTAAACATAAATGGGCTTTCCTAAAAAAGCACCAGCTTCTTCAAGCTCCTTCTGGTCCCATGCACATTTCCAGCCTCGCTGGGAAGGAAGCTTTTTCGAGTGGTGTTTGACATGGTAGCTGGGTGCCTTATCAATAAGCATCTGGGTATGTCACCCAGCTTCTGGCAAGTTGTATTAGCAGCTTTGGTTTGAGGTAAGACATCTGTAAGTAGCAATCATGACTTGTCCTCCTCTTCCCTGACAATTCTAGACAGGCAGGTCCTTGACAGGACAAATCTCTAAGTTGGGAACAAGGGGACATGATGACCATATCAGTTGGGGGCATAAACCCAAGGTGGCAGCTGCAGCCAAAACTCGCTTCTTTGGCTGCCTGTACACAGGCTTGACCTGAGAGAACTCACCCCAAAAAGTTAAATCTACCGTAGGATGCTTTAGTGACCAATAGGAGGGGAGCTGGGCTGGATTCTAAAGCATGAAATTGTCCATGGGGCTGTTTGGTCATACCTTTACTTTGCTAAATTTTCCAGCCCTCCTTGCTGCAGTCAGTGCTTCCCATTCAGGAGCTCAGTAGAGGCAGTGAGGAATGTTTTGATGCTGTTTTTCTGCAGAATATCAGGACAGGCGGGCCCAGCCTTAGGGAAGGATGGGGACAGGCAGGGCCTAACTAATAGAGTTATCAAGTTCAGTGGGGAAATATGAACTACAGCTCCCAGGAGGCATTCCCTTCCCACAGGCAGATGTATTGTTGAGAGACTCAAAAGAAAATGCACTAAATTCAGAATGGCCAAACGTTTGGCTCCATCGAAAGCAGCAACACTTCCTAATCAACCTTGGCACTTTTTTTTAAGCACTCTTGATTTTGAAAATTAAAAAAAAATATTTCAACTCTTATCTCTAATTTAGGATGAATATCTATGATGAAGTTGTCGGAATTTTCCACAAGGAAAAAGTTCTGATTTGTTTTTTTCTGAGCTCAGCTTTAAAAATCGAGGTAGCTGCACTTGTTTCTGTGAAGTGCTTTGATATTAATGGATGAAAAGAACCATAGAAGTGCTAATTATTGTCATACCAGTTTTAATTATTCTGTCATACTGACGGAGCAACTGCCAGTTTTCAGCCAGCAATATTTTTTTACAAGATGTTGTCCAGTCCACAGTTTTCACAGAAACAGTCAGATACTTCTTTTTAATTGTTTTAAAAGAAAGAAAAAAAGAAAATCCTCTTCCTCCTCAGCAGCTGCTACAGTTCTCTGATGGAAGTTCAAATCTGCCTGCATTTGTACAGGATGTTAGTATCATGTAATGAAGAGAGGAGAGATGGAAAGCTCCAATTATTAGATATTGCAGAGAAAACAGTGGGAAGAGCTAGCAAGGGTGAGATGCTCTGAAATTTTCTGTCTACAAAAGTGGAAAATGTGCTTCCCATAAGTTCGGGAAAGGTGTGATTTTCACCTCTTTTATTATTGCTGTTCCTGTTATTTATTTGAAGTACATTTTATTCTTTTCCTGGGAAGTACTGTATTTCCAGGCAGTCAAACCAACTCAGCTGAACTGTTTAATTCAACCAGTTTGAAGAAAAACTTTGTTTACGCAGCAGTATCACTGGCTCCCATGGGAGCTGTAGTTTAAAGGCCTCAGTGCTCTTATCTTTTCAGCCATTCTTCCTGGCTGTGCTACAACCCCCCTAAGGCATCACTTGCTTCATCCAAGGCCAGCATCATGTCAGTGGAACCCCACTGGCTACACTGGAGGAAAGTGTTTATCCCTGCAAAACTACCCAGCAAAACTCTGAGTGGTTTCCCTAAGGTACTTCAGCAAAGGCGTAGCACCTGGTGAGACAGTACAGACTGGAGTTAAATGTGAAAGGGAGGATTTAGGGCCAGGCAAACAAACATGCACAAGCTTATCTGGTGTGTTCTGTTCTGTTCTCACGGCGGAACTATCAGTGCCATGATTTCACTGAGGGAAAGGAACCGTGCAGTGACTGACTGTTAGTGAGTGACCAACCCAAATATGAACCAGGACATCTGCGGAAATGGTCTAAAGCTGTTCATACCACACAGCCATTCTCAGGGGATAAGAAGTTGCCACCTAGTAAGGACACCATGAGTGGGTAACTCAGCTCCAGAGGTGCTGTGTTTTGGAGGAGGCTCTTTCTGTCTGTGCAATTTATGGGAATAAGATGAAGATGTGCAGAAAGCTTCATAATTGCATCATGCCAGTCTGGAGAAAAAGCACTTGCAGAAGACACAACTGGCATTGGCATGTCACTCCCTCACAGTCATGGCTTTGTGTGTCCCTATGTCAGCAAACATATCGAGGGCAAGCACTGTCTCTTCATGACTGACACTGGGCAGTTGGTCTCCAGAAAAAAAGAGACCAACCAGATATTCCTTTGGGGAAGAGACCTCCCCCCCTCATCTGGAAAACGACATGTCAGACCACTAAAACACAGAGATTACTTGCTTTTAGCCCATTTGCACTCTTTGTTTGCTTTCTGATTATTTCCAGTGATGTAGTCTAGTTCCTCTAAACCAACATCATGCAGCAAATGGAGACCTAAGCAAAGTCTTAAACACCCAAGTCCTTCCACACATGTATTCTTTGTTTTAGTGTTAAAAAAAAAAATAAGAGGTCATTTATGTAAAAGCCTTTGATGCAGCAAGCCATAATACTGTGTTGGGGTTTATTAATATGAAGGAGAAAGATTTTGCTTGTCACTGCAGTTACTACTCAGTTGTTGCCTGAGGATTATGAGGCTTTTTAACAGATAATATGCAGTTATTTTTCCCGTTCTGGAGAGAGCCTGGTGGTTCTCCATGTGAGTCAGCTGTAAAGCAGAGGAAGCACACACAGTGAATGTGTCACCAGGGCCTTAAGAGCCTCTTTTAGACTGTGATGGTTCTTTGGTGCCTGACTAGGCACCTCTATGCCTCAACTGCTAAGTTTATGGCCTGGTGACATCTAGGTGACTGTCCCACCTGAGCAAGTAAAACGGCAGAAGAAAAAATCTTTTTCTTTGGTGACTTGCATGGAAAAACAGCACAAAGGAAGAGATGAATATATGGGGACTAGCCCTTTCTCTGAAGGGGCAGTCATTATATTTAATGTGCGGTTGTACCTCAGAGGCAGGGAATTTTCTTTTGGAATTAATGTTGAAAGCCCAAACTGAAGTAATGTAAAAGTAGCTTGCAGACTTGGGGAAATTCTTAACAAATGCTCTCTTTTAGGAAAGAAAAATCAGGGTGGATTCACACAGGTACATGGACAGGTAGCATTTTCTTTCCTACCCTATGGTCAGAAGTCATGAACCAAAGCAAGATAATTTCAGGATGAGCCTCAGTTTGTCTGTGGGAATTGACATGCAGCAGTTGACGTTCTGCCAGCCTGCTGGCCACCCTGCACCTCCTCGTGCCCAGGGCCGGGTCCGGGCTATACACCTTTGTTACTCTGGTCGCAGGCACGTGGAAAGGCGATGCTGGATGTGACACTACGAGAGCCAAAGTGCAGATGCAGCTCCCTGGCCTTGTAATCCTTTTGCCGAGAGTGTTTACTGGAGGAATGAAGAGATGGGAAGTACGTTGCAGCCGCATCAGCAGAATGTCAACTTAGGATGGCTTTGCCAACACAGCTAAACCTTTAGGTCTTTGTCACGGGAGCTTTGAGGTGAAGCTGCCTTTGGGGGCGTGTATTAACAGCCCGATGAAAACAAGGCAGTATGATTTTAACATATGTTAAGCATAATGGCAAAGAAGGAGCTTGAGGTTTACCTAACTGATTTTTAATACATCATGGAAGCATACTGCCTTATTTGTGCTAAGCTGTTAATACACAGTAGCTAGTTAAATACATGTTCTTTGCAGTTCTTAAATCCCAGTACGAACAGAGCAAGTAAGAATATTTTTCCTAAAAGAACATCTATACCAAGTTAAAATCCTAAATGCAGGACATGATTGGAATTTTCCAGGGTTTTTTTATGAAAATAAGTCTTACTGTGGGGTTTCTGTATTTTCTTTTGAGGATATCTGATGAGGGAATAAGAAGAAACATTTCTACACTGGTTTTTCTTCTTTACTTCTTATTGCTTATATTCCAAATGTTGTTAAGAAATAATGAGAAAGCATTAATCATTTCTCTGGCTGGTCTAAGACAAAGGAGAGAATCTACAAATCATACTGAATGCTTTGCAGGATTTTTTGAAACACTTCCTAGTCTTAAAATCTATTTCCCTTTGCCTTAATTTTCCAAAGTTTTGTATTCTGACTTAGTATTAATTGGAAGTAGTTGCTGTATTTGCCAGATGAGTCATCAAAACAGCTTTGTGTCTTTCAGAGGGACGTTAGAATTTGGCAATCCCTTCCACTCTGGTGAAATAGTCAAGTGTTGTGGTTTAACCCCAGCCAACAACCAAGCACCACCTGCTGCTTGCCCACCTCCCCCTCACCATGGTGGATGGGGAGGAGAATCAGGGAAAAAAAAATAAAACTCATGGGTTGAGATGAGAACAGTACAACAACTGAAACAAAGTAAAATATAATAAAAATGATAATAAAAAGAAGAGAGAGATAAAACTCAAGAAAAACAAGACATACACAATTCAATTGCTCATCTCCCACTGACTGATGCCAAACCCATCCCCGAACTGCCATCAGCCATAGGAGCTGCAATCAGGTCAGCAACTGGGTAACTCCCCCAGTCATATATAAACTGGGCATGATATTCTGTGGTATGAAGTATCCCTTCGGCCAGTAGGAGTCAGGTATTCTGGCCATGCTTCTCACAGGTTTTGTGCTTCTCACTGACAGAGCATGGAAAATGGAGAGGTTTTTGCTTTACAGAAAGCACTAATCAGCAATGACCAAAATATCAGTGTGTTATCAACACTATTCTCATACTGAATCCAAAACACAGAACTGTTCCCACTACTGAGAAAAAAGAAAAAAAAACAACCTCTATTTCATCCAAAACCAGGACACTGAGGAAGACTAGAGCTATAAGCTGATGAAAAAAGTTGTCCTGAACTTCTGGATTCAGGGAATCAGGCAAAGTTGAGCAGCTTGTTCATCCTTTTAGGATTTGCCATTAGAGCTTCATTAGCTTGATAATAATATTCTAATCACAAAATGTTTTTCTCTGTCTCAACCCCATCCATCTTTCTTACAGCTATCCAAACACTTGTCAGCTTTAAGGAAAGATACTACAGGAACTAGCAACCATGGACACCACCTTCACATTGCAAAAGCCCTTGACTGCAGAGCTAAGGGTCCTCTGTCCAATACTGATGACGTCTTGAATCTTTCGTAGGGAGTTGAACACATCTAGTAAACTAAAAGTATATTGTATATTCCCCAGTCATCAAGACATTGACTCTATCCTGGCCAATGTGTTCAAACACTGTGTTTTTCAGATTGGCTCCCGAGAGTGAGGACATCTTTAGAAAGCTGAAGAGCCATAATGGAAATTCTAAAACTTGATTTCTGGGTGAAATGGGGGATTTTTGGCCTTTCTGTCTGAGCTGATTTGGTTTATTTTCTTTTTGTAAGCATTGCTTCCTGACAGAAAGACCACAGAACTTAAAACTTAATATTTGTCCTATTCAGTCATCCCAGTAAGTTGGAATATCAGGTATGCCAGTCTCACCTTGCTCCTACTCATGCACAAGCAGAGCAGGATGGTGTCACATGCCTCTTTCTGCAAAGGATTGCACGCTGACCTTCGCTCACCAGTTTCTTTCCTTACAGACTTGCAGAGCCTGGTACATGCCCCACAGCTCTGTTGTGCTGTGTAGGTGAAGTGGGGATCGTTTGCCTCGTGTGAAACCTGAATCCTTTGAGCAATTCTGTGGCAATAAGAGCAAACCAGCTTCCAGTCCAAAGATTTTAGTCATGACACGTTCCTGCTTTCCTGTCTAGGAACAGAACTTCTGCTTCATGGGGCTTTCTCATTGCAGAGCTTTGAGGGACTGCAGGCACATTATATATGGTGTTGATGTCTTGCAGTTCCCTTTGGATATGTTTGAGCGTTCATGGCCTTTTCTCTGCTGCAATCAATGGCGCTTGATTTGCACAGTGGCATAGAAACAGCTATCGAGTACAGACCCCTAACCAGAGTCATAGAATCATAGAATGGCTTGGGTTTGATGAGACCTTAAAGGTCATCTACTTCCAACCCCACTGCCATGGACAAGGATGCCAGAACAGGTTGCTTAAAGCCCCATCCAGCCTAGTTGTGAATGCTTCCAGGGATGGGGCATCCACAGCTTCTCTGGGCTATCTGTCCAGTGCCTCACCACCCTCACAGTGAAGGATTTCTTCCTAATATCTAATCTAAACCTACTCTCTTTCAGTTTAAAGCCATTCCCCCTTGCCCTACCACTCTGTACCCTCGTTAAAAGTCCTTCTTCAGCTTTCTTGTAGTCCAGCTCGGAAGAATATAAAAGCAGCAAGGGCCATCCAGAGCTTTTCTTTTACCTCTCTAAACATCTGCATGTCAGCACTCCGCATTATCATTTACAGACATTATGTTTACTGAAATACTTACATTTCACTTCAGCTTCACTTGTGGTTCCCTTGACTTTACTTGTGTGGTATTAGTGGAAATGCATTCGTGTGATGGTTTTCAGTGAGCAGTCAAGAGTTTTATCAGCAGTGGGACTCAATGGGCAAATATTTTCGCACAGGTATCCCTGCTGCTTTTTGAACCTTGACCGTTGCTCACAGATATCTCAGCCTTTAAGCTGTGGAATAGAGGCTGAAAATTTCAGCTGGTGTGAACAATGCATCCTCAGTGCCATCAGAGGTATATTGTGAACAAGGCATCGGCTTTTCATGAAGCACTCGTCAAACGCTTACCAGCAGTGGACAGATTTGCCTCAGAAGGTCCCAGACAACAGAGTGTGATCTGTATGGGATACATCGCTTGTGGCTAGGAGTTTGATCAGTGTGGCCTCTCAGTGCCTGAGTTTTATTGTTGATTGAACAATGGCAATAAGAATGGCAATTTGTAATTACAGCATATTCAGCAAGTGCAGATACTTCCCAGGGGAATATTCTTGTGCATCCATGTTTCTCTGAGGTCGGAGGAAGCTTTTCAAAAACTTACTATAGTATGTGTTTTGTTATGTCCTTTAGTAGAGAGAATTAATCCATACTTCTTGAGAGCCAAATCCGTTTGAACCCCAGTACCCCTTTCTTGTTAGCTAAAAAATCCCTTTCTCCTCACTGAGCGCATAACAGTTTCCCTGTATGGTCTTCATGTGCCTCCTGGCTCTGGAGGATTGGCTCAGCTCGTGGTAGGACAGAGACAGAATACATCAGCTCTCTCTATGGCATTGCGTTCTCTTGGGTGGTTGCTTGGTATGTACAAGCACACAGTCAGTATTTTATCCAACAAATGCCAGTGACAGCAGAGACCTAAGTCACAGCTCTTTCTGTGGCATGTTCTCTCTTTAGACTGGGGTCTCTTACTGCTGACCGTACAAGCACTTTTGCGTGTTGGAAAGCTTTCACAGGTGAGTGGAGGTGTCCCATTGAACATCGTGATTGTAAGAGAGGGAAATGGACTGAAGGTACCTGCTTGGCTCTCTCTGTCATGTGATGCAGATACACATGGGCAGAGAGAGGCTTTGAGAATTTGGGCTTCCTGCTGGCATTGGTTCTTGCATTCTCCTCTGCAGAGGATGTTTCTTGAATAGGGACCTCAGTCTGAACACTGCTTTCACTTCATATTGTGTTCTAATAATATCACACAAGAGACATGAAATGGCTTTGATCACAGGGAGTAAATGCCACCAAATATTCTTCTTCCTGCAGCCTTTTCCTTGCTTCATTAAAAATTCATGGGCAATAGCAGCTTCTTCTTTTCAGGACTTAGCTACATCAGCAGATGGTGAGAGTGGGCAGGAATACCGGGGCATGTTGATGGACAGAACAGGGGTGTCCTGAAGGAGCTGGGTGCGGGAAAAATTTGCACTTAATTTGCTTATGCTGTATTTGTCTGAAGCCAGCCAGATTCACTGTTTGTTCCTCCATTTGATGAGCAATGAGCTTACTGGAAAACTGTTGTAGCTAAGTTAAATTGATATGAATCTGAAGGTGTGCCTTAATTTCTGCATTTGCTTTGTTCTTTGTGTTGCACTCATTCTCCAGCCAAGAGCAGTTTACGGGAAATGAGAGCAAGAGGCAGACTTCAAGAAATAAAATCATAGCCCCACAGAAATCGGTGGCAAAGGTCCACTTGATTATATTCACCCGAGTCATCCAAGGGGCCACTACCTGCCAAGGTTGCCTTTGACATCGCAGACACTGGTAGACAATTTAAATGGGAAAATTCTTTGTGCTTTAGGCTCCTTCTTCCACAGAATCCTCATCACATCAGTAGGTAATAAGCCCTTGCATTTGGCAGTAGAGTTTTATCACCCCAAGCCTGCAGAAAGTTTTCCTGCCAGCTCCTTTGTACTGTGCTCTCACCAGATGAAAAGTAGTTCTGGTAAACCATTTTTACCATTCTTTCCCAGAACTGTATGTGAAAGTGGTTGTCTTACCAAAAGCTAAGAAATAGATGTTTGAGTGACTTGGAGCCCTCCATTTCACAAATTCAGGCCTCCCTGGCTTCTCACTGCTGTCTGGCAAACACAGAATGATTCTTTGCAGACTGAAAGAGTAAGGTGAAAAGGTGTTATGGACAATGGCTTGGATAAAAAGCAGATTTTCCTGGAGGACGCTTGAGGTAGCCTCACCCACAAGTGCAATAGGTGTGGTATTTGGAGTTCATCTTCCAGTCCATTCCACTATCAGAGGGCAAGTAATGAAGCATGTAAGTGCCCTATTCAGAGCTCCATCTCTTCATCAAAGGTTTTCTTTGGGCCTTTTCTTATTATCTTGCTCCAGTCTGATCCAACTTTAGTGATTTTTTTTTTTCACATCACTTGCTTTTGTTCAGCCTGCTGCTACAGTGCTCTGACCAACCTGCTCTTTATCCTTCCCTGATCTCTGCCTGCTGGAAGAAACTAGCAGGCTCATTACATTATTTTAAAAAATACTGGTGTGTTGTATAAATTAAGAAAGTAATAAAGTGTCACTGAAGGCCAGGAGTATTGTACAGCCCCCAGGGGTTTCACAGGAAGCAATGCTTCTGTTCCTGTGTGGGCTGTGGGCTCTTTGTTTCATAAAGCCCTGCCAGCTGCTGGATCTAACAGGTTTCTGGAGCTGAGTAAATGTTCACCAGTGTGTGTGTGTGAGTGTGTGCATTTGCTGGCACTTCAGGGCCTGAGACAAGTCAAGTCCCCATACAGATTTTATGCCCCTTCAAGAGAACACCTGCTTATTCTCACTCTTGCCTCGAAGGCTTTTATAAATGGCACCCCCAGACCTCTGTTTTAGGAAGCGTTTCAGCATGCGTGCATCCCTCATCCAGCCCAGCCTTAGCAGAGTCATAAGCAGTCGTTCAGGGAAGAATTTCTGTCCCTTGAAAGGTATTGCTTTTTCTGAGAGGTATTGCTTCATCCGAGCAGTTTGCGAGTTTGTCCACGCTCGGGTTTGTTTAACCATATGCACGCTGATTTAAACATGAGTTGGGATGAAATAGAGTCAGGGTGGTTCTGAGATGAGGAGGTGCTGCTGCTGCAAGTGGTGAAGCCCACAGGCCACACTGCATGGCCACTGCATCTGAGAACAGAACTGGAGGTCCCTCCATCCTGTCTGACAGAACGAGTTGTTGGAATCACCTCCAGCAAAAAGTCTCCTCTCTCTGAGAAGTTACCTAATTTCTGCACCTCTTGGTGGGCAGGTCCTCTGTTGTTCCACCCCTACTCCTAGTTCTGCCTTTCACATGCTTAGACTTGGACCTAAAATGGCCACTCCTGGCCCTACTTCTTTGCTATCTGGCCCACATCAAGGACAGTGATATTAATTTTGCATCTGCCATCTGTCTTAGAGGCTGCTGGAAAACACCCTATTTTCCTCTCTGGCACCAGGTGGTGGGCATTTGTGGCAAAGTATTGAACTAGGAACAAAAGTGGTACAAAGTAAAACTCAAACAGGTACAACATAATATTTCAAGGTGATAGTATTTAACAATAGGCAACCGTTTAAGCAGACAAAAGCATGATTCAGTTCAGTGGCTGGATGATAAAGGAAATAACATTTGTGTTTAAAACAACAAGAAAAATTCTTAACCTGATGTTGTAATTAATCATTGAACCCAAGAAGTGGGTGAGCTTCTGTGGCTTGAAGCAGGCAGCTGGATAGGATGATCTGAGAAGTCCCTTCCAGCTTTAAAATGTATGAATATGACATGGCCTGACAGAAATGGGGCATGGGAGCCATCTAGGAAAGGGAGAGAAACTTGAAATATCAGGGTGAGAAGTTTAGAGGAGAGTAGTAGAGAGATGAGAAGAAAAGCTGAAACATTAAAAAGGTTGTGTTGAAAGGCTAGGTATGCACTAATCCTACATGCTGGTGCAGAGACAGGCCTGACCTGTAGTCTGTAAGGATGGTATTAACTGAGCCTGTGTCTGTGGGACGCTTCTCCTGGCTTTTCATCTTGAGGATCTGGACATGTTAAATATGTGTTTTCCTCATTTTCAGAACTGATTACAGTGAAATGAATGGAAGTGTTTTCAGAAGCTTGAAGTCAGGCAGGTCATAGTTTCAAAGGAAACCTTCTCCAAATATTTGCATACAAATTTGTCTTCCCGTTTCTTGCGTGTGAGGCTTTCTGGCAGTGCCTTGTGTCCTGATAGCACCACAAAACTTGAGAATCTTTCTTGTCTTGCTGCAGGCCTCAGTTTAAGTTTCATAAAAGCTGTGCTGGAGCTGTTGCAAAAGACAAGAAAATGCATGGCACAACAGCCTGCTGCACTCTGTTCTTCACAATAAAATTAATTCTCCTGTAATGATGGATATGAACCTTGTATCATTTCAGCAAGACTTTGGAGCTCTCTTCAGAATCATTGCTGTCAGAGTGATTATGCTCATCCATTAGCACTGTGTCGAGAACTCCTTGCCAGAGCAGGTCATCGAATACGCATCAGAGCTCCGCAGGATGGGTTTGACCACCTCTTAGTTGTATAGAATTCCTGTCTGCAGCGATCCACGTCCCTTGCAGCTGCCAGGCAGTTGTTTTGGGGCCTGTTAAGGAGTACGTTGGAAATAGGTCACGCCTGGCATGTTCTGTAGATTGAGTCTTGCAGGGGCTTTCGGAAGAGTAGTGTCAGATCATGTCAGATCACCCTGCAGCCTTCGGTGCTTCGCTCTGTGCGTACGATTGGAAGCTTATGTGAGGATCTCTGCTGTGGAGCTGTAAACTTTGACATGCCCTGAGAGACAGGACAATTTTAAATGGTTAAATTAGGCATCTGCTCTGAGTGCCCTCAAGAGAGGATTACTTCTCTGAGGGCATAGGAAATTTAGGGAAATTACCTTTTGATTACCTTAGCCTCTGTGACTGCTTCATTAAGTAATTTACCCAAATTCACAGAGGAATTTGGACTGCCTTCCTAGAACTTCCCAACCTTTTGGGTCATCTCTCTGCTTCTGTGTTGGGAGGGACTGTTAACCACTGCAGTCAATTGTGAAGTCAATCCTAATTACTTTTGCTAAGAGCAGTAAATATTCACCAGCACCGGGAAGAAAGTTTTTGGGGGATATTAGGACTAAGCAGATAGAGCTGCTGCTTTGCTGTGGGGAAGTGAATTATTTAAGGACCTGTAGGGTTGAACTCTGACTCTGCCTGACTCATCAAGTGTTATGTGACATTGGTGAAGCAACCAGTCACTGCCAAATGCAAAGAGATTCTGAAGCTGTCCTCAGTGGGAGGTACGGACTGCTTGTCTAGATTTGCATGCCTAACTTCCATAGTCACATATAGAAAACAGGTTGACATACTACTTTGTTCCCACAAGAAATGTCAGAACTGCGATCAGCTATTCCCCTGCTTCTGAAGCCCTGAGCCAGCCTTTCTTGGGGGGACAGGTCCCACAGTTTCCCACTGGGACTGCTGACTGGGCTGGGGGATGGCAGGCAGCTTGGCTCCCTGCCACACAGCAGCACTGGCTGAGCAGCCTGGCCTCCAGTGGTTTCAAAATTATTTGACACCCTCTGGCAAAGAGCAGCTGCAGAGTCCAGTCGTGAGGTGTTGGTAAGGGAGTCGTTAATGGTATGTGATCTATCAGGGAAAAGCCAGTGCAATGTTCTTGACACTACTGATGACCTTTATTCCTGTGTTGTTTTATTTATGTAAGACTGGACGGGCAACTCTTGTTTTTTACCAAAAAAAAGAAGCACTCTCTTTGTCTTGCCCCTCTCAAGTAGGAAGGACCCTTTTACAAATGAGTCTGTAGTTCTATAAGCACTTGCTATGGTAGCAAGCAGTGATTAAGGCCACAAACCATCTGCAGCACTAATTGTTTAATTCTGCTTGGTAATACAGATGAAAAAAAAAGGCACCTTTAGGCTACTATTTTCCTCCTGTCCAGCTTTCAGATTTGGTCTTTAACTAAAGGTGAAACTTTCCAAACAGTCTGATCACAAAATCTCCATCCAGTCAAACAAGTTTTTTTCTTTCAAAGGTGATAACACAGTTCTCTACCCATGCAGCACAGAAGAAGATGAACTTCACAACTCGTGTTTAGCTGGTGGAAATCAGCATAGCTCTTCTGACAGTGGTGGTGATACGTCAGCTTACAGCAGTTGAGAACCTGACCCTTGACCTCTAAATTGCCCACACCAAGGAGATCAATTGGGAAACCAGATCAATTGCATAGTAACAAGGGTACAAATTGGTGAAAATCAGCTCTTGTTCTTGTACAGGAGGGAGCTCTGTTACAGCTCAGTGACCACGCTTAGAGAGAGGTGTTGTGCATGCATGTTACCATCCGCAGTTATGGCCTAGCTGAGTGCTCTTAACGCAGTTAATTCTTCTGCCTAATGAGGTCCTTACTTCAGAGGAAGCCTGGTCTTGTTGCAGTACACCTGGATGTTAGCCTTGGCTGTAAACTGGCTCTTTTTTTCAGCATCAAAAGCCAATTTAATTTTTAGACATGCAAAGTATTCATAAAAACTATATACATGTATTTTTCTCAAAGTGCAGAATTTTTCCCTATAGTAAGTGCTTCCTAAGTTTAATTTTCCATCTCTCTTCTAGCCCTTCTTTTCTTCCTTTTCTTCTACTCCTGTGGCTCCCTGTATCCTAGGGACCAAAGGGAAATAGAACATAACTGCTTAATTGCAGTGGGATGCCGCCCTTGCACATCAGAGCAGAAATGTGTGCATGTAGGAGCTGCAGGTATGGGAATGAAGAGAGGAATGAGAGATCACCACTGTCCTTCCACAGTACCTTAATCTTCCTCCCCATGTGGTGAAACCCCTTTGGCTCTTCTTTGTTCCTCTCCATAACTCCTCTGCCAATGCGACAAAATTGCATTTTCTCTTCATGGCTGAGAAGCTTTGAGCAGGCTCTGCTGCATTGTGCAGCAGTGTGTCTTGACTAAACACGTTATAGCTCACAAAACATCATACGTTTTCGCTCATTGTTGTGGATATCCCAAATAAAGTCCCTACGTGCCTGGACTCTGCTGGCAGAGCCATTACACAGTCCCCTTAAAAGTACTGTGTCAGTCATGATAGGGCCTGGAGACTTGTGCGAGCAGTTTGCTTTTCTGGTATTTTTTCAAAAATGCCTTTTCCCCAATTCCAGCAATATTTGGGATCAAGTCACCAGTTTTGGTGTGGCTGGTAGCGAATGAAAGTCAAGTGAGAACAGTTCCATTTTGTGGATGTTTGTGGTGTGAGCTGACGAGCCTCGCTTCGTCCTAGAGGGCAGCCATCCACATCATACAGATGGTTGTTGCACTTGGCACTGAGTGGAGCTCATGGATCGCTCTTTGCATTTAGCCACCTCAAATGCAAAAAGAAACCCACTTCTATTTGTGGACAGAGTCCATGCTTTCAGAGTCTCTTGGCTCTCCATGAAAAGCAGATGGCACTTCAGGCTTTCACAATGCCAGTCCCTGAGTATCTGAAAAACTGAGCTGCCACACAGCTAGGCAGAGGTGACCTGAGTACCTGTCCTAGGGCACCTCAGCATGGCGTATCTCATCATATCTCCTGCCCATCCAGGACCAGCGTGGAGGTTGACTCCTTTAGGTGGCCTAGATATCCACACTGTGATGTCTTCAGCCTATTTCCCTCAAAGCCAGGGGAAGTAGGGATAGCCAGGCTGCCTCAGCTCATGCTGCTGTTTTCCTTCCTGCTTGTGCACAAATGAATCCCGCATCCATACCATGGAAACACAGATATGCTCCTGACCCTGCTATCCAAACATTTCTGTCATGTCTCTGGCTGTGCCTTACAGTCTGTGCTCATCAAAGTGTGTTGCTCTAGGCCCTGTTCCCTTTGAACAGGGTTTAAGTGTTTTGCATTAGAGGGGAGTGATGTGGTACCTGTAGGGCTGGGCTCCTGCTGCTCCATCCATTCCTTTCTGCATAGTGACAAAATCTGGTCAGTCAGGCTCGTCCTGCCAGTCCTGCACCTACCAGGAGCATTGATAAATGGCATTAAAAGGCTGCAGTATGGATTTGCGGCTCTGACTGTTTACCTGAATTTTTCCTCAAGTTTTCAGAAGGTAGGAAAGTTAGGAGCCAGACGTGCTGTTTCGTTATCTGCTTCCAGCAGGGGGAGATGGGTCCAGAGAGTTATTTCTTCTGGGAACACATATAAAAATAACATTATTTATTTTACTCATGAGGCACTCTCCTAGGATTTGTGTGATTCCTGCTTGTTTGGCCTTTTACAGCTATACAACCCCTTCCTTTTGCTTCTTAGCATTTCTAAAAGCAAATTAGACCTATCAGCTTTAGGTTTTGGTTTTGTTTTATTTTTCACAAGGTTTACAAGACCCTCAGGGGAATTTCTTCCTCATCTCTCTGTTTATTATGATTATTATGATTATTATTATTAAATATTTACTCTACAGTGGTTCTAATGAGGATTGTATAAATGTGTAAGAAGATACAGTCATCCCCTGTACTGCTGTATCAGCAGAGAGGGGTCTCTGAGTCATCTGTGATGCACCTTTCTTGGTAGGCAGGCATGGCTACATGCAGTCCCACCTTGAATCAGGATCTAACTGGAGTCTGGAGACAGGATTCCTTCCTTCTCCCTCCCTGAAACCCCCTCTGTCGTTCTCTGTATAAAACATATTGGTGCCACTTTCTATGAACTATATTTAACTAAGCATTAAATTTAGATTTAACTGGATAGTTATTGCCTCCTAAGTAAATACTCTGAGATAAGGAAATATTTAGCGAGCTCTAGCAGTTGGGTGGCAGATGCTTCTTGCATTGCATAATAGTTAATCTTCGACAAATATGTTTTCCCTACTCCACGGGCATTTAATTAACATACAATAGCTCTTATTAAATGTAGATGAAACATACGTGGGAGATCCTTGTAAAAAAGGTGCATTTCTTTCATTGGTAACTTCATACGGGACCAGGTCTTTTAGCTGTACTCAAAGTCTGTCATGGGAGTGCAGAGGTTTCCCCTCGGTGATCCCCATCTTCTGGCATGCCAGCAGCCTGATGCATCTCTGTCCCTTGCACACTCTCCTTCGTCCTAGAGTGGTGGTTACTAGTCAGCAATCGGGTGTTGGCAGCGTGGTCTTCTCCAAAGCAATATCCTTGTGGGGTGCCATCTTTATGCAGTGGCTTGGGAACACTGAGTGTGTGGATTAACCCCTTTAGCTCCTCATTCCTCTCCCCCTCTGGTGCTCTCCGTGCCAAGTCTACTGCAGAGGAAACGTCTGACTCGCCTCACTCCTTGGCTTGAATATAAAGCAGTCATCTCTTCTTGCTGCCGCATGCATGGCACTGGAGCAGCAGTGTCATGACCTTAGTCCTTAATTTGTGGGCCTTTAACACTTGCAGGGATTGTTTAAGTACCCATAGACAGTGCGGTCTTTCCATACCAAGGCTGCAGGGGCCAGTTTCTTGGAGTTCTGAAAGCAACGGGATGTATTCCTGGAAGAAAAAATTCATTCAAGTACCATTAACTATAAAGGCAGTGCCACTGGCTGAGGACATGCCTTAGCCATAAATCGCTAGAAATAGATAAGTGCCCTGGGGCAGTACCACTGCATGCCTGCCTTGTGCTTGTGAGCTTCACCAGGCATTGGCTTTAGGCTGCTTGGAGACAGGATCAAGGGTTAGAGGGACCTTTGATCTGGTCCCATATGGCCATTTCTATGACAGTGACATTCCTTATGTCTCTTCAGTTTGAGTGCACAAGGCTGCAGGAGCAGAGGTGAAGCAGGCAGCGTACAAGACCTGTTTTTTGCTTTTCTGCACATACATGTAGCAGCACTGCGACCACACAGGACAGCAACTCTCAGCCGAGTAACCCATGGCTTTTCTTGCACCTGATTCTCTGGGCCCCTATCAAACCTCCCCTTCCCTCTTTGCTTCCCCATCCCAGCCCCGCCGTGCTTTGGTCGCAGAAGGGTTACACTAGCGAAGCATCCCTGGGAGCAGTTCTGATCCCTCCCGCAGGCAGAGATCGGGGCTGATGGAATGGCAGGCAGACATCAGCAATAAAACATACGGCTTATTCCTTTCCGTTAATTTAATCTCCCTTCTCTTTGCGGCGGCGGCGGGCTGCGGGCTGTGGGCTGCGGGAGCGTTCCCGGGTGGGCAGCGCTGCTGCCGGCGGGCGCGGGGCTCAGCTGCGGGCTCTGGCAGCCGGGAGCACAGGCCGAGCATTCACACCGCGGGCAGCTCAATGCCGGCATTGTCTCCGGTCCGTCGCTCCGAGGCTGGGAAAGGAGGTGGGGGGCGGGAAAGGCTGAGTGGAGAGAGGTGGGAGGGAGGGATGTACAACCGTTTATCAGGCGAGGGGAAAGTCTTAGAGGGGAAGAGGCAAGGTTTGAGGCTGCAGAGGCAGTTGCCAAGGATGCTGCTCTGTAAATCAGCTAGCGTGTGGCTTCAGGCCGCTAAGCCAAGTTGTTTGCACTTTTGGCCACAGACCCGCTTTCCTCACTATTTCATCTTGAGAATACTGGCCGTACCTTTCTCCGTCCTCTGTGCCCTACTCCCTGTGCCTTCCTCCCGCTCAGCA